>JAUCRC010000021.1:0-600000 GCA_032399595.1 Tetragonula carbonaria
TTGTACGTTATCGAACAAATGAGGACTTGCCATTTTTAAGCATATTGACTCACGCATAGAAACACACATCCTCATTATTTTTCTTGAATATAGTCAATAATAACACAGTTTTCGTCATTAAAAGAATTGATATTGATGTACCGATTCTCTTAATATTCCGTATTTATTAAAAACCCAAGTGAACTCTTCACTTAGACTCTACATTTTTTAAATTCTATTTGATACACTGCAAATGTTGTATGACTAGATACATTGCTTTCTGCCTTTTTGCTACGATGTGTAAATTTTGAAAGTTTGTGTATGCTGTATTAGAATTAATATGAAGAATCCTAATAAATGAAAACGCTGATTTTCGATAGAATTGGAGAGAAGTTTTAATAACAATTCATGTGAAACAAAAAAAATTGATTATTATGCGTGCTAATAAAACGAAATTGCAGACAATTTCGGAATTTTTGTAAAAGAAATAAAGTTACAAAATTATTTTGTTCCTATCTTGATTTTCTTCATTATTATTAGAATATGAAAATTTAAAATGTAAATATTTTATTAGCTTTGTTTATAGGAAAAAGTGAGAATTTAAAATTCTTTTTTATGTGTTAGGAAATATCGATCTCTTCTCAAAAAGTACTAAATTATGTTAGAGAAGAAGACGCACGTTGCAAAGGAAAATCGATACGTTTGCGTGACACAATGAACGTTTTACAAGGAATGATCTTGACCTTACTTAACTCCCAATAATGGAATTTAAATCGTAATCTTCTCAAACGGACAAGAAAATTCATGTAAAATTTTACAAAAAGAATCCAACACTCATGTATGCTTAATTTAAAGCTGCATATCTATTGAAAGAACTATAACACTGAGCCACAATTCCGTGTTTTTTGAAAACGTTAGATATTAATAAAAACGAAGAAAGAAGAAAGAAAAATAGATGAGAGCAGGAAACAAATGTTCCTGCATGACGATGTGTCAACAGACCTTTAGACACTTAGTCGTTAGATATTGAACATAGAACGTGTCTCTGCAGTCTTGCTATAACAAGATCAGTGTCGTAAACTAAACGTTATATGCTCTTATTTGACGAATGTATAAAATTTCGAAAATGTCGACTGTCATACTTCATAAATTGAATGTTCTGATATTATACTTCTTTTTTTTATTTATTTTATTTTTTTTTTTTTGTTATCATCGATAACAATATATGCTGCAGCTGTGAAGAGCAAGTGTAGCTGGAAAAAAGCTGATGTACATGTGAACAACTTATTCATAGCAACAAATGACGGTTTATCTCGAAATAGTATTTAGACTAGAGATTCTGGTGGTTTTTATAGTTACTTTCAGTTCGTTAATTGTAATTTCCGAGTTAAGAAGTTCATGATTTTTTGAGCATTGACTTTATAGATTCTTCATTTTTCTATATCTCTTTTGATTTGGAGAAAGTTGGGATCAAAGTTTTCATTGCTCGAGTTATTTGCAAAGGTATCGTTTAGCTATTCCTGTGACATTCGTAGTAATTATGTTCTCGGAGATTTTGATTACAGTAATTTAGAGGTTTGCGTTTTGGCCATCGATTTTTCTTATTCTATAATGCATCGCATTTAGCATGTTTTGTTAGCGAGGTAATATAGTTGATCCGAGTCTCTTTTTGCTTGTTTGAGAACTTTTCTTGCTATAGTTCCCGTACGTTTCAATTCCATTAGGTTCACTAATAGGTGTATATTTTATGTTTTTTGTATACAATGAAGGAGTGTCTCTTCTCCTCTATCGCCTTTTGACATTCTTTATCCTACAATGGTATTGTTCCCTGAGTTGTTCTTGACGTTTTTGACATAAATCTTGTCCAGGCCTCTATGATTGTTCCTTCAAAGTCATCTAAAATTTGGTTTTTTAACATTTTGCAATTTGTAGAATTGGAAACTTACAATAACATGGTATTTTGAGTGATATAATGACGGTATAGCGGCCACTCGGTTTCTTTTAAATTTCCATCTGGGTTTTGTCATCAAGTCGTTTGTGTTTCTTCCTGATAATTCGATGAAAATAGGAAAATGTTCGCTGTTATATAGATCGTTGTAGTCGTATGTTCGATAATGCAGAAAAGATTACGGCTAAGGTTAAGTTTATCGAGTTGTACGATTCGTTTGACATGAATGAGTTTAGTAGCGTTCAGAAAGGTGATTTCTGATTTGACCGTGTTCTCGATTATTTTTTCTCTAGCGTCGGTGGGATGTGGATCCCCAGAATATATTGTGATTGTTTATATCCCCCACTAAAATGAAAGGTCTGAAGAATTGTTGAAGCAGGTTGATTAGTTCAATCTCCTGCATCTGATAATTGTTTGGAATATATACGTTGCCGACGCAAATTTTTTTTCTTGGTGTAGAATAATTGAAACTGCTATCGCTTTGAAGTTCAAATTGAGTGGGATTTCAGTGTGGCAGATACTCCGTTCCATATCAATTGCCACTTCGTCGCTTGCAATCAGAAAATTTGTCATATTTCTGTGAAATTTATTGAAACGTTTTATGTTTATAGATTGGTTTGCTTTAAGATTTGTTTCCTGTAGAAATAGTATGCTTGGCTGTTGGACTTGTAATAGTTTTTGTAGGAATTCAAATCTTGTCCTAAGTATATTATGAAACCTATCATTTTGGTTTTACTTGGTTTTAGTTTATACATTTGTCTTCAGTGTAGTGGGGAATGTCACGACACTCTGAGGGGGCTGCATGTTGTGAGTTCAACTGTGGCAGATTTGTCCAATTTCTTTATGATACTTTTAAAGCGGATTTTGATCAACCGTTATATGAGGTGTGAAGAAAGTTCTCTCATAAAATTTGCTAGAGCTTGTTCGTCTTCTGTGTATTTTTCTTCTAACTTCTTTAGTGTTGGATGATCCGATTGAATTTTTTAGAAAATGTATCATTTGGTAAAAGTTTAATATTTTACCTGGTTCTTCCATTATGTTTGATGGGATTTAGCAACTCTTCCATGTTTATTTCATTGTTCGTTGTGGTACTTACTTATTCCGTTGCTCGTTTGTTTCTTTGGTTGTATGTTGTTTAGATGGTAGCGAGATTTTGGCTTCCTCAGGAGTTTCATTTGAGTCATCTGTTATTATTGACCTTGTGCGTTATAATTAGTTTGGATTTGGCTATTTATGTTGATTTTTTCTGTTATTTTGGTGTTTTAAGTTTTATGGTTTTTTCGTGCGTCTATGTCTGTTGGATATAGAATTGTTTTAACTTCTTGGATGTTAGTAGAGGCTTTAGTTGGTTTTATTGTTTGCTACGTGTCGAGAAGCGATTGGCTATCGTTGGCTTTCCAATTTTTTGCCAGATACCCCTCTAATTTACATATGAAGCTTTTCAATGTATAGGAGGAGGAATAGATCCAATATGTGGTTTGATTGTATTCGATTTTTCTGGAATCCGGAATTTTGCTAATGTCGTCTGAATGAATAAATACTTGACGGAATATGTGTGAAACCATCTCGTGATATTCCGTCTCTTACAAAGGAGATGGTTTATTCTCCTTGCAAGCGCAATTTATGGAAGATTTGCTTAATGATAGATTTGATTAATGAGTGTGGGATCGTTGGATACAATTAAGCATTAGGATTTGCTGATTAGTGATTTTAGAGCTAGATTAGTACCATTAACTAAAGTATGTTTGCGTTGATCCGTAATATCGTCTGCTATTTTCTTGCTCGCCATAAAAACATACGTTCTATTGCTGGATATACGCGAAATGAATCTGACGCTTGATTATCTGATATAATCACTTCTTATAAATTTGGATTCCATCTTAAATTATAATGGCTTTGTCCTTTTTTGGAAAGCAGTCACTTTGAACTACATTTGTGTAGCTTCGTTGCTGTTAGATTTGTCGGTTAGAAACTTCGTTGTCGGTTTTGGTGCCATTTCGGTGAAAAGATTGCACTAAAGTGGAAGGATTTAGTTTAAGGGATATGTGAACTGTTCTTTATCACTAATGTTCACTAATTTTTCATTTAGATTTACAGAGTAAATTTACATGTTGCACACAGCTACACTATTACTCTTGAATTAGGTACTCGCTGTTAAAACACGCACAGTGATATAGGCACGACATTTCACTACAAGGATCTCTGTATTCTTCACGATCACGTGGGAAAGTGGGTCGACCAAGTTTTCAGCCAAGATGTGCCGTCGACAATGGACAGTCCCATAAAGTAATTTACGCTATTACTTTATAGGCCTAACGATTCTACCCAGAGATGCGTCGTTTACATTTCATTTGTACGTTTATTAGTAGGACGCTAGTTGTAGGACCGAGGGAAGAGCAATGCGTCCCCTACAAAAGATATCAAAATAAAAAAGAAATGTTAGCAACACGTGGAGTGTCCATATAGGCAGTCATCCATGTAAGCAATCGATCCATTTTTCGTTAGAAGATATTTCCAGGACTTATTTCTATGACGCTTATATTAGATTAATCCGTTAGATTTATAGTTATTTCCATAGCAATTCATTATCAAATGCAGGATAAAAATTTAGAAAATGTTAGCTTACACATAGAATATACGAAGATAAACATTTTTCGTGGTGTGTTCAAAATACTTTCAATACTTCATTTCATTTCATAAATTTGCTATAATATTTATGGTTTTAATTATTTCATTAACAATATTTTTCATTATTGATTTTGTAATAAATAAATATTTAAATTTAGATTTATTAAAAAAATCATATAATAAATAATTGAAATTATTTGAACTATAATACCTATGTTTATGTTATTAATAATTAGTTATCCAACTTTAAAAATTTTATATTTTATTGATGAAATGTTGAATTCATATTTTCCAGTTAAAGCTATTGGTCATGAATGATATTCATCATATGAATATCCTGAATTTAATAAATGAAGAGTTTTAATATATTATCGAGGGAAGACTCATCGATGACTTCGTGAATAAGTATAGAATTCGGAATTAACTTCACGTTATTGTATTCTATTAATTTATATTATTAATCAAATTTATCTTTCTTTTTCTCCTTTAAGAAACAAGCCGACGTATTAGAATATATCTATCATTTTCTATTTCATATTTCAATTTTAATTTCCATAGAGAAATGATTTTGCAGTACAATATTCTTTACATGAAGCATGAGATAAATGAGCAGTATATTATTTTCTTATATAAATAATTGATACATTATTATCTCAAAAAGAAATATTACACTATTTTCTTGTATAAAAAAATTAATGATACAAATATTGAATTATTTTCTCATATAACTTACTGTTTTAAAGTATAACTTACAATTTTAAAAATCGAGTATACAAGATTACTATATTCGTTCAGATTAAAAGAGCTACATGATTAACCTCTTAAAAAATATCCACAAGATTTTTTTTGTTATTAAATACTTTTTCGTTAAGTTAAACCTTTAAGCGTTAAACGTTAAGTGACACTATGTATAGTGGGTTACCCTTTTCTGAAACTTATCCTTATCTGACTCTTTAGAAAGAAAGTTGTTACTCTCTATCTACCCTAATCCAATCTAATTTGTTTTTTATTAAAGACTCAAATCGCTTTCATAAAAAAAAATGACAATGGGATAAGTCTAACATGTTTGCCATTAATTAATGACTAATTAATAATAACTTCTACTATTGTGCTGGAGCCGTTCGTTGTGAACATTTCTTTAAATATATCTAAAAGAATTAGTTTACATTTAATTGGAAATTTGTTTAGAATTACGTAATATTAATAAGCAATTTTTATTAATATTAGGAGAAAAATGTACATACGTTCCAGTTACTAAAGGCAATATTAAATTTCGCAGAATTAAGGAGAGAAGTCAAGGTATTATGTTTATTATAAAGTAATTAAGGTTACAACGAATCTATGGAGGATTAATTTTATTTAAAGCAATATTAATTTCCTCTTCTAACTGAAGATTTTCCGACGCACAGACAAGAATTGTTTTGTCCATTTGTTTTTAAAATTTTACAACAAATCCAGTCATGTCTTGTACCGTCTGTATAAATTACTGAAATCAATATTTTCTGCAAATTCTGTAAATTTATTTCTCTCTTTCTGTTTGGAAATCTTTCTGATTAGAGCTACGATAGCGTAGAATTACGATGGATTTTATTATTAACAGTTCCTTTCCTAGATTTACGCATCTTAATACCATCATTATGTCCACGAAAAGAGAATACTTTTATTCAGAATATTTATATTTAAACAGTAACATATAATAATTTTCTTCCAAAAAATTACTTGCTTCATTACAAATGATTTTATATTGAAAGATTTTACATTGAATGATATATTGTATTCAAAGATTATATTGAATGTTATGCTATATTTTTCCTCTATGCTTATATTGACAAAGAGAAAGTGAGCAGAATTATGTGTCATCATTAACTTTCATATTAATCCTGTGTGCTCTGTTCAGTAAAGATAAAAATTAAGTCAAGATTGGACATTGTGTTATTATTGAAATATACATATGTCGTTGATTTAATATTATAGAGAAATAAGTTCGAACTATTGAAATTATTTAGAAGTCTAATATCATTAGTATTAGTTTTATCACAATTTCAACTTTTACGATGCGAATTAGGATCATCCCTTAAACTGTGTAATTGTCTTTATCAATATTATTAAAAATCTCATTCCATTGTAATTGTGAAAGTATCGAGTCTGGAATATTATTAAGATTTACAAATGCTAAGTGTTCCATATGAGAACAGGGATCCCGCCTCTTGAATCATTGACTAACTAACATAGACTGGACAATAACTGGGTGTCGTGTCTCAGAGTCTGAAATACCGACCAGAAAAAAAATCACATAATTACATATACCTCGTCCATGCCTCCTGATAGAAGAAATCAGTAGCTAAAACAAATCCGTTTTGTATTATGCATGCATGTATATATCAAGAAAAGATTTATATTGTTTTAATATTAACACATGTTCCATGTATATAATTACATATACATTATTATTTATAAAAATAATTTTCAACTAATACCATTATTTCCTGAATTATTTTGGTTGGCACTTGCTCATTAACTACCGTGTATTTATTTCGTTTTAAATGGCCAGCGATCGAAATAAAATTTGAAAGACGTGAAATGTGAAACTCCAAAGATATAAAATCTAAGCTTCGAAAATTCTTTGTGAGAAAAGTAAATCCTTCAATTTTACGAAATGTTTAAAGAAAATAAGAACAAGAAATTAACAATTAATATTAGGCCCGATGCAGACAACCGATTTACAGCAAATCGTCCCAACAGTGATGACTATTTTGAAGAAATAGAGATATAATATTTTTTATTTTTCTTTTTTATGAAACAAAAGATCTTCGCGTCTCTGATTTTCAAAAGCACCACCGCCCTCAGACCCGTCGAAACTGCATCGGGTTCAATTCAAGTATCAGACTAAAGAAAGGCATACACAAATGCAGCTGTTAAGAAGCTCAAGTATATCCATATTTCCGGTCAATAGCCGATCGGGAATTTTGTTGTGTAATTCATATCAAATTTTTATATTACTTTCTATGTTTCGTTGTCTTTTACGTATCGTAAAATTATCTTCCGAACAGTTAAATTTTCGAGTTCAGCGAACATCTGAGAGGAGAGGAGCGGATCAATTGAAATAATAGTCTTATTTTGTACTGAAATTTAACTAATTGGACTGCAATTCCATCCTAGAAACGAATCGCGTGATATTTAAAAGGACTACAGAGAAATAGCCAGAATACCTCAAATACAAAATTTTAGCTTCGGCTACTTTTTGAAATATTAGAGAATTAAAAAATACAATAAATTCTGCGTATTGTAATATTATAAACTACTTATGTACAGACCAATATAATGTTAAAAATTCGAGAAATCCTAACACTCCGTTCGCTAATCCTGATGATCACAGTTTAATAGAATAACGAAATATGTTGTACATAAGGAATAATTATAAAATTGTATATGTCAAGGAGATTTGCGGTTCGTTGGAATGGTTCGAGAGCTGGTATTGAATTGCTTGTCCGCTTCACTTGCCGATCATCGTTCTGTGTCATAAGACTGTAGTCTTATCTCCTCTAGCGATCCTCGGCGTTTATGTTTAGAGTTCTACTCTACGTGGATTCTATATACATGCATACTCCGAATTTCTTTACAGCAAGTTTTAAAATATCATTGAAAAAAGACATAATTTAAATTTTCTATGGTAGATTTCCAGTCATAAATAAAAACTCTCAATATTTTTAATACCGTTTAAAATGTTACAAATTCCGAGAATAGAAATTTCTTTCATTTCTCACTTAATACGTAATATAAAAATATCTTCAAGAAATTAACAGTTCAGTGTGATCAAAAAGAAAGCTTTATATTTAAAAAAAAATTCAAGTTGAGTGTAACACGATTCTTTTTACGAAGTCATGATATTTGACATTTCGGTGTTGAATCTGATCGGATAATTTTGGTCGAGCTCGATACCTGACTCTAAGACAACGAGCAGTCATGCAGTCACCTATTTCATTTCATGGAGAGCAACGGTCGATGGAACAAAAATGTGCCAATCATGTTCAATTTTTAAATTTGGCTATTATGCTTCCGTCAGGAAATCTTAAACTGTCCCTTTATCTCGCTTTCCATTTATTATTCTGCAAAATGACAATCGTGATCAGAACAAGTGGAAAGAGAATGAGAATTAGCAGTACTCGATGAGAATATATCATTTTGAACTCGTCTAAAATTTTAATAAAAATCTTTATAAAACTGTAAGAAATTCCGTAGTGTCCGCGTGGTGGGGCAAACACAAACATGGACTACGGTTCTTAAAGTAGGCTGTTGCTTTACATCAAGAAAAGAAAAAAGAAGGAGGGACTGAACGGACAATGGAATGCGAGCTTTCAGAGGAATCACGATCCGGACTAATCGTAATTCCTCCGAATATACATCAATTGTATAATTTATTTTACAAAATCGATCTACAAATCTATTTTATATTTTATATTAATTCTTGAACACTGAAAGCCAGAACATTGTGTTTGCTCGAGCCCAATAGCCCATTCGTACTGCTTTAACATGAAATTCAGTCTCTTGAATAAATGTTTCGTTCCGTAAAAAATTCTTTCTGTATTAAATGATTTGGAATGACTATTGAGATAATTAAATTTTAATTTTTATATAATAATAATCTCTATAAGAAGATCGACAAAAATATGAGACCGTTACTTTTACTTTAAAATAATCTTGAAAATATTTCTTTCAACTTTCAATGAATGTGCGCCTTAAAACAAGTGCAACTCATCTCGAAAATTTTCTTTATATAAACAAAAACACAGCAAATATATTTTCATTTAAAAGCCGCATCCTGTATAAAATTTGATGTATTTCAAGAAATATTAATTTGTAACATTATGCTTTACTTTTTTTTATTCAGGATAACATATAAAAAAAATTCAATCATAGAAAAAAAGTCATAGAGATCCATTAAAGAACAGTGAACTTTTGTGAAAGATCGTACTTTTTAAACTATGTCTACTAAATTCACATTTATTTATTACGATTATTGTATGTACATACATGTGTGTGTTTGCTGGTAATAAAATATTACCGAATTCGATAAATAATTTTCGATAGAGAAACGGCAACGCTGTCCAACACCATAGTGTAATACCTGCTCAAATTGATATGACAAGATGTGATACGAAAATGGTAACATAGAAACTGGGAACATAGAAATTATTTTATAAGTGTTGCGAAATCATTGAGGTAGAATTTTCAAAAATGTTTCTTCAGAGAGCCAGGATTCTACATGTTTTATATATATATATATATATATATATATATATATATAAAACATGATTTGTGAGAATTTTAGTACATTTTTCCATTACAATACGTTTCGCATTTCAAATAGTGTCTTAAATCTTTAGTATAAGAAACAGTTATCTTCCAACTTTTGTGCTAATAGTTGATCTGAATCATATTCTGAGATATTCCTATTTCATATTGTAAACACGAGCATTCTTTTAATCGGTGAGCATCTTGCTTTTAAGGTAAAATCACTTAAATGATTAAACCACATATATCATTTGTTTCAAACGTGTTGGAATGACCACGTGCTCTTTTCTCAAAAAACGATTCGAATTGATTATAATTCAAACCATATTAACATAAACAGTATTTAACTGAATCTTGCTTAAATGATAGTGAAGTTATATCCAAATATAAATTATCAACTGAAGTCGAATCATTTAATTGTAAGCGCTTCATTATCTTACATGCGAGATTTTTTCAAAAAACCAATATTTCTCGATAATAGAGGACACTGAGTTCACTTCTCATCTTGATTAAATTCATTTAAATATGAATTTGAATGCTCAACTACAATAATCTCTCTTTAAGAAAGGTTACTTGAAAAACAGGATAAACGGGAAAGTATTTTTTTTATCTTATGAGTTTGTAGAATTTGTAGTAATGTCATCTAAGATATGTATTTTATACTTATATTGCAAATCTTATTATCTTCAATATTTTTTGGACAGGCTACATATCCGTTTTGCAAACAAAGCAGTACGTCGAACTTGTACAGTCAATATGGCGTGCTGTTCTAACTAAATTTTAACGATTCGAAAGAATACATTCGTCTTTCTCTTTATGAACTTGTCTGCGGGATGAAAAATACGATTATTTAATATTGCTTTAATACAAGTCATACGCAATAGCAAAATTATGCCTTCCTTTTTCAATGTTTCTATTAACAGATCGTACGGTATTACTAGACAAATATGGAAATAATTTCACTTTCATTTTCGTTTCATTAAAAATTTGGTAGTTAAAGAGTGATTTTTTATTTTTATTATTTCATTACTTAGATTTTCAATTAATGATTAATTTGGCAGAAAGATACAAACTTCACTTTCTAAAATTTTTTAAATAAACAAGACACTGCTAGTACTTCTGTGCTAGTATTATTTTCATCCATAGAAGATAGGGCTGGAATTTGGATCAATTGAGTATCATGAACCTTATTACAGAAGCCACTACTAATATCAGATAATTTTCAAACTGGCAGCAGTTATTTATATATTAGTAATAGTTTAAATAATTAGTATTAGTACGTAGTATACCTAGATGCATTCGAACACTCGTAATTCATCTATTTAACACTTCTATTCATTATTGATATGTATACATGGTGGACAAAAGTATTCTTAGTATGGTATTTTACGTACAAATATAACTATTGACATAATTGCTTGTATCAATTTTTTTTGCGTAGATTTTTATTTACAATATCTTGCCTTATATGAAGAAACAGAAATATATCGGTAGAATACAGTATAAATAATAAATAGAAATGTCTGTCATATTTTTCTTATAACTTAATATATGTAAATGTTTGCACATAAAACTGTAAAATTTTTCGCTTATAAACAATTCGTCGTTGCAGCTGCGTAATTTGTTTGTAAGAATTAGTAAAAATTATTCTGGTAGTCATTTTAATTAATTTTTTGCCTTTGCAAAAGTTAATTGAGCGAGTAAGGTTTCATGAAATATTAAACGTGGGAAGAAGAGAAGTGTACTACTCTTGAAGAGAGAAACGTCATATTTGAATTTACAGAAATTTGAAATATACAAGAATCGCAAAGTAGTGCAAATTAAATCTATTAATTCCAGTTGTAACACATCCGGAACTGTATCTATATCTATATTAAATGGTGAAGAAGATATGATTTTAAACTAAGAACGGCTTTTTCTAATCTAAATATTTTAAATCGCGATTCAATTTCCGTTATTAATATTTGCTGGGCATATTTTTGGGTTTCTGAAGGAATCTCTTTTCATAAGCGTGCAAAATGTGACGTATTGACAACAGATGTTTTTTCCAAATATTGAGTTTGCTTTCAATAGCATTCATTCTGTCAAGCATGTCATGAATAAACTAACTTTTTCCTTGAAGTTCCATGTTGAAGTCATTTAAATGTTGAGTTATATCGACGAGAAAGGCAAAATCACAAAAATCCATTCTTTATCTTCGAATTGGGAAAACGGATATTCTTTCATTTCCACAAACAATTGAATAACATTTTTTAATGTATATATTCTTTTTAGCATAGCTCCTCTGCTCAAACAACGTACTTCTGTATTGTAAATTACATCACCATACTCACTTCCCAAATCTTTTAAATATTCTTTAAATTAGCGGTGATTTAAAGCTCGAGATTTCAGAAAATTAATAAGTTTTATTGCAGGCGTGGCGACATTGGGCATATTTAAAATTTTTGCGAAAAGATTTTGTTGGTGTATTAAGCAGCGATTAACAAACATTTCTCTCCCTGTTAAGTTTTTAATATCATTAAATAACGTTCCCGCGTCTCCTACATTCATGCTTGCCATTGCTGGTGCTCCATCGGTTGATATGTCGACAATTATATCCGATGGAATTGATAAGTTCATCAACATCGATTTTTTTTATTGTACAGGTCTTTACCTGTTGTATTTCCTTTCATTAGAATCAGTGAGCCTAGTTCTTCAGTAATATAAAAATTCGAATCGATTCCTCTTACAAGAGGTTATCGCTAGTGATTTGTCACTGATTTTCAGTGATTTTCATCCCCAAATTTTCGTTTCTTTGTTTGCTGGTGGGACATATTTCCAACTATAACAATAGGGCAAGCGTTTATAAAAATATTATAAAAAAATAATTTTTGGTCGATACAATTAGTTTTCAAATTTAAAAATAACGCTTATATTTTTTATTACAATGATACGGTAATAAGTTACAAAATTGACAATATAAAACACACACAAGAAAGTTCCATGACTTGTGAAAATTCTTTTAATTAAATTTAGAGTACTATCTCGAAACAAGCAATTCGTGAAACTGACCAAAAAATTACATTGTACATAATAATATTGTACATATTTGACAGGATTAGGCGGATAGATCCCCTCGAAAATTTGAAATGAAACAATTTGAGCTTTGACTTTACGCCGATACAGCGTTTGCGGCACGTATGCGTAGCATTATCAGTCAGACGAAGCCGCCCGGCGTAACATTTCATATCAAGAAATGCCGATGCGTAATTTTTAAATGTCAAAATATAAAATGCTTGATGGACTGCAGGAGAAAGTGTGGCGGGCCGCGGGTTGCTCAACCCTGGTTAAGACTGAACGTACGTATCACTTGGAACGTGCTTCAACCCGGCGTAGCTAATTACGAATTTCCAAAATGTTTGTATTTAAAATTCATAAGTATGGATCACTTGGAATTCTGACTATACGCCCCATAAAGTTCAGCTAGTTTCAAGGAGGTTTTCTGAACCATAGTGATTGCCATATCATAAGCACGTATTCGGAGAAGAATGGGATAGTTTTCTAAGGGATAACAGTTCTAAGGAATCATTCAGGTAAGTAACATTTGTATTCTACAGTCCTTACAGAGTATTTTGATTCTATATCTACTGAAATAATGTTTAGTAAATGAATGTATTTAGGACAAAACCTGGTATTTGACTAATCGGTTATATGAGGCAGAACCAGGTTTACCTAGTTTTACCTTGTACTATTTGCGTACATGTCACTTCGTTTTCATGCATTTGATGTCGATAGGAAATTCATTTAATTTAAACTGTATTATTTTGTGCGCGTCCTTGGACAGTAGCATTAAGACCAGTGAAAGTAATTGCGAAAATTATGGTATCTTTAAATACGTATTACAGGAGATTAAGAAGTGGTTGATTTCTAATTTTGGGAAAACCGTCACAATTTATAAAATAGCCATGTTGTACAAAGCTGTATTTTTTTAGAGCAGTAACGACAGAATATTTTGTTCAAGAATTCGGAGCAATTGGAATATTTCTTTTTAATCCCGACTTATTTCCCGTTCGTCTATGTGCCCATCAGAAACAACAGACAATTAGGATACAGCAACAGGTGAAAATATCAGAAGAGCAACATTCATGGAAGCTTTACCATTAACATCACCAGAAACGAAGAATATCCTGTCGACATCAAAAGATGCAAAATCTGTTCCATCCCTGTCACAAGACATTGATTATGAATCAACATTCACATTTTCTTCCTAAACAATTAAACCTATCGTCCAGCAGAGCGAAGGAGCAATAGGAAAAAGGGAAAAAACGAACATAATAACATCTGGAGAATATAGAATCGAAGAATAAAGACATTAAATTAAGAATTGAAAGACATTACTAAGAGAAGAAAAAATTTCTATAAGATATAAATATAAAAAGTATGTGAATAATCTACAAGTGATGCTTGTGTATTTTGTAAATAACGCTTTATATATTCCAAATCAATATTACAGTGGATTCAACGTACTATGTGTTATGAATAGGCACATATGATATGTATAAATATTGAAGAGGGCGAGAAACATTTGCGATTTTTTTTTGTTAATTAAATTTTGTTTATATGTTAAAGCAGTTCAAATATTTTATAAATAGAGTAAAAGTTGCTAAATTAGTAAATAACATAATTTTCTATAATACAGACAAAATAGAATACATTTGTATTTATAAAGATTATTAAAAATAATTATTTACTATATTTTAAACAATAAAAATAAGATCCGTACTTCATTTCATGCGTCTTTTAATAGGTACCCGGTTTTACTCACTTTTATGGGGCAAAACCATATTTTTGTATATCTCCAGAAAATTTTATTTTCGCGTGAGCTAAATAATTATTTCCAAAAGTTTGGTCATTTCTCTTATTCTATAAAGTTCCAATTAATTAGAGATTTAGCCTTATGCGAATTTTTTGTTATGAAGCTAAGTACATTAGGGTCCCGGCGTTACTCTACTTTCTCCTACTCTACGAAATTATCAATGAAATTATATCAAAATTATTACTGAAATATTTAAAAAAAAAATGTTTCTTTTAATGTCAGCGTGTGTTTCATGTTCCATAAGTGTAATGATTTGTATTTTAAAATTCAGTATAAAGATAACGAACTAATATTTATTTTCTACATTTAATATACATTTTCAATAATTCATGAATATTTTGTCACAAACACCACTCTACAACATTTGCATTTTTGAAACAGATATATATACACTAATGTTATATACAAGGACGAAGACACGGAATAAATCCTGATTGTTCGGGCGTACCGAACATGAGGGTTATGAAGTCATCTAGTCTTGGAATTGGTATGAGTTCGAAAACTAGCACTCAATAACTTTCTGTTTTACAACTATCCCTACTACCAAAAGGACAAAATCAATACGCGTACCTAGGCAGAACCGTTGGGCTAACTAGCAATTATATTTTATGATACCTTGCCCAACGGTCTTTCTTGAGCTTAATTAAAGCCATCAGTTCAGATTTAACCAGAAAGCAGTTGAGAGTTAGGAATTCAGTTTAGCAAGACAGTTCAGTCAGTTTTGTACAAGCATACATACCAGAATCAGGCTCAATACGTCAGTCAGTCTGGTCACATACATTACACATCAACAACTATACAACACATTGAAATATAAGAATTGAAGGACATCAGCCTTCTTTGATTTATTATCTTACCGTCAGAAGTAAAACGCTGAACGAGAGAACCTCGGCACGCGGACATCATTCCAAACACCACAGTGCTGATGCACTGACTCAATCTTGTTAACACAAGATGAAATCACAAATACATTAAATATTCCTGAAAATACGAAAGTGTATTTCAAAATACAATGAGTCTAATTTAACGTCGTTGTTAATGATCTCATAGTAGATATCATTTATATTATTTATCATTATATTATCTCCAAGGTATATCTTTCTCACCCACAGTTGAACTGTTCTCCCAATACTAACGATTGTTGCACCTATAGATATTTGCAAATTGTACGTGCTATTGTTCACTTTTGTCATTTCTTACTATATCTTGCAATAAATTCAAAAACATAGTTGGCAACTAATTGATTGAGAAGCAATGGTGCCTTAGAGTTCGAAGGAGAGAGTCGTACCTTAAGAAATGCGATTACAAAATCAACAAGGAGACTTCTGACAAGATTCGACATATTGTGTACGTTCATATAATCTTCAGATTTTCTTTAATAAACTTTTCTCTTAATTAAATTTTAAGATTTTAACAACCTTTGATGGGTTAATCGCAAAGTCAGTATTAACAAATTACATCAAAAACCATTAATTCCTTTAATAAGAACAACTCTATCCATATTAGGATTATCCAAAATTTTGTTAAAATCTGTGGGAATCTTATACGAATCGTTGTAACTGCAAATATTTTTTTCCTTATTTCTTTTTTTATCCCCGATGCTTACAACTTGTCCAGGAAGGACATTTGGTAAATTGTTTTGGCAGTGTATTAGATTTTAGCACGTAGATGCTTCCTCAGTAAGATACATATCTATTGTAACACCTTATGTTGTGGAGAGAAAATCGTTTGAATGCTTCTTACACAATTTTCTAGCGAGATCTTCTGAATATAGTTCATTTGCTAACTCGCTTGGGTGGTTTTTAAGCCTTGTCTGTTGCATGAATGTTTTATTATCTCATCTACTGATTTAATCATAAGATCGTTTCGAAATTGCTCATTCCTTATGTAGCAAGGAGGAGGTAGGATAGTTCCCAGAATGTTGGACTGCAGTGCTTCTAATTTTGCTATATGACATTTGGCTGCCATTTCCCATAAGGCAAGACCAAATTGGCTTGACGATCGTTTTATAAATGAAGAGTTTATTACCCATGTTTAACTTATAGTTTTTGCTAGTCAGCCAGTACGTTTCTTCTCATACGAATTTGTTCTATTTCAGCACTTATGTGGTGTTTTCATGTCATTCTTTCGTCTATGTGTAAGTACCTAAATATTTAACCGTTTTTGCTCGAAGTGTAAGGCATTGTTAAGGAAGAGTTCTTTTTTTTAAAGCAAATGTAATGTGGTTTCACTTTTCAGAATTTACTTTTAATTTTCATGCACTTAGCAATTGCGCAATTTTTGAGAGATATTGTTGCAACATGTTGTGCTCTGTATTTGGGTCATCATGCGCAGCTAGTATTGCTGTATCATAAGCAAAAGTAAAAATTGGGATCTTGTAAGTAGTAAGAATAGCTGCAGTGTATAGCGTGTATAGTATTGGTCCCAGGACACTGCCCTGATGCACACGTGCAATGTTATGGATATCTGAAAAGGAATCTTGCATATCAGTGGAAAATGTTCAATTTTTAATGTACGAACTCAAAAATTGATGGTAGAATGAAGAAGAGTTTTATCTCACTTTAAAGAAGAGGCCTTCATGCTATACTCTCTCGAAGGCTTTTTCTATATCTTTTACCTTTTCTTTTTTTTGAGAAAAACAGTTTATTTTTTTCTGTAGCCAACTGGTGAAATGGAATTAGATTTTTTTTTATTTATTATCTTCCTCATTCTGGTTAGGACTATTTTTTTTTAAATAATTTAGACATTAGTTGAAGGAGCGAGATCGGTCGATAAGACGGTGGTAAGTGAAAATCATTTTTTGGTTTTGGTAGCATTATCACTCGAGCTATCTTACAGTTCACAGGAAAATATTTAATTCTTAAAAACTGCATTAAAAATTATGGTGAGCATAATTCCTAACCGCTTTTGGTGGGAGTTCTTTAAACTTTATCCTTTCACTAGTCATACCAATTCCAAGTATTTTTCTATCCCGCGTTTCCCAGATAAGTTTGATGACAACTTTTACTGTGATTGGTGCAAAAATTTGGGCGGAGTGCTCAGTTACGGCCAGCGAAGTATCGTAGGCAATAATTATAGTAGTGATACCAGCATTGAGATTAAATGTTGAATCTTGACGATGTTCGGCGAAAACGTTTGCTTTTTCAAGTGTACTTCTGACCCAGTTAGAGTCTTTCTTCTTAATAGCAGGTTGAGCATTGTTTGAACTTTTCAGCTTTGTTAACTTTCCAGAGAATAAATGTAAACTTTTTGTAGTTTTCCAGAGGGAGTAGTTGATGTGATAGTTTTATTATGTAGTCGTGAAATTCTGCGTTGCAGTGGTTTCGGATTAATTGCTTTACCATTTCTGTGACAGCGTTTAACCTGCCTTTGTAGTGGTTCGTGCTTTTGGCAGATACTTTCTATTTTACGTTTCAATTTAATTCTCTACAATGTAAAGGCTGGATGGGATTGAAATTTTCTATCGTTTCCCATGTTTGGTGGCAATCCAACCTGCTTCTTATATTAAATCTGTGAAGTTTATTACTGCTAATTCAATTTGTTCCGATGTCTTTAGAAGTATATTGCAATTTATGTTAGCTTCTAGATATTTTTTAAGTTGAACCCAGTTAGTGACATTGTTATATAAATGTTCCGTTTGTATACATTGGTTTGGAGGAATAATCAATAATAATCGGAGAGTGATCGGAAGTAAGGTCGAAGCAGAACTGAGCTGTGAACTGATGATTGTGTAGTCCTTTAATAATTGCAAAGTCCAGTAAATCTGAAGTATTTTCTCGTGTCGGTGGCCAATATGTTGGTTCGTCCGTAGATATTATATCCAATGAGATCTTGTTTTGAAATTTTACCTTGTGGTGCTTATTTTTGTACGCCATAAGTTATGTTTAGCGTTAAAATTCCTACCAGCAAAAAATTTGTTCCCTAATAAGTTGAAGAAGTTTCGTATTGCTGCACCAATATTTTTTGATTTAGAGGACTATTGATAGCAACCAATATTGTCACCACTAGTGTTTATACTTACAGTGCTAACTTGTATGTGTACGTCAGTCATCGAGTATTGGAAAAAGTGCTTAATGTCTTGTTTAGTAATTAAGGTTGAGCCACCACGCGCACTGCTAAATGGATGTTTAGTATCATAAACATTATAGAACTTGATAAAGTTTTTTATTGTGAAATGAGTTTCTACAATGAGTAGTAAGTTAATTTCATTTGTGTGAAATAAGACTTTCAGCACTTGCAAATTTGTAATAGGCCACTTTCATTCCAAATTACTATTTTTAAGGTTTCCATTTTTATTTCTTAGTGTTATTTTGCATGTATGAAAAGAGTTCTAACATTTTGTTGATTTGTTTTGTTTGTTGATTTCATAACTGGGTTTGTTGTAATAATATAGTTTATTAATTTTGTATCTTATATTGGTTATTAATTTTGTATCTTTAGTTGGCACTACCAGTAATTTTTTTAAATTTCTATTACATCAAGTATCAAGTTCTGATTTTTAATTCTCCTTCATGAGACAGAGTTACTTTGTCGAGTAAGTTTTGTTGTTCATTTTTGCGTTTTGATGCATCCTAGCAAGAATGTTGTTGTTGTCATTTGTAGTTTCTGTTTAAATTTATTAATTAAATTTTTTAATTAATTTATTTGTTTGAATTTTCTATAACTGATTTACATCTAAATTTACGTCTAAAAAAGAGTTTTTGCTGCACCTGTTTTCTCACTGTACATTACTTGTAATTAGCGGGGTCGTTATCCTGGCATTTATAACATTGAACATCAGCTATTTTTCCAGCAATAGGACAGTTGGAAGACCAGTGAATCCCTGCACATTTAATACATGTCGGGATTCTGCAATAGTTTTTAGTATGGCCGCATGACTGACAGCGTAGGCATTGCGGAATGTCTCTTTTATTTCTAGGAGTTTCAAAACAGTATTAAGTAGCCTATCAATTTTGTAAATTTTGTTGTTATTTTCCCTAGGTTTAAACTGAATGAAAAACAGCGGCAAAATTTGCTTTGTATTTAACTTAACTATATTGTAACTTGCCTTACCTGGTTGTTGAGTTCTTTCAATTCGTTAATCATTGAGCTGATGTTTGTTCTAGGATGCATTTCTCTAAGTACTACCTTATAGTTTCTATTCTTCTTTAGTTGGTAGGTATAGAAGTTTGCATTCTTTTCTTTCAGTGCCAGCGTAAGCTTTCTATAAGTTTCGGGGGTGTTAACTTGGACTTTGACATGATTATCATTAAGTTTTTCAAGAGTATAGTTATCATTGGCTATGTTTTTCTATAGTTCCGTGAGGAGTTCAATGACTTGAGCTTCTATGTACACTGATGGAGGTATTGGCTGTGGTTCTTCGGTTGCCATCGTGATCTTTTCTGTAGATTCGTCGTCTATTTCAGTCAACACGCTAAATGGATGTTTAACTGGTATGTTACTCAGCCACTTATTACATTCCGTGGCTGTTTCTTCTATTAAATTGTCAGGTGTACTGATCTTTCGTTTCTTGGATGCATCGCTATTGCTGCTTCCATCTACCAGGGTATCATTTTCCATTAGGGTTGCTAAGCTGTTGTAGACTAATGATCTGATAGTGGAAAAATTATCATTGGGTATGATGATTTTTATTTGCGAGATTGTTGTCTTTCCCTTCTTCTCTTTTTTTTTTTTTGCGCCATTTGAATTTAAACTTGCCATCGGCAAGGACTTATATATCAGCAACACACTCAAACAGTGTACACAGTATACAACAATGCGGTAAGAACTGATAACTCTATGTAGACACGCTTTGTCGCTTCGGATACCCGGGCGAGACTGACGATAACCATCTAGTTACATCGTTTTCGGTTCATAGAAACGATAATCGATTCCTGAGTAGTTCTATATTAATCTTGGTTATATTATAATCTACACGAACAATATTTTTGGTTCAAATTGTCATTTTGGATGTATTTTGGATCGCTGGTTCCAAAAATCAAGGTTATTTTTCATATATAGTTTTAAGATATTCACAAAAAAATTGTCGATATTACTATAACGAATCTCATTCATATACGTATCCGTAACAGGACATAAATATATTCGTCGCGTCCGATGAGGAAAAAAATAAAAAGAGTTTCATTTCATCAGGTTGCTAAATATGTAAACTGTTGCAATTTTGTCAAATTGCAACAGTTCCTACTTTCAAAATGCGTCATTCGTATTATTCCGAGATATTTTTATACAACATATAGCGGGTGAAGACAGTTTTATCGAAAACGTTGTAAATTAGAAATTGATTAACATATGATTTTTATGAACAATATAATTAGATATAATTAGATGTCGAGGTCGAATTCATTTTCTTAAACGATACTATACACGTATTTCTTTTTTTCACAGTATGTATTTATTAAGACAAATTCACTTAGTTGCATTTGTAACGACTGAAGTCATTTATTATTGTAAATTATTAAGAAAAATGATATAAATGAATTAATGGTATGTGTTACTGTTAAGATTTTGAGTTCAAAATATTTTTATTTTCCTCCAATTGTCTTTCTCTAAATGCCGGTGAATTTATAGATTAATCACTCATTCACTAGTTTCGACGATCCCTAAATATCATTTAGAAATCGATAGCCCATATAACCTTTTAAGAAACAAAATCTACATTTTCACCGAATTGCCTTCGTTATTGTGTGTAATGACGAAAGAATAGCAAGTTGGAGGGACACAGAAAATTTTCGGATATTCTGACGAAAGCATAGTTGCCAAAATCTACAAATTTCACATAGTTTCCACATTTCTGTTATTGTCCTGTCCATCGACTCTATTAAATGCTTAAACTAGCGAAATAGGCGAGTTAGACGATTTTTTGTATCTCTGAATTTGCCCAAACTCAACCAAAATTATCCGAGTACACCCAAATTACCGATATCTGTATCTGAAACATTTGGGCAAATTTTTATTTAAATAATAAGTAATAAATAACAACTAAAAGTATAATTTTTATTTAAATACAAATCATTTAAGTAATGTCAAAAATAATTTAATACAAATTTCTTATTTTCAAGAATATGTTCATTCTAGAATTAATATTATATAAAAAATACAAAAATAATTTTTTATTTTATTTGTCTCATATTCATTATATTGAGTATGAGAAAACCAAATGAACTTACGCAAATAATATCATCATTTTTCATAAATATGAGTTGTTGAATGTTAATTCTCTTTTCAATAAATCTTCGTAATAGAAACATTGTATTTACAAAACAATTACAAAAGTGCAGTAATAAATATTAATGACAATGGGACGTAGTAATGATGACGTTGAGATACTGTTCCATTGCTTGATTCATTGTCATTGCTGTTATTTCTATTATCTACTCATTATCGCTGCGTTCTGAAATAATGAAGGAAAATGAAAGAAGGGCTACGTATGACATAATGTCATTTTTTTCTATCCCTTTTGTTAAAATTTTTTCAAATTCCACGATATTGTTTAGACAAACTGGTCATAATTCATGAAAATTTGACTTTATCAATGATTACAGCAGAAAGTGAGTTTTTTTTTTAGTTAATAAAAGTTGAATTTTCCTCAAATATCTGACAAACAATGAAAATGAAACGGAAATAATTTTATAAATAAGAAAATTTGCATTATTTATTTATTTGTTATGTATACTGTTCTATAAAAAATAATTGAATGTACACACTAGGAAATAGCAAGTCTACTAAAAGTAAAAATAAAAATGATTGAAAGGAACTAAAAATAGAACAGCATTTTTGGAATTATTTTTCGAAATATGAATTATTATACCAGTTTCGATGCAACTATGCTTTTCTTATAATATACATACATATAAGAGATACATGTAATAATATACTTTTGTGTTACTCGGCATCAGTGTCTTGATTTAAAGGAAAATCCTAGCTTTCTGTACATGCTCATTTGATTTAACACGGTAGTATTACTAACCATTAGAAACGGATGCGGAGACTAATTCTTAAATTCTCAAAATTCGAATCTCAAACTTTCGAAACATCCGAAATTCGAAATTTAAAGTACTGGTTTCTCTTTGTAGGAGAAATTTTTTGCTCTAAGAACTGGAAATAACACTTTTATATCAATTTTTATTGGCTATAGTTACATACAAAATACAAACAAAGATACAACGTGCAGAAACATTTAATCTAGATTTTTGTTTAGGAACTGACATTCCAACCAACTCTTCCTGGATCTAATCTATTTCTGCTTTCTGTCGACCATAATAATGCCAGATATATTGAAAAGTCTTTCAAGGTATACTATCCCTAAAGTTGGTGATAAAATAATGAGATATTTTTCTATGATTTCTTTAAGTTTGAATATTTTATGTTATTTTATGTTATAATCCCAGAATTACGATTGATCACACAGTTAAAGAAAGAAAAAATTGTTCGCGAATTACATATTTCGCACAGAACATTCGAAATACAAATGGATTAAATTTCTTCATTTACATTGTAAATAGTTCTTTATTCATTGATTTTATCTGAGTTTCGAATTTCGAATCACGAAAAAATACAAATTTTTGAATCTTAGAAGTTCAAAACTTTCTCGGATTTTAAGAGGTTTCGGCATTTCAAATACTAATCTCTATTAATACATTTTAATAATTTCTATTAATACATTCACCAGCCTTTCGGGCTAGATATATTAGACTCTCTTTTTCTCTTTCTTTCTCTCACACTCCCTCTCTTCGGTTTTACTTACTCTCGGTCTGTGAGTTTAAATTTGTCTCGTTTTATATAGATTTGTTAACGTTAAGCAACTTTCTTTAAATGTCGGCGAGCAATTGAACGACGATAGCAGTCACACTTGATCCTTACCGTTAGAAGATGGACTTCCCTCGCTGCATTGATCTTTTTGCGTTGACTGTTTCGACTGTCATTTCATTTCGGATTTATTCTCTCGAGCTATCATCCCAGCACATTGACCACCACCATCCAGCAAATTTCAACTCTATTCTCTTTGTGAGGAAATTGAAAGATTATGCAATTTGAAATGGAAAAGAGGTTCAAAACAAACTAAATACGATACAATTTAAAAAATTTTACAGAACGCTGTACTATTTATATATAATAAAATATTTCATACATATAACAATATTTTTACGCTAAATATTTCAATTGCTACAATGTTGCAATAGAAGAATCATACAACAATAAATTTCGTTTCAAAGCTTGAACTTTTCTTCTTTCTTAAAAAATGTATAAATTTTCACAGTATGTGAAAACATTGAAAAACTATTTGTCGCGATTGAATCCACAATAAATTTGAAGATTGAAATTCGATTTGCTGCCCGGTTTTATAGTCCGGCTGATACATTATTATTCAAGAGAACAGTTAAAAAAAAGAGTAAAGCCTTGCTGGCGTATTGTAATTGAAGAACCGTGTTAATTCCGTGCGAATTTCAATAGCATATAGCGTGTTATGGTCTCGAAAATATTTAAACAAAACATATGGACAACAAGAATCAATGATTTGTCCCCACCTTACAATCCAGAAATCTCTGAAGCCGATCGGAAAGAAATGGAGTTTCTTTTTCAATTTCCATCAGCTCAGTGCAGGTAAAAACAAATTATTGTATTAAGTTGGAAAAACCTTCGTAGTCAGCGCGATGAAACAATACTTTAGAGTCACTTTATTATAAGTTCAGATTTTCATCTGTTTCGTACGTATTATCATATATCTGCGCGCTCGCAGATTTAATTTTAAATTAAATTGCGTGAAAACAATTATCGTCGAAAATATTACTCGATTCATAGATTTCTGTAATTTTCTCGGTTGAATCGTAACTCCAAAATCATTAAAAATGTCAGTAAAAAAAATCGTGCATTAAACTTAAAAGGTTGTTAAAGGATGTAAAAGGGAAACTTCAATCTTTGAGATGACGGTGGATTTAATCATGAAAGCAATTTTCCAACACTGTTATATACAATAAAAACTTACAACAAAGGTGAAAATTTAATTTAAGTATTTGAAAAAATTTAACGATTTATGCAAATAAAAAACATTATATATTTGTGATCGTATATATGACGCTACATAACGCATCCGTGGTTTAAAGATTCGATGCAAACGTCGATTTTTACGTCGATTTTTACGACCATAACATAGAATTCATGAATTCGTTATATAACAAGCTTATAATATTCATCGCGGACAGGTTTCATCTTTTAAATTCTCGAAACATGAATTTGAAACATATGAATCTCAGAACTATCGAATTGTTTATTTTATTTTGTAAAAGGAATTTTTTATTTTAGAAACTGGAGTTAATACTACTGTACAAATTTTACTGGTTACGAATATGAGTTAGTTAAACAAAAATATAACAGCGTACAAAAGTATCTAATGCAGATTATTATTTAAGAACTTTTTCTACAGCTAATTTATTTCCTTTTTTTATCTATAATACAATATAATTTTTTTACCTATACTTTTTTTTTTAACTATAAAGTTTTTCAAAGTGTATTCAACAATGAAACAATGACGGTGGTATGAAAAGCTTTTTTGATGACAGATTCTGTAGATTTGGACATTTTACATTATTCCAGAATTACCGGAATCCATATGTTTGTAACATTAATAATGAAAACTGCAAATATTTGCAAAACGTTTCGCACAGCATGTTTAATTGCACACAAATATTTTTTATTCACGCTAAAGGCGATCCTTTATCGTTTGATTTCATGTTTTTTCTTATCTGAGTTCCAAGAGTTTCAAAACACAAAAGATGTACAAAGATTTGAATTTTCAAAACTTGAAACATTTTTAGATTTCAAGGGATTTCAAGGTTTCGACGTTTCCAATAACTCATTCCTAATTCTTCTATAACGTTTGGCACGTAAAACAATTGTGAACAGAACCATCGAGTATTTCAATTTACCTACTGAATTAAACATTTACTATGGTATTTGTCAAGATATCTTGATTAAAAGGAGGCCAAATATATGATATGATTTCTATATCATATAGTACATCTTTTCTTTTTTGTTAAACTTTTAACAGCATGTTTATGGAATAAAAGAAATAAGCAGATGTATAGGCAAATGAATGTATATAAAAAATAGGTTTTAAATTATATCGCGTTTGGTTTTGTTTTCATAAGAAAAATGTTACGATTACATTCATAAAAATTTTATTAAATTTTATTAAATAAGAGGGCCATAAACTGTGATGAGAAAATAAAATCATCGAGCCAGGGATAATATAATAGCTTTCAATTTTATCATTTTCTCTACGGCAGGGATTTCCCGTGACCATATTTTCATATTCTTTCCATAATAGTTATTGTAGTAATACCTGACTATCGATTTCAAGGTTCGGTGAGTTTCTTTATCGCAAATTCTTTATCACCCGTATCATAATAAATATAAAATGTTCAAGACTGGTCAACAAACGTGTAAAACGAAAATATGAGAGACGCGGTATTGTTGGGTCCATAACATAATTGTGAATATGACTTTATGGGATCAATCCTGCCCGATGCTGATTCTTGGCCCAAAACGAAAGCCTTCTTAATCACCTAATAATCAGGGAAGGCACAATAAAGTCGGCCCTATATAAGACCGATATAGTATATATAACATTTTAGACTACATGGACGGTGACTAAGAGAAAAACCACCGAAGGACAATTCAAGGTTACAATCTCAAGAAAAAAGGCCACATCCTTAACAGACTCACCTCCTGTTGTAAACATGCAGCAAGATGGATCACATCAATCCATCCCTAACAAAAATAGGTACAGCGTCATTGCTGACTGTCTGATTAACGAGCTAGAAAACAAAAAAACGAATCGCGTTAACTCCAATAAACAGTACATGCCCCACCGCAAACTCCCAAACAATCCCATCCATCGTGACACACAAGAAACAATCCCAAACCACTTACCCACTTGTATTCATGCCTTAAAAAATAAGTACAACAACGCCTTCCAAGCAAAATACACCTCGGTTACACCCACAGTTTTCTGAACTAAAAAAACCATAAATGTGTCCACAATCGTTGCTCTAATGACGGATTTCCGAAAAGTGGTCACTTAGGATAATCCGACTTGATGGCGAATTCACTAGGAAATACGGAGATGCAAGAGCGTATCTTATCAACTTGTCAACTCCGCTATCTATAAAACAGCGTCGATAAGGAAGGCAGGAAAAGAAAAGAGAAAATAAAGAAAGAAGAAGCGGTCAAATAAGTCGTGAGCATCGAGATCAGGATAGGTCTTATTAAATGATATAATTCATGTATGAAAATGTTAATCGTATGCTCCTCTTGCGCATGATACGTACGATTTTGATTAATTTAAACGGCGGATGGAGGAGCGACGAACGACACGTTAAACTCGAAATGATGAACTTAGAGTCCGCTTTGAACTCCTTCTTTTTCAAGTGTTGTTTAATACTAGAAGTACCATTACCATTACGAGTACCATGCTGCGGTAAAATTAACTGGTACTCATAATTTTAACATTGAAGTTCAGCTTGCAGCGATGGATAGAGTTCCGAAAGTGTCTTTCGTAGGTTTGTTCTCCATTTTGCTATGATTTTCTTTCTTTCTTTCCTTGCACTTTTTTGATTTCTTTGCTGCAAATTTTGCATTTCAGTATTTCTGCCTGACGATGAAGCTACGCTTGAGTTACTATTGGTCTGATAAGGTTTTGAAAAATTTTTTATTATAAAGGATGTATAGCGAAATGCAATTAGAAAGATGGTAATTCTACGTGAGAAATAAATTGGAAGAAAGGAGTGAAATGGTTTCATTCCTACTTTTTCGAGAAAATCCATCGAGTTTGTGAGCATTTGTTAGCTATTACACTAATTACTGTTATATTACATTGATGGCATACATCTAGATGAAAAACAATGGCATACATCGTTCTATCAAAAGGAAAAAGGCAAAAGTGGTTGATGAGTCACGTGGAAGTAGATATCGTTTACAAGATACGTTCTTGGTATTACGAATGCTCAAATTCGATTTTTTCAAAAATGTCAAATGAACAAATTCTATCCCTCTGTTTTCGACTTATTTTTTCATGTAGAATCAGTTCCAGCTCTTGTTGCACCCAATTAAAGAAGTATCCTTACTTTGCCACTTATTGCGTCAAGCCATCTTTGAAAAAAATGAATGTTAGATCTCACGCTTTAAAATGAGATCAACTAGTTTTGACATTTTTTTTTTTAAATTAGGAAAATTTAATTTACTATTTAATTTGAAGTATCGACAATTTTTCGTCGAATGAGTGAATAATTTCTAGCGATTAGGTATGTTATATATTACCAAAGAACGAGACAAAGAAAGACACGTTTCAAGCAAGAACTTTGCAAGCTTATCAATTTTTCCCTACTACCCAGATATATCTATCGTCTGGTTGTTAATTCGTCACCAGTAGGGATCCTGGACCAAATGAACTATGAAATTACAAATAATAAAGAGAATCCTACATTTTCATCCGGCCACATGGACATTATACAGATTTTATATAGATAAAAATCATGGCGGTCTAGGGATTCTAAAACTGGCGAACAGTAATGTTAGTAAAGCTCAAAAGTGTAATTAAAATGAAAAAAATCAGGTAATGAAGCTGTAAGAAACGCAATAATAGGGCAGTAGAATTCGGAAAGAAATATGCCAATTGAACGGGACTTGGCTGGCCGACGAGTAAAAAACATAGGAGCAAAGCTTAGCTCTGAAAAAAGACAGACATTAACGACAGACGAAAGATGGAGACGACAGATCTCCGAAGGCCACGAAGTGAAACACTTTTTCAGGGATCGGTAACTCTTGGTCGTATAAACCAAAATTATTGAAGCCCTTTAGACCGAGGAGTGCGAGTCCCGTCGTATTATCGTACGTATGATAAAATCAAGGGATGATTCCTCCGCGTGGTTCTCCTGAACGCACCTAATGCGACTAATTGTAAGCCACCTTCAGTAATGGTCCCCGTTCCTAATTTTTCCAAGCCTGTTGCTAAAGCCTTTGGCGGAAGTAGGCTCATACCATTTTTATCATTTGTTATATTAATTCATTGCTATCTAGTTATAAGTTGTAGTGGCTAGCACATGTTCAAGAAAGTTGTTTATTTAGGACGAAAAAGTTATGAAAATTCATCGACCCATTCATCGACGAAGCTGATTGAATTGTAAAGGCCAATTTCTGTTTTTTTTTAGAACAGATTTGTTTTCAAATTGCATCCACGTTCTCCAAGAAAGTACGATGTGAACACGAAGTAGGCTGCGCAATGTCGAGATAACCTATTTTTTTTTTTTTTTTTTTTTTTTTACGTGGAGGAAATCTTCCAAAGACACCCGGTTTTTCCCTGAGGGAGGGAAGTCGGGGAGTGTCGGATTTTTATCGACTAAAACCTCGGTAGCAATCATCCTGCCTTCTGGGAAGTTCCGGGACTTTTGTATACTCAACGGTGCTTCCCAGGCATATCACCTAGCGGGTTTCTTCTCGGCGTGGGTGGGTTAATTTCCCCCCTTGTTGATCCTTCCTTCACTGGTTATCAACCTGCGACGCCAGAGCCACTCCCAGCGGTGCTCGTTCACGGGGCGATGCCAATGGAATGGGCACGCCCTCACCTGTCCTCCCGACGACCGCGGGTTCATCTACTCTTCTCCTTTCCTTCTTGTTTCGGAAGTTGGAGGGGAGCTAGTTCCTCATGCCCGTAGTAATATATATGCATAGGTAGTTAATTCTAAATTTCGAGTTACATATCCGACTTTCTACTCCTCTTGATATTTATAAGAACAATTTCATGATTTTCATCTTATCGTTATTTGCTTTCTATCTTATTTGTAAGCTCACTGAATTATTTTCTCTTTTGGTTAAATAAAAATAACAGAAACGAAAAAGAACGGGTCGTACGAAACAATTTTCTTTTATATATTCAGTTTATTTTTTGATATAGAATCATTTCCATTCCGAATTCCATCACGAATATTAATATATACTTTGTATATTAATGTTAAATAATTCGGCTAAACTTTACCATTCCTTCTTTCTCATTTCTTAATTGAATTAATTCATCCAAGTAAAATAACAAATGATCGCGGGACAAAATGTAGTTTATTTAATAAAAAATCAAATTTAATAAAATCAAAAAGTATTTTGGAAATTATTCATAAAAATATATTTAAAACACAAAATAAAACAAAAAATTATTTTGATAGACAAAAATAGTAAAATAATTTCGAGAAATTATTTAATAAATTAACTCTTATTCAAATAAATGGAAAATTATTTCTAAATAACATAAAGCCATCATAATGTATTGAATTATTTAAATGAATTTTTAGATATTTCGTTTCAATTATACCCGAGTCTGTCTTTACGTGACATCTTATGCTTCCGCGACTTATATTAACAGGATTTGTTTATTTTAACGCTTCTTTAATGACATCGTAATGTGTCGTCGGAAAGTTCCTCGGAATACGCACCGATATCGCATGTCGTATGGTAACTGTTGTTCCAGGTTCCAATAGCTACGTGTTTTCGGTATCCATCTTATGTGTGTCGCGACACAAAAGATAATAGAGTAGAGTAATTGAAGTCGATCAATTATGAGTCCATATATATGGCACCCAACATCAATTGATTCGTATAAGCGAAGTTTAATATAATATTCTATTCAATTTATGTTAAAGCTACTTTTTTCGAATTTCAACATAATCTTGCTTCTGCCTTTATAATAACAATAAAATGTATAATACCCAGCTACAACTAAACTATCGCTTTACATCAGTTACAAAACACGAAGCACTGTGCTCTGAGGCTCTCTCTCTCACTCTCTCTCTCTCTCTCTCTCTATATATATATATAATATGTTATATGTTATATATATTATATATATATGTATAATATTATATACATATTATATATATATAACAATTTAATTCATATATCTATATACACATAAATACAACAATTTAATTTATATATATACACATGTATTCGTACATATTTATACATATATGAATATATACATGTATATAAATTAAATTGTTATATTTTGACATGATCAGTGATAATTAGATAGGCCTCTATTTATATCGTTTAATTAGACTCGTAGAATTGTATGTACATATATATTTGCATAAAAAACCGTAGTCTAATTGCAACTTAGTGCTTGATCCCGAATGAATTCACAATTAGTTACTTCTTTACGCAACAGTAATTTATTTCTTTACATAACATTTTGGAATTCATTTGCACATGAATGTAAAATTTTATACAATTACTGTTCACAATAGGTTTAAATTAGTAAATTCAAGCAGCAAGAATTCTGATTGAAATTTCAGATAGGTGAAGTTTTATTCTATACTTGTTTCTGAAAGCTTCACTTTATTGAAAAATGAATGTACATTATTATATTCTTTTTTCTACACATATTCTTTTTTTCCTACACGTATTCTTTTTTCTGCTTTATAACTACAAAATTTAAAATCACGTAAATGTATGTACCAGTGAAACATCATGTGACGCATGTACACAAAAAGAAAGATCAAGAATTGTTAAGATTAAGAAGGGTTTTTTCGTATTAACATTGGGATTAAGAATATTTTAATCTTTTTTTTTTTACATTTTCTAGAGATATGTGATATCTTAGATGCGTTGCGAGAAGTGATAGATGCGGCTATTCAACATTTGGTTGACGATCAATTATCGTGCAAGAATATTTAATATCTAGTAAAACTTAGTTTACATTGTCATTTTATGTATTTTTATGTAGTCTATGTGACTTTTATTTTAATGATATTAAATGTATTTAAGTATTTTTACGTGTATTTTAAAGAATTATTCGTTCGTCTATCGCTTTGATCGTGAATTTTTCGAAAGACAGAAAACATAAATTGAAAGTGATCAGTAGGTAGAGAGAAGTCTCAGGCACTATGGCCGAATTAATTGATCGCCTGGTAATGGAAAACGTCGGATCAGAAAATCTATTTTAACAGTATTTTAACAGTATGTCTGAGCAAGGAGACGAGTCAGTCGTAGGAGACCAACAACGAGTTGCAACGTCACAGTTAGCACTATTGTCAATATTGCCAGTATACCGTACAGTATAGCGTACTCACTGGTGTAAGAGCGGAGAAAGAAATTTAGTCAAACACGAGATACAACTAATAACCATAAAATAGTGTTATAAAAATACGCTATACTACATAAAGACGAATCATTGGCCGATATAGTTTACCATTCGACAATGGTAAGAAATAACAGACTATAATAGCAGTAATCATAATTATGGTATTCAAATTGATGAACAAGGCTACTGATCCGAAACCATGTTTTCGGTGACACAAAATTGCAGAAATATTTAATCCAGATTTTTGTTTAAGACCTAACTTTCCAACACTTCCTGGTTCTAATACATTTCTTCTTTTTATCGACGATAGTATTGGATATATTGAAAAGTAATTCAATGTATATCGTTAGTGATGGTATAATTAGATATTTTGTTTATAATTTCTTCAGATTTGAATATATTACATTATTGCTCTAGAATTGCCAATGATCGCACATCTGCTCATTTCCTTAAAAACAAACACCGATTGTTCACGGTGTACATATCTCTCACCGAACATTCGAAATACAAATTACATATTCATTCACATTGTAAATAGTTCTTTAGTCATTGATTTTATACCCTTGTTATCAGAGTTTCGAGTTTCGAATCACGAAAAGACACAAAGTTTCAGCATTTGAAAACTAATCTCCATCAATACATTAATAATCTCTTAATTTCATTAATCATTATCATCATTAGGAATTCTAATAATCTTTATTAATATACTCACCTTGATAGTAGATTTCCTCCTTCTCTCTCTCCCTCTCTTCGGTTATACTTACTCACGGTGAGCTTAAATTTGCCTCGTTTTGATTAAATTTGTTTAAACAATTCTGCTAAACAATTCTAAATGTTGAGCAATTGAACGAAGATGGCAGTAACACTTGGTGGCTACTCTTAGAAGATCGATTTCCTTCGCTGCATTGATCTTTCTGCGTTGACTGTTTCGATTGTCATTTTATGTGGAATCTATTCCCCTGAACTACCATTCCAGCTTATCGATCACCACTATTTAGCAGCTTATCTATCCTTTAATTTCAACTTTATGTTCTTGTTGGGGGAATTAGGAGATCGTGCAATTTGTGGTAGAAAAGAAGTTCGCTGCTCTTGGATCAGAGGATTAATGCTGATCGTTAGCTTCAAAAAATTAACAAAACAATAATCGTAATAGACTCGCAGGTCAGTCATCTGAATACAATAGCTTTAATGTAGAACGCTATACTCACATTAATTACTCACATTAATATTTCGATACTAAATATTTAAATAGCTACAATGTTGCAGAAGAAGAAACGTACAACAATAAATTTGGGTTCATTTCGAAGTTTGGAGCTTTTATCCTTAAAATCCGTAATTCATTTTATTCAAGATCTTCACATCACTAACCGTGTGAAAAAATGAAAACACTTTTTTGCTTGAAAATTCTATAAATTGTCATAGTATGTGAAAACACTGAAAAATTCTTTTTCGTAACTGAAACTACAATAGAGTTGAAGATTGAAGTTCGATTTGCTGTTCTAGTTTGCTTTCCCGAGCCAGTCAATCTGATAATTTACGTTATTCTTCGTTACGTTGTTCGTATAATTTACGTTATTTTAGAGAACAGTCAGGAAAGGGAGTAATGCCTTACTTCCTTGTCCATTGTAGTTGTAGAAACATGATAATTCCTTGCGAATTTTAATAGCGTTCAGTGTGTTATGGGCCAAGGAGCGTTCTCTCGAACAATGTTATCAAAAATATTTAAAAATACATGGACAGCAAGAGTCAATGATTTGCCCCCATCTTGGGAATACAGAAATTTTTGAAGCCGATCGGAAACAAAATGGAGGAGCTTTTTCTCCAATTTCCATGAACTCATCCTAGGCAAAAGCATTTTGATTTCGAAACAAAGTAATTTTAGCTTTCTGAACTTTCTCTAAAGATTATGCATCGACTTGGAGAAACTTACATTGTCAACGCGATGAAATAATTTCTTATCATTTTTTTGTAAATTCTGAGGTTCGTACATATTATGATATATCAGTGCGCGCGAACAGTATTATAATTTATAGTTTTAAATATCGAGATAGACGAAAATGACTATAACGTCGAAAATATTACTCGAATTTTAGATTTCTACAATTTTCTCCGTTGAATAACAACACTCCACATCCAGTAAAAAAAGTCGTTCATTTTTGCAAATTTAAAGGTCGAAAAAGAAAAGCGTCAATAACATTATCTGTACTTCAATATTCGAGATTATTTAATTATAACGATGGTTTTAATTATCGTTTTAATTTCAATTATCGTAAAAGCATCGTTACTTCATACTATAAAAACTTACAACGAACTTTTTTGAGAAGAAAGGTATCTTGAAAATTTTATTTAAATTTGAAAAAGTTTGACAATTTATATCAATAAAATCATTATATATTTGTAATCATTATATATTGTCACATCATACCACTACAATGTCGTAATGCTATGTCAGTAAATGTAAAATGCATGAATTTGACACACTACGGGCTTGTAATGTTCATCACGGATGGGTTCGAACCTAACTTATAAATTCTCGAAACTTGAATTCTAATCTATTGAATTCTGAACTCAGAACTGTCGAAGAGTTGATTTTATTTTATAAAAGGAATTTTTTGTTTCAGAAACTGGAGATAATACTATTTTAATTTCACTGGCCACAAACGGTAGTTAGCTAAACAAGAATATAACAGTATAACAGAGTATAAAAATATCTAATCCAGATTCTTATTTAAGAAACTTTTTGGACCTAATTTACTTCTTTTTTATAAAGTATAGTATGAAAAATTTTTTTTGATGATAGATTTTTTAGATTTGGACATTTTACCGTTTTATCGTTCCAGAATTACGATTGATGTACTTCTATAGAAACGAAAACTGAATATTAGCGTAGTATTCCGCAAGCAGTTCAGGGAATGTTTAATTGCACGTGTGTCAAATATTTTTTATTTACGCTAAAAATGATTCCTTGTCATTCGATTGCATATTTTTTCTTATTTGAAAGTGTCCGAGAGTTTCAAAACACATAAAATATACAAAGTTTTGAATTTTCAAAATTTGAAAAGTTTTTGTATTTCAAGTTATTTCAAGGTTTCGACATCGACGATTAACGCATTTCTAATTCTTCTATTTGATACGTAAAACAATCATTGAATAGAATAACCGAATATTTTTTATCGCCTATTTAATTAAATTTTTACTGCCGTGTTTGTCAGGCTTTTTTGTCTGAAGTGAGGTCAAATGCAACATAAGTGCTAACTTATCATACATTCTTTGTGTAAAATTTTTCCTAACATAACTGTATTGTAAGATTATATTTGATGTTTCGTACCTATTCCTACGTCATGACATGCAGATCATCATTTGCTATAGTTGTGTCTCACTCACTGTCAATTCCAACGTGTTTGTTATATGTCACCTACGCAATTTCAATACTAATGTGACTATTCGACCTATGATCGAAATACGTGTGTCTTTATGTGTTGCTGACGAAAATTGACGTAATAAAAGAAATCAATCCGACTAATTGAATGAATTCATTCTAATGAAATAACAATAAATAATCATAGGAGATGAAATTTATACAAATTTATTTATTAGAAACTTTTTGATAAATTATCTGAAACAAATACAAAATACAAATGACACAAAAAATTATTTTATTTAATAACTAAATAATAAAATAGTTCAGAGAAAAACATTTGGTAGGTCAAATAAATTGTAGGTAATACCGAGTTAGTTAAAATGATATATCATTTAATCATTAATGATACATTGAATAATCGTTTCTCAAATATTTTAATCAAAAAAGGCCTAGTGTCGTTCTATGTATTTCATAACAGTTTAAATAGTAGATAATTTTTCATTCTCATTAGTACAATTATGTATTTCACTCTATGTTCGGAAAGTTTCTATGCGAGAATAACATCTGGTTTGCAGATGGAAAGCAATCTGACAGCAGGATTGTTAGAGAGATTTTATGATCGTCAAGTGACTTGAGCTTCTAATAGTTTAAAGTCGACATATTGGAATATTGTTGGTAATTTGCAATACGAAAATACTAATATTAATTGCATTATATAATAAACTATTTTCTAATACAAATTGTTATCGAAATTGTATAATATAACCAGGAATAATAGGAGCCAATGTCCAGTTAATTAGTAACATGTGGATAAATGGTAATTTTAATTTTCCAACTCAATTTACGAACATTTAGTTATATTAGTTGCTATTATATAATCGTTGTAATCATGTTGACATATGTTAAAACTTTTGAGTGAATCATTTAATTTTCTCATTTGTACATTAATTCCACGTGCCAATTTTGCGATTACTAATATAAAATTTGATACGAAATTTTACTCTGTCATGCTGCTCATTTGTAATGACAAAGACGAATGTAATTTGAAATATTCCATAATAACGGTAATATTATTTCAAGAATTAACGTGGTGTTGGTTAGGGGGAAAATTTACTAGAACCATCAGCTACAACTGAGAGTTCCCCTGTTCTTCCTTTAAATATTTTTCGTACTTCAAACATAACGAAACTCAACGAAATCTCCAATATAGATTCAAGTAGGTACTTTTGATAGAGACAAGCCTAAAATTACTATTTGCTTAACTAATAATATTTTCATACAACTGATTTTTACTTAGATTATTAAAGAAATTATCTTAGAAAGTAATCTTATTAATTTCAGTTTATTGCTTTTTTAATTCAAAGTACATAAATTAGAACACAATTTCAAATTACTTACACTGTAATAAAATCGTTATTTTATGTCGTTGTTTTTCAATTAGATCAAAGTTTCAAACACTGCTGTAATTTTATATTCATCTTAAACAAACTGGAACATAAAATATATTACGCTTTTTTTAACAATGTTTTATTAAAAATAAGACGGTAGATAAAATACCATATTTACACCGTACTTGTACTTGTTCTATTTGACTCCGTAATCTTGTCACGTTGATTGTTCGTATAAAAGTACGAAATTATCCGACATTTCGAATGCTTTCAAGTAGTTAATCGTATCGTATTATGTGGCAAACATGCAAACAATAATAGCACGTCCCTTCTATTTCTGTCGATCTGTACAAACGATTGGATATCAATATTGAATTGAATTAAATAAATGGCAATATTTAGCCTTATTTCTTTTTGTTGAAAATTTGAAAAATGATATAAAACACGCCCAAAATACATAAGAGGACGATACTGAAGCCTTAACAAAAATTCCAAGTCAAATAGTAATATAAGCAGTAAGCATTTAAATATATGATATTAAATAAATAATATATTAGTGATTGAAATAAAATGGTAAATAAATAATACAAATGTAAAGTAAAAATATAAAATGATGTAGGAAATAGAGATAAATATAATAAGAGTAACAGGGGTAAATATGTTTAAACATAATATTATATAGTCTAAAATGAATATAATTAAATAAATATTAATGGTGTAGCTTATTAGAGCTATTTACCTAGCTTCTAATAAAGAATAACATCCATTAAATTGTTACAAAATAAAAGCAAGCCACCACAGCCTGTGTCAAAAAGGAAAGGACGATTTGGACTTGTTGCTCGCATGAAGGAATCAACTATTGTATTATTAATTATAAGCAATGTCTCGGTTTTTCATTGGAACATGAAGTCCTAAGGAGTCGTCCGCCTCGAGCTTGCACGTTGTTGTGCCTTTGTTTCATTCCCCTGCCAATGAACTGCGAGACTATATGTTGGTGCATTCGGGTTGGCACCTATCGTTCGGACGATGCACTCGAATTTCGTAATCCTAACCAACATACGCCAAGAATACCGTGAATTAAATTGATTGTTCAGGACTCGCGGACGAAAAGGCATAAACAGGTCCGCATCGGCGGGGATTTGTTTTTAGTTGAGAGATAACCAGCATTTAGCATTTTCTTCTTTCGCAGCGATTGACAGTAAATTTTATTCCTGTATCTTCTGTATAATAAGTATTATTATCTAATATTGTCTGTCCCGTTGTAATCCTAAACGTGAAATATAATTGTCTTATATAGTCGCGCGTATTTTCTTCATATCCTACAAGTTCTGTCGACCGTTCAATCTTGCGAATGCATCGCGACGGAACAACTTTCGCACGTGGCCAATAACTGGATCTCGAAGATACTACAGGTATCTGGTTGGGTCCAGCTTACGCATTCCGGACGGATTATAGCGGTCGCTAACCATCCTCTCACCGTCGTCTGGCGAGCCAGGACGTAAACACCTGAATAAAATCGAATATAGTAAATCACATCGTCCTTAACACTCGTAATATTGAAATGTATCCAACTCTTCCCCAACAGTTCCCCTACCAGTGCAACCTTCCTGGACCTTTCCGGAGAAAGCTCTACATAGTACTCAATCCTTTTTCAAGCTCGATTTACTATAATATATCTTTCTTATTTTATTAGAAATTTTCATTATCACATAAAAGGAAAAGAAACAATCAAGAAATATACAACTTACTTTTTTTACTGCATTCGGAACATTGAATCACCATTCTTTTTCTAATATTATTCAATACCAAATATCCAGTTTTATTCCAGTATGCAATTTTATTGGCAATATAAACTTTTATGATTAACACGACGAATCGTTGACGTATTTATAACGTAACAAATAGAATATTCTCTACTAAAAACTATTTGTTTGAACAATATCAACGATTATAATATTTATAGCAAGTTGAAAATTATATCATATCAGTCAGAAATACAGAGGATCAGAATCTCGGAACACATGCGTTGTCATCAGCGTTTGTTCAATTTGCATTTATCCGAATAATGTATTAATCCGACAATAAAGCTGAAGTGGCATGAAAAAGTTTCAAATTGTCTTAAAGATAATAACATCTAGTGATTACAAGAAACGACGGCATAATAAATAATGCTAAAAATTTTACTTGCTGAATAAACTATCGAAACCATAAACGAAAAGCATTCGACCATGATCAATACTTTCCAAAACCAATGATCAATGACTAAAATTTAAATACGATTCACAAAACTGGTAGATTCCCTACGAATAATTTAACTAAATGAGTATAATGAATAAATGATTGAAAAATTTAAAAAAAAAGCGAAATACGTATTAAATGGGCAAGAAATTTATGATGAGGAAAAAATAAAAATATTGGCGTTTTCATCTCGGTTTTTTACTGAGAAAGTATGTGCAGTACAATGCAAATGTGCAAGTTGCGCATGAATTCCATCGTGAATGAAGGTGTCATTCACAGTCCTGACAACTCAACACTTTTATGTCATTTTTCTAACATCGACATGGTGATTTCCTATTTTTATAACATCTTCGTTCGTGTAAGAACATTAACATGATATGTTTTCAAAATTAACACGTTGCAAATTTAGTGGCGAACAGATATATTGAACCTGGTTCTTATAAAACCAAAGCAACTTTGTACTTCTTATTAAAGCGTTATTATATAAATGATTAATAATTAATAATATACTGAATAATAATTAAAAAAATAATAATCCGAATTAGAGAAAAAGATAAGAGAAGTTAATATTAATATTTCGATTAATTTATTTAGATTTAAAATTGCAAGTAGTAACTTCTGCGTTTTATACCAATGCTCATATAACACACAAAGAATAATTTATATTCAATGAACATTATATTTCAATTCAAATATTTCATTATATTTTAATGAACACATAAATGAAAATTATTTAGATAATTCCCGTTATATCTAGTTCTCGTTACAAAATCTATTTACTCGCTTTATGAAAGAGTTTCAATTGACTAGTTCAAGTACATTTTGACAGTACAATGACGAACAGAAGTATTAACGTATATAGTTCACGTATTAGAATAAAATTCTCTGTAAATTAATAAAATTAACAATTTTATTTTATAAACTACAACTGTTAAATCCAAAGTTATAATTAATGAATCTTAAACAAAATGAAATGAAACAAAATAATGATATATTCAGAAATATTTGCTTTTAACGGAATAAAAGCATAGATAGATTTACCTTTTTGCAGTGTAAATTATCGTAACATTTTACTAAATATTTAATTTTTTATTCTTTCCTTTTCTTATTACACTTCTCAATCAACTGATTGATTGAATAGAAAAACTGTTATTAGTACGCTTTGTCTATACTTCAGCATAAAATTGAGCAAGGGATTCCTAGTAATATAATAATCTTTACGTTCTTGGGAAAAGGTATTTTTTTATAATTTACGAACCTCACTATACATACCTCTAAATTGGAAATATCGAACTGCGTTTAAGTACAAAAATATTATACACACATTTCTATAAACCTTGCCTATTAACAAAACTTTGTTATTTATTAATATAAATCTTTAATATTTCATGAAGATTTAATGAAAAATATAAACATATCTACGGAATATATATTGTTATATATCTGGCAAAATGTATCAATGTTGAATGTGAATGTTGAATCGATCAGTGTTTACTACAATCGCTAAAAATAGCAAATTATGTGTCGCAAATTATATTTTTGCAAATCAAAGGATGGGAAGATAACATATTTTACAATTTTTCAGAGTGTTATTACAACAAGATTTTTCACGTAATAGCTTCTTGACGTAAAAGTATGTATATATTTTACTCTGATTTGTATTTTGGTCGAACCTGAAAACGATACATATCGTCACAAATTCCTAACAAAGTATTTAAAGAGACACAGATTTCAGATTTCCTATTTAAAGCACACTTGCTGAATTATAAAAAGTTTTTGCCATGTCTAATACTGCTCTGTTTGTCAGGAAATGAAAATATAAAAGACAATATTTTAAATTTGAAATCAGAAAAAAAATTTTTAATTCTTTCCAACTATTTTTATTATCACTTTTAATAAAACTTTTTATTTCTTGAAATTTATTTTTATTTTTTTTTATGGAACTTTATAACAAATAAATAAATGACACAAATTTTTATATTTTTAAAATTTTTTCGTTTTCACTTTGATTGTGTGTCAAATATTTGAAGTATTGAAAATACAACTTTTATTCATTAAGAAATAATTCACTTTTCGCTGTAATCTATCAAAGTTTATTTAATTATTGAATAAGAATACGCGATTACGTAATGGATTGGAAATATATATATATATATATATATATATATATATATATGTGCATTCTGAACCACGCTTCAAGATCAATTGCTCTACGCGAAGCCAGAGTTTCACTTGTTTAGTTTACAAAACACAATCCTACTCACACATCTCACAGCATTCATCGATATATTCCAACATAATTATGATGATGAACCGAAATTTTTATGAATTATGACTAATTTTTCGAAAACAATGTTATGAAATTTGAACGAATTTGAACAAAAAGAATAGAAAAATAATACCATGCCATATTTATATGCAGAATTCCTTCTTTTTATCTTACTTTTCCTATTACTTCACAACGCAGCGATAATAAATGAAAGAATAGAAATAACAGCACTGATGTAACGAAAGAATGAAATAATAGAATAGCACGTTTATGTCATCTCATTGGCATTAATATTCATTATTGCACTTTCGTAACTGTTTTAAATACAATGTTTATATTTCTGTCACGAAAATTTATTCAAAAGAGAATTAACATTCAATAAATTATATTTATGAAAAACGATGACATTGTTCGCGTGATTCATTTAGTTTTTTCATAAACTTCAGTATAACGAATATGAAACAAATAAAATGAAAAACTATTTTGTTGTATATAATACTATAATATACAATATAGATAAACATGTAATATAGAAACTATTCAACATAGAATAAACATATTCTTGAAAATAAGGAATGTATATTAAATTATTCTTGATATTATTTAAAAGTATTTTATTTATTATTATTGTTTATTGTTTATTATTTATCATTTAAATGAAAATTTGCTTAAGTGATTTAGATGCACAGAAGGCATTAAGGCGTCAAGTTTTCTTTCTTAAGCGAAGTCATATATTTTTCAATACATTAATCGATTAGCCTTATTATTCCTTATAAAACAGTATTGAAGCATTTATATCAAAAAACCATTAGTTTAGAACATACTTTAATTAAAATAATTCGGAGTAATACTCGTAGAGTATCGAATTTGTATGTCTATAGTAGCAGTATTAATAATAACAGAAGATAATGTGATGTTTAATAGTGTAACATTAATTATTTAGATTGATTAGAATAAATCAAATATTCATTTCACTGTTATGTGACAATTATTATTAAATGTGCTCAAAGTGATAACTAAACGTATCTTAATATTTCTATAATCTACTTCTTAAACAATGTTTCACGTTAGTCAGAGTAATATTTAGATTTCATTTAAAAAATAATTTAACCTTTTAATGCTTTCTATGAATACGCATTAAAAAGTTATAGTTACATCAATTAATATATCTCTTGAAACTATTCAACTTTTGTCTGAGAATATTTTGGATATATTGCATAAATAATATCTTAACCTTTAATCTTGACTCCTCCTTTGAAAAATTTTAAATGTATGAAATTTATGAATATGTGAAGAGACTTAATTCGATATTGATATTAATGAATACTAAATTAGTAGCATTCGATGTTACAATAAAGTCATGAATATGTGAAGAGTCTTAATTCGATATTGATCCTAATGCATAAAAATTAGTAGTATTCGATGTTACATATAATATCTGGAGATGTATTAACGGCAATTTCCAAATGCTCGTGTGCTTAGATACATATACAAGGAAAGAACTCAATTACTTTATCTCAGATATCTGTAATATTTGGAAATATATGCCCGATATGTAGCAACTTGTAGCAGATTTTTCTTTTTATTCCGATATTCGAATATGCAACCGTTCTATTATCCGAACAGAATATGTATCGAGTAATGGATGCCACGCATTAAATCATTTTATATGGACTATTATACATAACTAAAAGGAAGTAAGAAAAAATTACTATACACATTACAGTACACATGATACATGATTATACTAAAAAAAAAAAAAAGAAATGTAATGCATATATGCTTGATGAAACGTTATAAGACATGACTTGAAAATGATTATAATGAAATGATTATAATGAATGTTACGCAGTACGAAGGTTGTAAGGAAACATAGGAAATGTCTTTCCACCCTTCCAATAAAAACGGCGTTTATTGATCATTGTCAGGGACATTTATCCCAATTCAATTTATTAGAGTTCGGCGATTCCAAGAAGTTTTGAATCGTAGTAGTAATAACTGGAGTCTTCTAAGAACAATCCTCAATAGAAATTAAAGTTTTGTACACAAGGCATTTCCAATGGCGATATATAACATCCTCCATAAATAGCCGCACTTCGTATGTTTGTTATGTTCGTATGTATGTTACTATTACGATTAAAGGTCAATGTTCCCTAGGACCATTAACGTACCTGAATCTTCAAATGAGCGAAAAATGGGAGAAGTTGGTTGATTCGATCATTATTAGGAATTTCCAATCAGCGTGCTTCAATCATTGCGTAAAGCACTCTTCGAGGTATATAAGCAACCGATCAACACATTTTGAATCAGTTCAACCATACAATATTTTCAGATGTCAAGTTCACGGACACACTTTAGCAAACTGCAACATGAAGACTGCGTCAAGTATGCAGGATTACATGATTTCCGTACTTGCACAAAGACATTTGACACATCGCCTACCTGCGCTGTGCTAACTGTTAACTTCTCCAAATATTCTAACCTACCTTTCCAAAAAAAAGAAAAAACTCATACTCCAACAAAATCCTACTTACACCGCAACATTCACCCTCCTCCCTAGAAGGATTATCAATTACCGAGTTTGGGGGTATAATCATTTACTCCACGTGCACGGATTCGAAGTCAAGGGAAGTACCCAAAAAATCCTGCTGCAGCAAAACGCACAATACCAGAAACATCAACCACTACAAGCCTATCCCTAAAAAGATCGCCATACCACGTTGCATGGACTCACACTAATCCAACACAAGTGCACACACAAGCCCCAGTTCCAATAAGAATTTGACTACTTACATCGAAACATTTAAATCATTTAAAAGCAATGATATGAAATACTCATTAATGCCAAGAATTAGGAAATTCAATAAATAAAAGAAAATCTCTTGGGTGGTATTAAATATCAAAATGAACTCGCAATATTCTTGATATCCATTTGGATACATGCAGTTTAATATGAGAGAAATGGTTATCCAATTATTATCTAAAAATTCTATTGATCGATTTAATTTTATTTTCAATATAAACATTAATTATTACAACCAGTGTTGGCAATAAACTATTATCTATATGTTTCTTTACTAAAACGGAGTCTGTTCAAACGTATATATTTCATTAAAAAAATGGTTATTCCTGTGGAATTTTTATTGAAAACAGCTTTATTTTCTTTTTTTAAAAAAATATCCAACTTAGCAAAATATTTTAAGACCTACATAAAAACACGTTTTATCGAAACGAGATATTTTGGAAAGATAGTTCTACAAAGTATAACTTTTATTTAACATTATTATTTCATATTATTGAAAGTTCAAAATGTTTTTCAACAGTACTGTTAATTAACATTTAATCAACAATGGTAGTCGAAATTCAAGTATTACATTTTATAAATATATATCTATCATATTTCTATCCAATACAGTATTTAAAGTCAAATTTTTTTAAGTGTGCATCGTATTTTGCTTATTGCGGGGACAAAATTTATTGAAGGAATAGTCGCAAATAACCCGTTCTCTTAGAAATCTTCCTTAAAGATTTAATAACTATCGCGTGATCTTTACTAACGATATATTTACATTTTATTAAATAATTGGATAATAAGACATTGGATATAAATATAATTAAATTAATGAAATATAAATATGTTATACACGTATAATATTAGAAAGATCAGATATATTTAAGTATAAATTTTGCTAAAACGTTATTAAGATAAAATAGCAGATAATCCTTTAAGAACTAAAATATCTCAGGTGAAATAAATGGAGTAAATCATATAACAACGACCTTACAATGGAATGCTGAGTATATCCGATATAAGAAAGTAAGTTCGTTTATCCGATTTTACTCAGCCCACGAGATAGATGAATTAATTCAACGTATCGTCATTCGATTCACAAAATATCTTTTATTTTACAAAAATTTAATATAAGCTTCTCTGTACTAGAGGATTGCTTCAATAAACGCTTACAATTTTATTTAATTATATTTAATTCAGTGTTATGTAGTATTACCTTTATATATATAAGAATATATATATACGTACATATTTTATTTCCAGCATTATATCATTACTTTACATTTACTATTGCTTTATATCATTAACTTACACTTATTATTGTTTATTTTCCATTTTATTTACCAATAACTTATTGTTTATTTTCTATTATTATTATTACTTTATTATTATTACTTTTTAAATTACACGTACTGCTTATTATTTGATTTAGAATTCTTGGTGCAGCATTAACACTCGTCTGTGATATTACTATTGACCTCTCAAGCTCTTTGGACATATTTTAAATTATTTGTCAAATTTCAAACAGAAAAATCAATATTGCCATCAATCTAATCCCAATCACGGTTTATATCCGGTCGCTTGTACAATTAGACATGTACTGATCGGCAGACAAACGAGAACAAAACCCTAGTGACGTAACGCGACTCATTTAACCATTTAAAAACGTTTGAGGAGGCATTTGCTGCATCACATTTTTTTTCATCAAGAATCAACGTAAGGAGATTGCGGACCAATTATTGTGCACGTCTAGAGGTTTATCTATCTCTTTGCGTTTAATATAACATTATTAAAGAAAATGCGGTATATTTGGATCAGTACTAGTTCGTTTAGGATGAATAAAAAATTCCAGTAGTGTATAGGAATAAATAAAACTACATATTGGAGGAAAATTAATAAACTTTTATACTTCCAACTCCTAGTAATATGAAGAACAGAAAGTTTGAAACGACTCATTGATGAGTAATACTAATTAATGATTTTGTCAGTATAGTGCAGGCAATTTGGAATATGTAATAATGGAATCCGAATTTACTGTCACGTATGTTTTCTATGATCTATACAGATATTATATCAAGATAGATATAGATATTAGTTGTAACAAAATATTATTAGCCAAGTAAATAATTTTACGCTCATTTCTACAAGAAGTATTTGAATTTATTGCAGATTTGAAGTTTCCTTTTTTTTATGTCTGGAAATATTGAATGGGAAGAATTAGCAGATGTATTAGAAGAGATAGCACGGAGAGTTGAAGTAATTTCAGCTATAACAGGTACAAGTTTCAATTGTAACGGCTTTGGTAAACTTCCTTCTTAATCAACGCGATATTAACCTTCGAGAAGAAAATCATCATCACGTTAAAATATTAAAAATATTTCAAGTTACATTCATCTTTAATATTAAAAATTAAAAGCATGGCGTTACAGCCTATAATTTCAAGTCACATTTTGTATCGTATAATAATTAATAATCGCAAAATTGACACGAAACTATAGAATTAATGGGTAAATTAAATGATTCAGTCTAAAGTTTCAACATATTGTAACCATGACTGCGACGATTGAATAATTGCTGAAAAGCTTTAGTAAACCAACATTTTTAATTGTCCGTACGAACACAAGAGTCCGTTGAGTTGGAATGTTAAAATTATGGTTCGCTCACGAATCACTGATTAACAGATCATTGACTTTTTCTTTATCTATATTATCGATATTATAAGTTACCATAGTATACAAATACGTTGCATTTTAAGCATATTACACCTGTTGAGTCATTTTATGCGACTTGTAATAGGTATTTTGTGAAAATTATTGCAGTAGACTGTGAAAAGGCTAACTCGGATTCTCGATTGGAATATTTTTCTGATTCTGAAGAAGTTTACTGATTGAACTGTGAATTACTTATTCTTCTTGACTGATTTCGACTGATTCTCACGCACACTGGAGGCGCGGCCGCTCGCGAGCCTGTTCTTTTTGGAATATGATTGGCTTGATTAGCCAAACGAAAAATTCACACGTGTGTTCCAAACCTGAAAAAATTCGTTTTTCGTGAACTTCCAAAGTAAACGTAAACGTAAAAGTAAACGTAAATTTCTCTAGCTATCTAGGATGGCGACAAACATTCTTTTTTAGAGTTTGTAAGACTTTCAAATATGGCTAGAACGCTGCTTAAAGAAATGGAGTGCTTGGAATTATCGTCAACATGAAGAACACTATCACATTAAGCTTAATATAGCCCTTTATAGAGCCAGAAATTAAATATAGTTAAAAAAGCTACACCGCAAATCAATGTTAGAACAAGAATCTTACATAAACCAAAAACAGTGATTAAAATCTGTTTAGATAATTTTTAGCCTCGACCCATTAACAGCGCATGCCGTGACTGTTAACAGGGGGCAGTGTGCTACAATTGATTCTCTTTCATTAGGCCAGTCTTCGTGAGCAACACATAAAAACAATACTCACATTATTATTGAAATTATGTAGGTACTAATCACACTAATCAATGATTGCAAATGAGAAACGCTGAAAGTGACAATGAATAAGATACAGTGAGATAAAGCGATTGATGGACTGCATGTCTCTGTAGTAGGAAGAGTATCAATGACCCCCTTTTTCATTCAGTTCTGCTACACGAATTTTATGTCACTTTCGGTCAATAACTTTGTGCTTAAAACTGTATCTAATCTAAATATGAGAAACTACCAATTTAATCCGCATTCCTTTCAATGCCTTCTCTCTCTATCTGCACGCAATAAGCATTTCGTGATGCGTGAAAGATGGAATGAACTTCCTTTTCTTTTTGACATTCTTGACGACAATGATAAATGTTCATACATATTTAATCTTGCATATTTACGTATTTAAACTTGATAAGTACATGGCCAATTCCATCACTGGTGGAAGTGTCATTTTTGACACATCGTGGACGAAATTGTCCTAGTAATGTAACTTCATCCTACCATGTATGTGAACGAAATGTTCAATAAAGATCTAATTCAATAAAGAAAATTTTCTGTCGCTGAATTTAAATTAAACTTCTCTATTAACGTATTAATATTCTCTATTAACGTATTTGTTGTAATACCAAAAACATATTTTTCAATTAAGACCAGAGGCTAACATATCTTCAAATGAAGACCAAACATTATACCTATAGTTGCTATAAACATGTTTTTATCTAAATCATTTCTGAACGGCGTGTTTGTGCAATAAAAGGAAGAATCAGACATGTTCTAAATTATATCGTACCTATTTGATCTTATCTTATCTTGATCAAGAAAGGCTCATACATTGTAAAAATGTTATTAAATTAGTTACATTGATAAGAGTTTTATTACGGAAAAATTGAAAATAAGGAAGTTTTGTCGCATCATGCTGTCTCACCGATATATTTCATTTCGATATTCACATTTCTTTTTTCTTTCCTTCATTCCGTCTTTTTCAGAACACAGTTGATACAGTCTGCATTAAGAATTTACATCTATATCATCTCTCGATAAGCAATTTAAAACGCAAGTGCTTTAATATTGCGTAGAATTAACTGAAGCTGAATTAGAACTAAGATGGAGTTGATCTCGATAAAATTTCCTAATGCAATATATTTGATTTTTATCAGATTCTATTTTTTTTTTTCATCTCAGGAAATAATCTCGAAAAAAGCAAAATTTTTCGATACCAAAAGGTACTAACCATAATTCATTGCTTCTAATAATAATTCAGTTATTTAGAAAGTGAACTCGTCTTCATATGTAACTATGATAAATGCAACTGTCGGAAATAGTAAAATATTTCACTATTCTTTTCTTTGAACCCGTTTGATTGATCAATCATTTCGGAATTCAATATCGAAACATTTCATTAAAATTCAAGGCAAACAATAGTCAACGGCTACGTGCGATACCGGATTTTGCGAAATCGCCATTTGGATGAAAATAGAGAGCAACATATTAATAATGAAACAGTTTGAATTTCGTTTATCACCTTAATATTAATATTTTAATGCCGCTGGATTTTAGAAAATTATTTTAGAGAGAAGTAATGATAACAGAAATAATATTTATCGTAAAATACTTTTTGGAAGAAGTTCTCAGAATTTCGTTTTTTCTTACATCATCTTCATTATCAAAATATCTATATTTCAGGATTGGATATAAAGCATGCAGCGTGCTACTAGCGATTATACTGGAAGTTCTTTAAGAATTAAGATATCAGACACAAAATATCTTAAAATGGAATATCTAATAACTTCATGATATTTAACGTAATATTTTGACCGATGCATTTCGTTAATATATGTAGAAAAGTAGTGTTGAAGTAGGTTAGCATATGTTCCTCTAACGTGTTATAATATTTATCATTCAGCATGCTCTGAATAACCAAAAGATATATATATTTGACATAAGCAATCATATTCTATAACTGTATGTACCAATATATTAAAAAATGCGATTGACCGAAACAAAACATTTATATGTATTTTATACATATGTCCATTACGCGTTCACCTGTAATAATAATATGCAACCTGTTCTCCTTCGATACCGATCTATTTTCACCTTGAAACATTTTCTTATATCGTAAACAATTTCAAGGTAAATTACTCCAATCTACCTAAAGTATTTCGTGTCAGATAGTTGTTGGAAATATTTTTCTGCTTTACCGTTGATAACGTCCTGCTTATTTTGTACTTAATTGCAAAATATCTAATACGTTGATAATAAAGACCTCGTAAAACTAATAGATGTAACATTAACAGAACTACTGTTATTTCTTACTGTGGTTTCCGTCACAGGCATTAAAGTAAGAAGAAAGGAATCTTTAGAATACAATATAGTACGGAATCTTATATTTATATATTAGTTACAATTCAATGAAATGTTTGTGTAGATCTTCAAAGTAAAGGCGCCCCTGCTCTCCCACCACCAATTAAGTTCTTCCAGTTCTATATTCTTATTGATTTTCGAGATAGTAATTTCGGTTAGTAACGCAGTTTCCAACTTTGTCTATACAGAATTGACTAATATCACGATCAGGATGGATATACGATCAAATGAAATATAAATGTACACATAGCGTTTCCTTTGTAATTTGAAGTAATTGTTTGCCTTTCTATTGATTAAAATATTATTCGAAATTTATTTAATTTTACAAATACATAGAATTATATAATTTCAATTACGTATTCTCCATAATGAAATAGTTATCTGAAACAGTTATTTGAAACGTTTAATATAAATAATTAATATTTTTTCTGCACATTGTTTTTAGTTAATTTCCCAAGTATTATTTGAAACTATCAATGCAGATTTCGAAGTGTGAAATATTATTACAAGTAATAATTTCTAGTACACCTTAAATAATTCTTATTTAATATTAATATTTAATATTATTGTCTTATTCATTTAATAATTATGTTATATTATTGTTTAATATTAATAATTACTGTTATTAATTCGTATTCGTGTGTTCGAAGCAAATACTTTCAATACACTTTCAAATATCCATTACTGTCAAGTAGAATAAATTTTTCTATAATATTTCTTTATTTTAAATAATGACTTCATTAGAATAAGATTTTTGATGTGAAAATACGTACATGTATCTATGATTTGTTCATTGGTCTTTGACCGAGCTTGTATACGGCTCATAGCTTGACGAATTTCTAACAAAATACTTAAAGGGACATAGGTTTCAGATTTCCTGTTCAATGCATACTTGCTAAAGTACATTCTAATTGTAAGAGGATTTTGCCTTGTGCTGTTCCATTCGTCAGGGAACAAAAATATAAAAAACGAATATTTTTAATTTAAAATCAGGGAAATAATTTTTAATAAACACTAGTTTTAATAAACAATTCTTTTTAATTTCTTTTATTATTATTTTTAACAAAATTTCTTATTTCTTGAAATGTATATATATATATTTATTAATTTTTTATAGATCAGTATAACAAATAAGTAAGTAATAGAAATTTTCTTATTTCTAATTTTTTCTTTTTCGAAGTTTGATTTCTTATCAAATATTTGAAGACTATTCAATATTTATTAATTAAAAAATAACTCACTTTCCGCTGTAAGCATTGATATAGCCAAATTTTCACGAATTATCCCTAATTTTCCCAAATCACGAAGCTTGAACGAATTTAAATAAAAGAAATAGGAAATGTGACACTATTTGTTAAAGTGTTATGTTTATACGCAGCATGCTTTCCCTTTATTTTAATTTTCCTATTATTTAATAACACAGTGATAATGAATGGCAGAACAGAAATAGTAGCACTGGCAATGAATGAAATAATAGAATAGCACATTTATGTCATCAATAATACGTCACATTTGGTTTTAACATTTGTTATTATACTTTTGTAACTGTTCTTAAATGCAACATTTCTATCATGAATATTATCGAAAAGAGAGTTAACATTCAACAAATTCTAATTAGGAAAAGCGATGATATTATTTGCGTGACTTTTTTGTCATTTTGTTTTTTCTTATTAAATATAATGGAAATGAGAATTTGAAAAATTATTTTTGTTTTCTTTGATTTAAATATGAAATGAGAATTTTCTGAAAATCAAAAATATGGATTATGTTATTTTTAAATCATTTAAATGGTTTTACTTAATTCTACTTACATTTTACTTAAATAAAAATTATACTTCTAATTATTGTATATCACTTATTAATCAAATGAAAATTTGCCCAAATAATTCGAATAATTCGCGGGTAGCTGATACTTCGGGTTGAATCAGATAATTTTTGTTGAGCTCGGACAAGTTCGGAAAATGTATATACGAAGAACCCTCCAGTTCGCTTGTTTCGCTAGTTTAATCATTTCATCGAGTTGATGGACAGAAAAGTAACACAAATGTGGCAAACATATGAGACTTAGGTCTTGAGAACTATGCTTTCGTGAGGAAAACCGAAATTTGCCTGTGTCTCTTTAACTCGTTTTTCTTTTGTCATTATGAGCAATAACAAGGACCAAGGCAAAGTGAGTGGAAGTGTAGACTGACTACTCCCATTTCGAAATGGATGTATTTTGCAAGAAATAATTTACATTAATGTGTTTCTTTATTGCAAACAATATTTCTAGAAATATTTTATTGATAAATCCAAACTTTCGTAGAGTCGAGTTTATCGGATGAAGATAATTCAGGTTGTGCATTTACATAAAAATGTGTAAATAAAAAAACTAATATCTAATTATATCTAATTGTATTCAATGAAACTAATATCTAATTATATTTCATGAAAATATTATATTACAATCAATTTTTTCTAATACTTTTAAGTAGATATCAATAGTCAAATATACATTTTTCATTAATATCGTTATATTCCTTCATCGATGAAGTATCACTACTTTCAATTCAATGAATAATTCTCGAAACAAATGTAGCAAAGCTGTCCATATTTTTTTAATTTAATTCTCACCACTATTAGTTCTGCGGTGCAAAACTTGCCTGAATCTACATGATGTAACTGAAAAATTGTAATGCGGTCCTAGGATGGTAAAATCGGACGGCCGAAAAAAAACATTGTGTGCAATGTATTTTTATTCATATACTTCGTCTGTGACCATAGACTATAGAATAGAATAAATCGGATATCCAATGTTTTTTCGTGTCCCCCTGACTCCCTAACCATTTTTGCATCGTATGTTGTGTCAGAATTTAAGAAGACTCTCACACTAACACAACTCACAGCATTCATCGATATGTTCCAACATTCCCCCTATCGATGACATGCTTTTCGCGGACTAATTCATCCTAAAAGTTAAGTTTAAGCATACGTACCCAGTCTGTATGTTTAGTTTTTGGCAATGCTTTAGTTAATACGTCCGCATGTTCTTAAGCAATTCACTTTCATTTGACCATTTCCACCAATTCACGTGTATAAAGGACTATGTATGTCCAATCTCTTTTTATAAAAACATTTCATGAATTCCTTATTTAAATCGCCCATCGTTATAGTATAAAAACAATAAAAAAAAAAAGAAATATACGAAGCAGAAACTTGAATAATAGAGATCTTTGACTTTGTGATCACATATTTTGGTGACATGTTGAAAGGAAGGACAATAATCAAATAATAGCTCGATACGCACTGCAGTTATGCACATATAAATCATATAATTTAAATATGCTTCGGAGTTAAATAAATATAGCGACAAAATAAATTAGGTAAATGCGGATCTTTCAAACTAATTACATTCAAATTGCTTCATAAAAATGAGTGCAAGAATCTAATCTGGAATGAATCAGAAAAGTATTGCACACCAAATTTTTTGATGAAATTTTTATGAAAACAAATGCATCAACGAAATCTATTTCCACAAATAGTTCATTATATACAAAAGTAATGCGCAGTAGAAATTTCGAATAACGAGTTATACAATAATAATACAAGAAATATAAAAATCCGAAAGTATCGATTCATAAAAATATCGACACATGTGAAGATAATTATTTACAAAAAAGGAAGCCACCATCGATTCCTATTTTTTAATATGTTTCAAGGTCGTTATTTACATAAAGGTAGCTATTGTCGAAAAATGCTTACTTAAACAATATATAATGCTTATATTATGGAGATATATATGTCCTTGCATCTTTAGCAAATAAAAAATTTAATCCAATCCAAACGCATTTCTAGAAAGAATTAGGTTTGGCTATGTTATATTCATTTTTGGGAAAAAATGCTCGCTTTTACTTCGTAATGCATATTTGTATACCATAATATTTTTATAGCATCTAACGTTGTGTATAAAATATCAGTATGCAATGTAATAATTTTACAAGACACTGTATAGTTTTATTTTTTTCATTTGGTTTATTTACTTACATTTTTACTTATGGAATATTTGTATACCTGCCAATATTTTGAAAAAGTCATTCAGTCGTTTGTCAAAATCGTATGTTCATCCAAATTTATATTTTACAAGGTAGTGATTAAAATGATAATTTTTGTGTTCATACGTATATACAATCTTTTCGCAGGCATCTCGTCATAATTGTTCGATATTTTGTATATGAACTTGGGTCTGTATAAAAAATTTGCGAAATGATTTAAAACACGATGTTCACATATATTTCTATTTATTCTTTAATAATTATGTATCGAGAATGATAATAAACGAAGAAAAAATGAGAAACAAAGAAAATATATTTGGAAGGCATGAATAAAATATAATTAGCTAACAAACTAATAATTCAAATATTAAATTAAATATGTACTTACATCTTGTTTTTACACAACGTTACAAGAAATGTATTGTTAATTTATTTTTTACGTAACAATTACACGAGTGCTTTCTGATGGCCAATATTTGTACTATTTTTCTACATGCATGTGTCTGTGTATGTAGTATATGCGCAGGAAAGGAGATTCTCGCTCCCTTTTACAAACATTTCTCTTTCCATACTTGTTTTAAAAGGGAAAATCCCCGAAATTCAAGAAGTGAAATTTCGGGGATGTACAATGTATCCAGAAAAAAGATGATCGAACTTTACATTCATGCAATAATCACACGTACACATATATATTACATAATTATTTAGATGTATCTAACTTCAGATATCTATGCATGATATGCGAAAAGTGTGTGACATCTTTGCACAAAAAACATGCATGTATGCATGAGAAATATGTAAGAAAGATAAACAACATTAGATGTTAACAAAAAAATTTGCAATTATTCTGGAACATAATAATTTAAAGTGCAATAAATCACAAGCATTTTTTCAACATTTAATGATGTTAATTGACGACGTTTATTCGTGAATATTTATTTGCGGTCTTCGTCGTACGATGTTATAAATGTGTATTTAAATTTACTCCAGTGTATTTATCAAATCGCAATAATTTAAATCAATATATAAATTCATTTTTCAATTTATAAATTCATTTTTATAAATTCATCTTTCAAAATATTTGAAATTTTTATTACTGTCTTTAGTTCAGTATTTTTTTTCTAAAATCCTAATTATTTTTTTTAAATTTCCTTTCTGAAATCACCAGGAATTTTTTAAACAATTTTTACAGTTCATTTGTACATCTCAAACGAATCGGTTGATGTGACAACTATTGTTTCTATTACTGCTATTGTAGACGCCTGAGTGATTAAATAAGCCTTTGTAAACATTACATTTTATTGAAAGTCATTTTGTGCAGTCTTAATTGCTGATACAAATAGAAAAAATGAAATGAAGTTTAACTTTATTGAAATAAATAATTTTGCTCAAATTCTAAATCTATTCAATTTACCATTTATGAAATGTTCATTTACATTCTATTTAAATAAAATTCTTTGATTATCACAAAGTTTTAGTGATAAATCTATTTTTTAAAATTCTTTGGTACACTTCAATATGAAACGAAATTGAAATTCAAATGCTATTAACTTATTGACTGAAAATTAAAATCATACTTTTTCCGAAATTCTGTATAAGCCACGTATTATTAAGTACATAAGAAAGTTATTACCGTAAAATTATATTAATTTCTATTACGAGTACGGACAATAGTACTTTTTACTTGTCATTATCAGCTAAAACATAAGGTTTACGTGCCACATCATTTCGACTCATTTCGAATTTTAATTAGAAGAAAAATTATACAAACTGTTTACATTTCTTCCCTACCATTTATACTGACTTTTATCCATTTAATATAAATATATCCAAATTCATTTTCCTCTAAGCCTTCTAATCTCGAATTCTATATGCGGTATATTAACCTTTATGAATATGTATCAATTTAATGGGACAAATTCATAAACAAACGTCTATCCTATTATGACTTGACATAAATAGATGAAACTGATGAAAATATTTCAATAGACGGACAACTATTCCCAACGAAAGTTTGTTGCAAATTCATCTTATGTTGTAGATGCGTAAAGTTTTGTTAGTATTAGACGTAAAATAAAAATGTCACAAACTTATATGAACATACATTGCAACTTACTTAGAGACTTTCGTGGCAATAAATGACAATACATAAACATATATATAGGATGATAAAAGTAGGTAGTGATAATTTCCACTGTAGACAATATTTCTCAAAGAAATTCTCCCACAAAGAAGTTCTAATAGACATGGGTCGAAATATTAATATTTATAAAACTATAAACAATTCTTTTGTTTCGTTATAACGGCTGACTTTCTCGCTTTGGAAGTTTCTATATTGATCGAAAGCAACGTCAAATTAGCTTAGACTCCTCTGTCTGGAGGAAGTCATTCATTCATTTCCAGAAGTTTGACACGTAATCGTAAGAACTTCATACCTTTTCAAAATTTCAGGACGTGTTCTAACAATTTCTGTCGCGTTCCTATTTTCCGATGTTCGTCTACGTCATTAATTTACAAAAAGTCGGATTTAAGTTAGCTGACCATGTGAAGGTCCATCTCTTTTATTGAAGTTTGGTTCAAATCCGAAAGTGAAAAATTTTATGTGTGTAAATAAGAAACCTAATTCCTAGATATAGTTGTCAAAGCGGAAAGGTCGACCGTTAAACGGAAACAAAAAGTTATATGTTAAATTAATATAACTATATCTACTTTTATATTATAATATTAATTTACTTATACTAATATTAATATATTTATAATGACTACTATATTAATAATTATGAAACTATGACACTACTGTACTTATATTGTACTTGTTATAACTTATGTAGTGATACAATTTAAATGATGTCTATTATATTAAATAACAAATAAAACGGAAACAAAACAATAAATAGTAATTACAAGGTAGACAATACAGGCAACAATAATTCGAATAAATTCAAACGACACAATTAATTCCTTTATACAACGCAAACGACCAATCTTTTTGACCAGTCTCATTCAACGCTCTTTTTCGACTCTTTGCTGACTCTGTTTTTTCACTCGCACGACTTTCCTCTTTTCAAAAATAAAAACGCTCAATGCTAACGCTGTGCTTCTCACATCACATTCATACCTTTTCGTTCACGCATCTCCAGCAAACAGGCCATCTGTTAAAAATGAAGGTAACTAAAAATATAACTACACACAATAATTTCGTTACTCTACTTTTAATGTTAATATCGTACAATTCATATTACAAATTTTTCGCAACACTTGACGAATATTAGCTACTGTAGAAATTATGGATACCATTTTTTTATCACCCTGCGTTTATAATACATGCACACCTCTTGTCCAGAGGCAGTATTACTGCAGCCTGATTTTTCCATTCAGCGCTCCATTGTTTTCACATTCAAGCTTCTCACTCAGTGCACATATGTTCTATCTATTTTTATTTATAATTACCAACAGGTGTCATTTCTTTCATATTCCATATGTACATATAAATTCTCACTAAAATTTTACTACTCTTAAAATCACAGTTGTATTTAAACGTAACCGAAGCCGAAATATGAACTGCTATATTCGACATTCATCAAGCATATATAAAAACATGCTTTGATGAGGTTTATGACTAACACAGACAAGATATCACTGTTATTATTAATAACATATATTAGAAATACGATAGTCTCTGATGGACTGACTTTCAGGTAGATATTTTGCAAGAAATATCTCGTCTTTATGGGAAATAACATACGTAATTATACATTTAAATATAAATGTACATATTATGAAAAATGTGCATGATAAAAGATATATTTCTAAAATTTAATCATGAATTTTTGTCTCGGTGCTTCATTTGTTTTGTATAAAAATAATCATTTGCATAAACATCCGGAATATAATTATATCATTACTGTAATTCTCTTCACTGTTGTGAATATTGGAACAAGTTTATTTGGCATGCTGTTTTGTGATGTATGAAGTGTATTCAAAAGTGTAATTTTCGATCTTGCTATTGTAAGCAGAAATTGGTATCTTGTGAGTTTTTGACCTGGATATATTTAAAAATTTATTGCAGTTGCCCGGAGAAACTAAAGACCTAGACTCAATTTCTAGCTCGATAACCTTCGAATGGTTTAATTTATTTTTATCTTACACTATGAAGAAAAAAGGGAAATTATATAAACATATATATATATATATATATATATATATATATATATATATATATATACACACACACATAAAGTGTCTAAACTGCTCATTTTTTGACAGATTAATAGCTTCTTTTTTAAAGAAAATAAAAGGCTGTATCGATTGGTGCGTAAAATAAACATGGAGCTCTCATTAATCAAAAAATTCACTACAAAAATCTGACCTTCATTAGACATTGACGCGTCTATCAACAAAAGAATTAATGATATCATAAGAAATCACTTCTGGTAGTATTGTATTAAGACAAATAGCAAATGTGTCCTTCTGTATTCAAAATATGGACATGCATTTAAAAATCATTTCGTATTTTAAGCATTATTTTTAAAAATGTATGAAGTCGTGCTGTAATAGCAAGAGGAAGTAATCACATCGCATAGTGGTCAATTTTAATGTACAGTTAACAGACATAATATGCGTATTAACTATATATTTCGCATCGTAGTACTCATAAACGTGGTAGGACGTGAATTGTAGATATTACTTTAAGTTGCTCCGATCGTTTTTCTTTTTTTCTCTTCTTATTCATTGAGCATTTTAATGCAACATGATTTACATACCTACACAGAATATCTCATTTTAATTTGTAAATGCAATTACTTTCACAACTGTTCGTTACTCGAATGATGTTTTAAACACAATTTGTTTTGTTTTGAGAAAGCAGTAATTTAGTGCAGTTATTTTATTTCTAGGTAGATGATAAATATGATATGAAGATCAATACTATTTTTCATAATGGAATTACGTAATTTTTTCACGTAAATCGATGCAGCTAGGCCATATTCCTTATAAATATGTATTGACATATGAGCCGTTCACTGCACAAATCGATTAACTCCACCTTTTGAAGAATCTAGAATTTAAGTGTCAAAGCACTTGGTATAGTCATAACTTCTTTTATTTATTATAACTATCCTGAATAATAAAGATTAACACCATTAAACGACAAAATTTTTTTGTCTATTGAATAATAAATAATTTGTTTCAGAGACCATTTTGATTAACTACATACTTTAATGTCAATCGTTGCAATAATACAACTCAAATACACTAGCAAGCGCTGAATGATAACAGTAAACTTTTTACTGCTGTTTTATCAGAATTAAAGTAAAATAAATTAGTCAGTCAGAGTCTAATTGCTGCAGGATCAAGTACTTATGAAGTCAAATTAATTATTATTGAAAATAAAGTGTAATTGGGTATATTTTACTGTATACTTCTACTGTATACTTTACCAATATTACACGGATTACATATTTTAGCTTACTATAAGCGAAATTTATATATTTATAATTTCAGCTATCATGATTTCAATATAAACCACATAAAAATATTAAAAATATAAGCCACAGTTCGTTTGTTTGGCCAGAAACTGAAGGATCTCAAGAAATTTCATCATGCCTAATAAAGCACATAAAGACTTATGCTAAAAACTTTGAAAAAATAATAACATATTCAGATTCGTGTACCAGGCAAAATAGAAATATCAAAACTGTCTTAAGTTTATTGAAACGTGTTCAAAGTACGGAAATAAGAGCTGAGTTAATTGAAATGAAATTTTTGATAAGTGGACACAGCTATTTGCCTAATGATTCAGATTTTGACATTATTGACTCACATGCGAAAAAAGTTCAAAACATTTTTTTACGAGATGATTGGTACAATATAATCAAAATATATAAAAAGGAAGAGCCATTTAATCTATTCCAAATGACTCACCAAGATTATTTTCAACTAAATCTTTAGAAAATTCAATCACAGGAAAGTAACCGTTACAGGGTTTTCAGTCAATTGGCTTAAAATGCGCTGGATAAAGTTAGAAAGATCCAAACACCACCTCTTACAATTCAAATGTGACTGTAATGAAGACACAGAATTTAATGCCATTATAAGGTAATTTGTAGCAGGTAGATCTTAAAGTTAGAAAAATGTAGATCAGCCTATATTATATCCTAAAAGTAGAACTGTGACAAGAGAAAAAGGACTATAGAAATTTGAAAACAAATCGAAATGAGGAGTCCTCACATACAGCTGATGAGGAAGACATCATTTATATTGCAGATGAATTAATCACAAATAATATATTACAACAGAACTGTTAACATTCACTTTTATGGAGTATCTGCAATAAAAATATATAACAATTAATTTTTTCTGTAATAAAAAACTTAAAAATTTAAACACAGAATTTAACTTTATTACTGTTTTCACTTGCCAAATCGATGAAATCCACCATTCACATAAAAATTGTAACATTACTGACGATTATTTTTTGGCAATTCTTCCTTATTAATTTTATATACTGTTAGATGAAAGCTACATCTGTATTTATGCATTGTACAATATTTATATTATAGAGAGAATTTTAAAAAGTGTACATTATTTTATCGTATTTCTCAACTTTTTGTTTTATTGAGTTCATCGATTTATGCAATGAACGGCTCATATATTTCTGAACGAAAGTGATCCTTTGTGGGTAACACCCTTAATTTATCCTATTTTTGTATTTTATTCGCGATTTGGACGTGTTGATGGAAGGTGTGGAAGCAGCTCTAAAATTGTTTCATACAGAATAGTTTGAGAAGAATAATAACTTTACATTAATAGATATAAGTTTTCCTGTTTGTAGAAAATTTGAATTATTGTCACGATATGATTAAGCAGTGACATGTTTAAAAGGAAATGATTGTCTAGTGATGATGGATCTACATGATGGAATAGTGAATTAAAATATGTTTAACTGTGAAAATTATTGGTATTTTTGCGTTGTAGTACAGAAATAAATATTGCAATAATAAATAATGTAATATTATATTGTAAAAGTAAGCTATTTAGGTACAAAATAGTCTGCGTAACCTTGAATAATTACTATAACAGTTTTTTACTTGTCATGCCACTAATTTATTAGCTAAATAATCAATGATCTGCCTTTAACATCCGCAAGCATTGTTAAAACGGCGTGGACAACAGCGTTGTAAGTTGACTAACAATGAATTTCATAGGTGTATTGTGTTCATGTTATTTTCCTCAATCCAATCGTGAAATAGTTTGGAATTGCAACTTGAAATATTTATTTCACAAGCAAATTTCTTAAAGTTAGTCACTTTCTATACTGTTGCGTACAAATGTCGCACAGAATCGTCATATGCAACTGTGTTATGTCATTGTGGAAGTCATCTGTTATGTATTAAGATACAAAATATGACACATGAGGAAGAGAAAGATGGCTGATGGGATAGATACGCTTGTAAGTTTGACACCGATGCATACAAATAAACAGAATTAAATTTCGCGTACAGGTAAATTTTTCAAATCACTTCGTTAATTAGCTTCGATTCCCGATTATATGTGAAAGAAAAAGTTGTTCACAATACCAACATCTACAATATATGCAAATGAGATGCAATTGAGAGAAAGGTGCAACTTATGTACTTCACCATATTTCTTTTTTTACTTCATTTTTTTAAGCTTTCGATAGCTTCATACATTTTTATCGACATTTTACTCATATTTATTTATCAGACATTATTTCCTATTTCGATGTCCATATCGGACAGACAATATTAACTATTCATGTATTCATGTTTACGTGTCTATAAAAGGAATGAAACAATTTAAGGAATACCCTTAAACTATACGAATCGGGAATCGATGTTTGTGCGTCGTTTGTTTGTGCTATGGAGCGAAATTTGATTATATTAATATCATTTAAGTAGATCTGCAAAAATTATTAATACATAAATTTCCTTATATGCTAATTATTTAAATATTGTGATAAACATTGAAAATTTCAAGTGACCAGAGACTGTACGTAGAAATACATATTTTGTAAGTATATTTACCTGTTTTATTTAGTTGACAGTTTTCGCGTTAACGGACATAATCAGAAAAAGTTAGAATAACTGTTGCCGTTCAAAATTATCGAAGACATTGCATTATGATAACTTTGTGGCGTCGATCGTTATCCAACGCGATATTCTCTTAAATATAATTAATAACCGGTTACTAGATTTTGTATGACATGCGTATTATACAGATTTCACATACTTTCGCCATAAACAGAGTCGAAGTATGCCGTGTCACTCGGAATGGTAAATATGTTTCATTCCATGTAATTGTTCCGCATATTACTCACACCCATAAACACTTCGTGCATCTAATATCACGTCCGAAATCTGACCGTCCTAATTCTTTTAGACGATAAGTATTACTACATGAGACTCTGTAATTTAGTAATTATAACACTTCTATTCAGAGTAGTGCCATATCCGAATACTTTCCAAACGATTTCAATCCTGTGCAATTTTAATTCTGAACGTTCAGCTTTCTATCCAAATCTTCACTCCGTGCTCCATTTGTAACCTACTATTAACCTTTTACCGCTTTTACTACTCTTAAATATATCTTTAGTGAAAATTAATTTTCACTACACGTAAGTTTATCTTCAGTAAAAATTGACGATATGTAATAATACATTATTCGGCGACATAGATGCACGGCGCTGTTAAATGTTAAATGTTAGCGAACCACAGAACAATTCCAGAGTTCATGCCATTATATCAGGGCACCGTAAATAGCCAAATGATTATGTTGCAGAAATAGCGATAGCCAGTATCCTTTCTAACTTAAATTTAGAGCGTGATATCGTATAATGATAGTGTAGTAATAATTAACAATCAACAAAAACATTGACAATAATACTTATTAAAGATATAATGAGATAGTTTTATATTTAATGTTGCAAAAAGTTGAAGAAATTTTCGGGAATCCAGTGTCTGTAATGAAGTGTTGTTCATTCTGATTATTCTTGGTACCACATGCATTGACTTTCAAATGCTCTTGTATATTGCACCGAGTTTTAGCATTCGCCAATACAATGTGTTCAATAAATAGGACAAAATTCGCATTCTTTAGTTATTGTTTGCAATTTGAAATCGGTGCGAGTAACAGTATTTTTCCTTTTCTGGATACAGACGATGTTACACTCATCTTAAACACTAGTTCTTATTTTGTGCAGTTTATTCTGAACGGTGTTAATCCATGAAATGTTCCAGGACTCAAATAAAAAAATCTTTCAAAAATATTTGAGGGTCTAAATTGTGTATTATGTATCAGTGTATCTTGTAATATTTGGTAATGCATTTTTAATTAAACCTTCTAACTCAAAGGAGCAGAAATTTCATTTTTGCTCAAAATGATTACTTCGTTTTTATTTTTACAATGGTTTATACGATAAATAATCAAAAGGAATATTTAAATTTTAAGGAATTGCAGTGGCAATTCTAAGGAATTACAGGTCCGAATGCAAAGATTGAAATCAGATGGGGGAAGTTTGATTCAATGATTAGATATTCTACCACCTTCAAATGTTGAATTTTGTATCTTACTATATGTAATATATTTTAATATTACTGGGAATTCATGGAAATTGTCTGAACAACTGAGGTCGTGCTATTCAATATAATTCTTTCATTAACCTATATACGTAGAGTGCGCTAAAGAACCAACGATTTTTTATTAGTCCCATAAAATGCAGCCTTTTCACATATTCGTCAAATACGAAAGTGCAAACTTTTATAATAAATTCCATTTTTAAGTGCAAAACGATTACTTATCGAAAAATGAATTGGTTTCTATGGGAATTTATTAATTTGTTAAAGAGCAATACATACTATTTGAATCAATATTTTTATATTATAACTTATAACAAGAAGAATGATTACAATATTTGTGCTGAACTAATGCATTTTACACATTATATACATGCACGACTCTAAATAAAACTATTTAAGTCGGCACGTGTACGTCGTATATTTCTAATGCTATTCTAAGTTATATTTCATTATCATATCGTAATTTATTCAACTGGTTATCTAAATTGTATCTCTCTAGCTACCAATATTTAAATTAATTATTAATGTACAAATTTTTCTGTATTACAATTCATATGGTAAATTTTCCAATATTTCGCTATCGTTCCCTTATTGAGTGGTTATTGTACCACTAAAATAAGAAGTCATTCTCATCATTCCTATCTCAAGGTAGAATTTACCATATATGTTACAAATATATGACAACATTTATATTTTAATTTATATCATAACATTATAATGCATATTACAGTCACTTTAGTGATCGAACGTGTAAGACATCGAAAATTGAATGTAAGGTTGAAAGTGGTAGCTGCACGGAAGTCCCCGCGGTTTGAATATTTTTTCGAATTAGAATTATTATTCATATGCACAAACCGTAACAACTATTTCGCATCCTCCCTACGATCAGTCAGGCATTAAATTGTACTTATTAAATTTATTAAGTCTCTTACATTTTTAACTTGATCAAATTTAATCAAATTTCGTATCATATTGAAATTTTCTATTTTACAGTAACAGAAGCTAATATATAGGACAGAAATATAAATAATTGAATTCCCAAATTTTTTGTTGACAGTAAATACAGTAACTCGAAATTTATACCGATTTTGAAAAGAAAGCACGAAACTGAAATAAAATTTTCAAGTGACGATCGAGAGGTCGGATCTCAATCATAAAAAAAAGTTTCCAGCATTTATTAATTTCCGAATACAAAATTTCGTTTCCATGAATTTTAACGTTATAGACCATTATAAATCAAAGTTTTGTTTGATTTGATACATTTTATGTAAGTAAATATGTAGGTTTCCAAGATTTCATTTTTAATATTAAAGGAGTATTAGCATCATGATAAGTTCATTTCGTTTAAATAAAGATTTGTTACTCATTTTCAACATTTTCGGTCTTCATTGAAAGAGGTTTATGTCAAACAATTCGGGATACATTTGAGAAAAATGTAATATGAATTTCGATTACAAAACCTAGCCTGGTTAATGATTAAAAGCACATAAATATTCTGAAATATACTATTCACAATTGTAACAAAAATAAACTTAAACAAAATTGTAAAAAAAATTTGAAAAATTTAACGTCTTTCTTAGCGGCATTTAAGTATAAGTAAAGAACACCACTATAATATAAAACTATAATATAATAAACAAACAATAGACATTCAACTGTTAAGACAACGTCACAAGTATTTCAAAATGAATAGCAATACTGCAACACATGAATATAATGTACTTCTTTAATAGTATATACATAATGTAATACTCTTTATACTTATATAAACATGTGTACATATATATACAATACTTATATATTTTTATATTATTTTTTTATATGCATATGTATACGCATAAAATAATACACATGAATGAACGTAAAAGATCTTGCATAATATTAGCACTGCACCATTAATTCTGCGTACATATATTACGCAACAACAGATGTCTTTTTCTATGATTTACCTATTTTCAGTTGTAACTGCATAGAAAAAGAAATACATATATTGAATGTATCAATGTAAGTTGAAAATTATATACATCATCCAATAAAGTGAAATACTTAAAAGCATGAAATACTTAAAAACATGCATGAAAATAATTTCGAGAATAATATCTAAAGAAATAAATTATTTTAATTACTGTATTACATTTTAACTACTGATATATATATTAATTCATTTTGGATTAAGCAGTAATATTATACTGCAGATTTTTATTTAAATACATACGTATTCATATAAATTAAATTAAATAAATTATGCAAATTCATATTTCTGAAATTAGAATGTAAATAGAAATATACCTCGATCGTTAAACATTAATTAAATTTTAATGAACATTTATGAACAGTAAAGAAATGTTGTCTCAATTTCATCTACTGAGTATTATAATAAATGCTCTTGAATATTTTATGTATTTCTGCACATTGTATGCATTGTTTGCATTTTCAAGTATGCCACAAATGTATAACAATCCAATAACTAATCTAATTAGAACAATCCAATAGTCTATCGAATAGTTACAATACACTGTATAGTCCATCGATTTGTAATCTAATTTTGATGTTTCGACAAGTATAATGATAATTAAATGCAGATTTTTATGCAGTATCTAATATTTTTATTAACATAATTAAAGAAATGCAGGCGTAAAATCATTTTTCCATTATTAAATATTATAAAAGATTAAATATCAGAAAAGATAAACTATTTTCGACATTTTATCACTTCCAAATATTATGTACTATTAAAAATATCTACTTCTCTACATTTTTAAATTTTCCATAAATACATAGGGATCTGAAGTGATTTAATGATAATAAAAATAATTGCTTTTTCTGCTTAATGTACTATGATGGGGAATAATTCTATTTAAATATGCTCGGAAAATTCTTTATCGATAGATATAGTTACTTTAGTAATCATAAATTAACAATCTTTTGGCAATACGCCAACATTGTGTTAATTGTGTTGATTTCTGAGAGTACCTTTCACACACCGGCAATCGCTGGTAATTTCAGTGCACATCTAGAAATATTTATTAGTGTAATTGTAATAAAATTATGTAAGTCAGACTATGAGTTTTGAGTATTCATTTCAATGACATTGAATGCATTGTATCTGTATTTGAATATAATTACGTTGCTTCGTGTTAACATTTTCGAGTTATCGTTGTGATAAAGTTTTTCTTAATTCTTCGTAATAAAATTACGTTACATCGGTGTATCTATCATTTTCGTATATTCAATCTCTGTGAGCAAACGTATTATTGTACTGTTCATAGGAAAACTTAACCGTTTACGTCTTAAGTTCTTTTTATTTTTACTGTTTTAGCAAACAGTAAAAAAAGAATTTGAATTATCTAATGAAGTTTTTTCAGGAAGAACAGAAATTTTGTTTGGAAACAATCACGAGTGACGCAGAAAAGTCTCTGTGTTAGAGTTAAAAAAAAAGGAAATGGAAACTATGCTGCAGAATAAATATACATGTAGATTTTACGTGTACTGCAGAGTGAATTCGTAAAATCTTGAACTCGTATAATACAATGAGACTAATAAGTATTCCTCGCAGCATTTTTACTTACAAGGCGATATAATAATTCCAAATATGTTTTTTGTTTACTAATACACATAATATATTATATATATGTATATATATTATGTGTTAGAATATACGTCATCGACCACGAATATTTAGACAGTTTTAAATTATTTCAAATACAAAATACGTTTCAAACGATACAAGTGATAACTTAAATGTACAAGCAATAAATTGAATTCAATTAAAGAGCAAGTGATAATTTTGTATTGTAATAATTCTATAAATATTTTAAAAAATGTAGGGTTAGGTTTTCATATTGCTTATAATTAAGAAATTGTTTCTAATTATAGGAAATAATTTCCTTGTGATTTAGTATATTTGAATTTCACACGATTTGTACCAATCTTGCCTTCTCATGTAAATGAGGAGTAAAACAACTGTTGAGAGCAACAGCTTTTGAGAAGAAACTCTCAAATTGACACGTGTCTTAATGCTAAATAAATGAGAACGGCTCAAAATGCTTTCGAATGCTATGGGGCAGGATTCTGGATTCGGTTTTGGAACGCAACTTGGTTCGCACATTCTTCCACTTAATTTCCACAATTTTTCCTCATTTCTTCAGCATGATGAGGCGAACGAACCTGATTTAGCACAAATATTTATGAAAATTAGGAAACAAGGGAAATAGAAACTGCATCCCGAAGCGGAACATTCTACGAGTAATGTTTACTTTATATCATCGCGGAATAATATGCGGATAGCAATTAATTATGTATGTTTCAATTCTCAATAGTATTAATGTACGTATACAGTCTACTGATATATTTATGCAAAATATTTTCAAAAATATAACGAATACAATGGAAGATGTAGCAAATCTTTTTACGTATAAAATATAGGAAACTATACTTTGGATAGTTTCTATATCTTTCTGTATTATATGCATTCCGTTCTATTTCTTACAAGTGCGTAAAAATTTTCAGTCCAATTAATATTAAAAGTAAATATGTCAATCAAAACAAATTGCGAAATGATCATACAGACTTCGGCGATACAGATTCATCATAAAATTTAATTTCAGAATATATACGATAAGCAAATTTATAACAACAAATGTAAAAGCAGTCCAGTGTATGAGTTAACACGAATGAAACATATTTTAAATGAAATAAATAAGTAAATTTAACTCGTGATGCGAATGGATTAAAACAGAGTGCGATACTTGATGAACACGAACACTGATGAACACAAAGGCAAGCAAAAACGCCACGAGATATCGTTGCATGTCGGTTTCTATTGAAGATCTTCGATCGCAAGAGTTATACGAACACGGTTCTGTCTTTAACGTTGAGTAATCGGTATTCGCAGTTTTTATATTCCAACTTTTCGTGTTATATGCATGCTTTTCCTTGCGTACGTGTATGCTGCTTAAAGATAACACATATCTACAAGTATGTGACATGTTTTGTTAGCAAACAAATAATTGTTAACCAACTAATGTGTTTTTATTAACATAAAATTATATTTCATACGAATAATGAATATTATTTTTGAATACGATGGAATACACACGGTGTAAAAATTTCAAATATCCAGAAACATTTTAAAAACGTATATTATAGAACGAAAAATAGTCTTAAACTTTTAGGAATATTTAACTTACAATATTTGACTTTACTAAAAACTAAACACGTTTACACATGCACGATTGATATAGAGATAATGACTCGAAAGTGAAATTGATCATTACTTATGGTAATAATTTCTGGTTTTTAAATTCATCTAAATTTGATACAGACTTATTTATTTATACAGAGGAAGAAATTGTAAGTTTATTAGTTTTTTGAATCGCGTGTACAATATTGCTTGAATTAAAACACATTCGAAATTATTGTGAAACACTACATACATTATATACCAAGCTTTCAAGATTTATCAAAATAACCTTCAAGAAATGAAACGATTCATTTGGCGTTTATAGAATTGCGCGTCTACATGTTTATTACAGCTGTATCATTTACTTCACATGGTATTTTTAACGCTTTGCGATTAACCCTCCACAAATTTTTTTGCATCTACCAACAATTTATTTACGAAGCATAGTCACTTCAAATAAAAGGATTGGAAATAATCATTCAAACGATACCAACTAATTGCAACTTTCTTAATTACACGTATCTTTCTAACATGTGAGCGTCGTTTAAATTTAAAGCAATCATCAACGTGCATTACGAGTTTGCTAGAACAACAATGCAGAAGTGTTAATGATACATAGTTTTAATCTCTGAAAAGAGTAATATTTCTTAAACTTTCATAAGAAGAAGTAAGAATTTATGTGAATTACTCTAAATTATGTGAATTATAGAGTGTCGCCAATTAACGCAGTACTTCAGAAATTTCTTCTTCCAGAATTGTTCTTTTATTCTTCTTACGTCGTTGTTATAGCTTTCGCTCTAATTGTTAGTGTCTGTTCAGATATATTATTCTATTATGCATTACATCATACAACACTGAATGTATACGTTTGTCATCAGCAAATTATAAAAAGCGGAAGTCTGAGCTATTGAATAGATTTTGAGTACGATGTCCCCTTAGTCTAGTGCAAAGGATTAAAATGCCGCGCTGTAAGGGTATTTCCAACTAATTTTCGATGCGTAATATGCAAAGATTGACCGAAGTATTTTATCTAAAGCATACTTTTCCGGGACAAACATACTAAAATGATATTAAGTTATAAGTTAAATAATAGTAACCAAGATAAGGATCTTTGTTCCAGGATGTTGTCGCAGTTGCCAGAAATCACCGCGACATCTCAGCCAAAATCCTATTCCTAAATTCCAAATTCCAATCCTGCAAATATAGTGTGCTGTATATAATATATACGAACGGAATAATAAAAAGCAGCCAGTTTTCAAGTTAATCCGAATCTAACTCCAACTCATTTGTACATTTCTTCTCTAATAAAGTACAAGAAAAGGAAAGGAAAAGAAAAGGAAACTTGAGTTTTTTCCGCTGAAAACTCAGAGTCATCTCGACGACAAAGAAAACTGTTGCATGTAGTAATCATCCATCAGATCGCGAATTGCTCGTCGGCAGTATGGATAGTTAGTAGCGAACAGCAAACAGTGAAAAAATGCTTAACAAACAGCGATGTGTTCGAGGTGTCTGTATACGCTGCAATATTGTCTGCTCATTTTTTTACCTACGAATATACAGAACCAACAGTTGCTTTTGGCCCATTCATGCTATTCACCAACTTCAGTATGAATGCAATGCTATTTCTCTTCTGTCCAGTGATTCTTGAAATCACAGATTTCACATAACAAAACACTTCATTGCGCTTGATGAAATGACCCTGCATCGACAGACCTCCACTTTCTTGGCCACTGTATCAAAACATCGCATGTGTCTTTTTGCAATAAGTACTTTCTTATCTTTGAATGATAAAAATTTTATTTCTCATATTTTTTCTATGATAATTGTAGCCTTTCCTATTACTAGGAATAGTAAAATACGCCAAGTACTGATTCACATATTCATTTGTAACTACCTTTTAGCAATGCTATAAGTAGAGATCGGTTTTTGCAAATTTTTATTCTTCTCAATTTCTCTAATAACACCCAATGTTGTCCAGCCAAACGAAAACAGGCTAGTAAAAGCGTAAAAAACTATAAATAATTTTTTAAATGTATTTAGAAGCATGTATGAACCAGAAAACGGAACCTATCACCCGAGGAACTCGTAATTCCACGGATTAAAATATTTCGATTTTGAGTCTGACATCTGCACCTGAGTCAAAGAGTATGACTCTTTTTGCGAATAAGTAATTTACACCATCTTTAAAATTTCTTTGTAAAATATTAATTAGTCAAAAAGTAGTCACAGCATCTTTTTCCATATAAGTTACCCTTTTCTATTCATACCCTGACATCGAGACAAAGAAACATTTTCTGATCTTTTACACTACCAAGTTGTAAAACCTGGATGGCATGTTTAATATATATATATATAGCTAATCCAGTTAATTTTTTCTTTATATTAAATTTATGATTTTCTACTACATTAAATTGATCTTTGTTAGTGTTGTTGAAACCATATTTTTGCATAAAATATTTTGGAGTGAATTTCAAGTTTTCCTCATTTTTCATACCTGGCAATGAAAGTAATCCTAAAGTGTTTGAATAATCATTATTTTTCAAACGTTTCCTGAATGTAGAACTCGGAAGAATTCAAATATTTTATTCATGCACATTTCGTCTCTATAGCATGAAACAATTTTTCATTTGTCCTTAATCCTTAGATTTTCTTCCATGTTCAGTTGCCATAATTCTCTAAAATGACATTTATTAACTATTATGCATAATTTTATGACAGGTCAACTCTTCCCTAAAAATCCGAGCCATCTGATTCGATAATCCGATCAGTTGTTTTTTTTATAATGTTTCAACAATAACTCATTATAAAAGTATGACTATAACCTCTAAATATTATAGTAATATTGTATCACGAAAATATTGTATTTTTTGTTATAATATTAGTAAATTATTGTTTAAAGTGTTAGCAAAAAATTTTTGAAACTATTCAATTATACATATTCTGCGTAACTTACTTTATTTTTCAAATGAAAACATGTATCATTAAAAAAATTGTTGAAAATTGACATTTGATAATCTATATAATGAGATCGAACCGAGTCGTCTCATATGGAATTTATTATCTATTTGAAAGCAATATATACAAAGCAATATATACATTCTAGAGATTCTTCTATTTACACTGAATCTACGAGTTAATATGAAGAAGAAAATTTCTCGATATTAGACGCTACTCTATTCGAGATACTCTGGACAAACATGATTGAATTTCTTTTTGCCTGAGGAACGTTAAATATTGTTTTCATGTTTCGCTTTCAAAGTAAATTTTTTTCTTTTACTTTGATCTATTAATACGTGATATTGCACAAGATGTCATCACAATTCTGCATTTATCACGTTATAAACTAAAACTTGCAAATAATACGCAAAATACTTATTTATTTGAAGGAGATTACCATGATTACTGTCTAGCATTATTCTCTCTCTCTCTTTTTTTTTTGCTTGCTAAACTTTTCAACACCTAATAATAAATCATGTTATCTTATGGCTTTACTTGAGTATTCGGCCGCACTCTGTGTAAACCAAATCAACATCTGTCATTATTAACTCCGATCCTGTTCCAACAAAATTCAAAAATAAAAAACAATGCTAACAACGCATTTCATTCAAACTCACCACACGCTTCAGTTCGAACCTTGGTCTATTTGACACGTAACACTTTCCAGAGAAAGTCAATCCTATGTTGTAAATGACAGAGCAGAAAAGCAGTTCAGATAATGATTCGTTATTCTTGCTAGAGTATCCAGATATGCGATTTTTTTTAGAAAATGAAGACGTGCGAGTAATTGGGTAGGATATAATTGGGTAGGTTCCAGTTTGTATTATCTGATTATCTATTTATCTCGTTTGCACGTCAACGTTTCAACGATTTAGAAAGAAAAGAAACAAGCTTTTCAATCCATTCTAACAATTTAGCGAATGTAAAAATATTAAATTAATATAATATAATTTTTTTAAATGGAAGATAACAAACGATTACAAAAATATTTATTTCACATATTTTAATTAAAAAGAAATACGTGTAAAAATATAAAAAAGCGAGAGGAGATCCTATTTGTTGTTGGTGAGGATATTGTAAATTAAAACAATGGAACTAAAACAAAACGTCAGTATAATGTGATTTAATATGTTTAAGTAAAAATTTTCTGCGTTCTGTTTGTCATTGGTACGGTTAGTCACAAATGCCTATATATATTTTTCGAGCTTGAAGTAGATAAAGAATCACAAAGAAAGAATTTTAGATATTCTGGACATAGTTAGTCTTAGTTAATTTTTTACTTAAAATTAGATTTTTCTGCCTGTTTGTCGTCGCAGCAATCGTTCGAAATGTGTCTTCACTAATTCATTTTTACGTTGAGAAGATGAAAACGATATCTCTTATGACAAATGCTTACATTAAGTCTGTATGACCTCGTCTACCGGAACATTTTTAAAATTCACCGGAACATTTTTAAAATTCACATAATTTTTAAATATTTAGTTTGAATGTTCGAAGTAATTTTATGACCTTCTACGTCCTTACTAAATGAAATGTTGCAAAAGAAAAAAAAGAAAAAAATGTTCGTAGAGATTGATGGATAAGTAAGAAACACAGCAGTATAAAACAGCAATAATGTGATTGCACCGTGCATATTTATGCATTTTTATATTTTTATGAAAGTAATTAAAAAAATAGAATTTAGATACAGAAATTAACTTATTTATTAAATCGAAGAAGAATCTTGAATACCTTATATATTTTCTTATGTAGTTAATCCGTTATGTTCTATCCATTTTCAGTTCCAATATATTTCAAACAATAGATAGAAATCCGCAAATAATGATTACAAGAGAATTATTAAAATTCGAATAAATCATTAGCTTTTAATTAAATTATTTGTGTTTTTCAATATATTCTATCATATTGTAGTATTTCTGAACACATGATTTTGAACTCATTAAATATTGATGTATAATAAATTCATATAACACTTATATATATATATATATATATATATATATATCTGCTCTATCTTGATAAATAGATAAAACAGTCAAATCTTTCGAATTTGGTGATACTTTTTCCAAACGTTTATAAAACATAAATGCGAAATCCGAAATCGTGGCCAAAAATCGAACAATTTTTTTTCTAATTTTAATGATTTATATGTTGCGTTTCACTTATGAATAATTAATACACAAGTTTTATTGTGTCTTAATCTTCTTAGAGATATGAGATCTCAAAGTTGCAACTACTCTGAAAAATGTTTTTAAAGCAGTATTGAAAATAATTTTTTAAAATTTTTTTAGTTAATATCGAACTATAATTATTTTTCTCTTATTCATTATCTGATATGTGACATTTCTTATCTAACATCCTCAAAATTAATACCTATTCCTGTTTTAACGCTTTATTTCACTTTCTGCAATTACAGTGGAAGAGAATATGAGACCTACACATTTTTTCCTTTCCCTAACGAAATAGTTGTGGTAAACGAGATTAAGCGGCATTTTTTAAAAATAGACTTTAACAACACGTGAAATTATATGTTTGAATTCGATCGCTGGACAATGTCGATCGTATGTCAAATTGAGATAACGATGCAAATATGCATACTGGCTTAATTGCAAAAGCCTGGCAAAACTGTCGCGATCATCGATTATTCGTATTCGAAAGTTTATTTCAACGATCGACTAATGGAATTCGAGACGAGAGGTGTAAAAAAATTGATAAAAAAGAGGGGGGTAGGGGAGGCGAGCACGAAACGTGGAGGATCGGATTAGAAGGGGAGGAGAAGGAAAATTGAGAGAAAGAATTCAACAAAAATGAAATCCATGGAGATTCCGTTAAAAGAAAGCTTCCTACTTGTACTTCATTAACTGAATATTTCTACCTTAGCTTTCACTTATTCAATTTATTTATAATATAATATTACTGATGTTTCTCTTTTGTGTCACTTATCGCCTAATCCTAATATTCAAAGTTCGAATATACACGTTCGAATATTAATGTAAACAATTGTATTGTTTAACATTATCGCGTTGGATTTTCGAACGCGATTTTAGTAATTGCTGCATAGAAACTGGTCTCCAGTAAAATATCAACCTTGAACTTTCTACTAGAAATTCAAATTAAGAGGTGCTTTTTGTTCTGAACAAATTCAAGTGTAAAAAAGTATCTTAAGTGGAATTTTTGAACAATATAGCCAAGAATAAAAAAAAAATTTGAATATCGTTAAAAATTTGAACAGTGTTAGAAGAGTATAGCAAAGAATAGAAAAGAATATTGAATAGTTTTGAACAGAATTTGTAAAATAAAACAACTTATTTTGAAAGTATTTAATTAAAATTCATTTTTATATTCGAGTACTATTTATTGAAGCCAATATTTGCTAGAAATGTCAAGAACGAAATGGGTGATATATTTGAAGTAAAATGCTCGTTGTAACATTTAATAAATGGTAGAACAAGTTTTGATTTAGATTCATTTTCTTCAATTGTGTCTACAAAATACCTGAATGAGCATAAAGTTTCGTAATCACTGTAATCGTTAATCAGTAATTTCTAAAACATTTGATAATTACTTTATACTTTATTAGAATATATAACAAGAATATTTATATTAATACAAATAAATACTAACATCAACATGTTTAAAACAATGAACCATTTTTGTGCAAAAATGTTTTAATTTGTCTGAAATATCATAAGAGAGATAGATCATTTTTAGCTAATAGACTTTTTTTAATCCTCACTCTTATCTTCGATATATTTCCACTGCAGCAGCTAATAGCAAAACATTTTTTTTTTATTTATAACAAAGGTATAAATTTACCTTTCCAATGATTAAATGAATTTAGAAAAAATACCGATGGAAATATTATTGATTAAATATTAAATATTAAAATCAGGAATGAAAGTGAAAAGTAATCAGTAAGGCGTAATTTAAGAAAAAGGAGGTGAAGCATCCAAAAACTTTTTAATATTAATAAAAAAATTATTTGTTTCTGTTATAGAAAAATTTCGTCCAAATTGAAAATTTTCTTTCTTATATCTCCTCTAAGATGTTATTTAAATCGTTTCCAAAACGTTTTACAATGTAGGAGAGATTAATTAATTGTAAAAAAATAATCATTTACGAAATTTGTCATCATTGTTATAAATATATGCTGTCATTCTTGCGCACTGATTTATTTTATATATTTCTGAGGCAAAACTACTTTTTTCATTTTTATTATATTTTTATTACATTTCTATGCATTAATTATATTTTTTATTACATTAATTATGTAGCATACATATTTAATTAATTATATAACATACATATTTACATAGAAGGTATATAGATATGTTGTATTAAAGATATATTGCATATATATATATATATATATATATATATATATATACTGCAAATAAAGATAAACTTGTTTAGCTATCAGTTTTTGACCGCATACTTTGACCTCAAATACAAAAAACCAACGAAAAATACAGAGAATAACATACCATGAGAGCATGATGAAAGTCATAAACTTGACTCCTTGCTTGACTTCTGAAGTCACAAGGATTTTTGGAGCTTTGAAAATTGTAAGATAATTAGACAAATTAAAAAGAAACTAAAAAAAACAAACAATATAGAAAATAATCAAAATTATTTTCTAATATGATAGTATTGTATTGTATATTGTATGCTACATAACCACACAAATAATTAGTTACTGTATATATAAAATATATTTTCTAAATATTATACTAATATGTCGTAACTTATTTGCATCATAACCTGTCAGAATCTATTTATGTTAATATTTATTTATTTATGAATTGGCGATAATATAATTTATATGTGAATCATACGTAGGTACGTTCGGAACGACGCCTCGAGATCAACAGCAATGCGCGAAGCCAGATTCATCTGTTTAGTTTACAAAAGACAATCACACTCACACAGCTCGTATCATTCATCGATATATTCCAACATAACCAGACGTGTAATTAGTTGAAATGTTGCTGTATAAGTTATATATTTTCTAAACATTATATTTATGTGTTGTTATTTATTTTCATTGCGTAAAATATGTTTAAATAAAAGAACAAATAAAAATTAGTATTCGTTTATAACATTTCTAGTGTACGAAAAAATATTTCAATAAAAGATAATTCAAGTGCAGGATAAATAATATATTTCGTTTGATAGCTAAATAATAAAATAAAATAAAGAGAGGTGGTTCTGATGTTCAAATAAACAAACGAAATATGTTACTTAAATATTGTCGATGGCTATGAGTTAAAATTTTGAATTTCTTTTAATATGTTAAATGTACCTATTTGTTTAAATGTACCTAAGTGTTTAAAATTAGATTCTCTACTATAATCTCTGCTTATGCAAATCTACAATCTCTACTGTTTACAGTTTCGTTATGGTGTAACTCTACAGTTACATGCTACAGCACTGTACTTTTGTACTGAAATAACTGAACTCTGTTAAGAACGTGACTTTGTTTGATATAATACAAAATATTTCAATTTCATCGTACAATCAAAATTACTCTTAACAAGAGAAACAAAATAATTACTATGACAAGAATAGTGTTTAGATATTACAAAATTCTACATCAAGTATAATATTGCGATATTGAGATACAACAATGTGACAACTGCAGCAAGGTTGAATAACACAACTATTCTTAAATTATAAACTTTTATAAATTAGTTACTTTTCTTTTACGTGGAGGAAATCTTCGAAAGACACCCGATTTTCCCATGAGGGAGAGAAGTCGGGTAGTTTCGGATTTTTACCGTCTAAAACCTCCACGGTGGCCGTCATTCTGCCTTCTGGGAAGCTCCGGGACCTATGTTATACAACGGTGCTTCCCAGGCATATCGCTCAGCGGGTTTCTTCTCGGCGAGAGGGGATAATTTCCCCCTCGTTGACAATCCTTCCCTGGTTATCTTCCTGCAGCGCCAGGTGCCACTCCCAGCACCGCTCGTTCACGGGGCGATGGCAATGGAATGGACAGGCCCTCACCTGTCCTGCCGTCGTCCCCGGGTTCCATTTTCTCCTTCCCTTCCTTTTTCGATGAAGTAGGAGGTGCTTTCCTCACCTCCAAATGCCCGTAGCTCTGGCGGCGGCCTGGTCGAAGGAAGCCTTCTTTATGTTGCTGGGCCGCCGCGATGTCCTCAGGAGAGGTTTGTATCTCCCCTGATGCGGCGACCGGACTCTGTCCTACGGCGCCATCTTCCTGCTCTCGTGAAATTTTCTCTTTCGCGGATTCTCTCCGCATCTTCTTTGGCGGTCATCACCTCTTCACAGAAATGTGTGACCGCATTCCGTTTGTCTTCGTCAGTAACGAGCGCCTTCACTATGTCTGCCGGTGACAATTCCGGTCCAATTATGGCCTTGAGAGCGTGTCTGTCGCTCAAGGGCCGGGCATGCCTCGAGTGTATGCTGCGGTCTGTCCTGTGCCGCGTCGCAGTGATGACACTCGGCAGCTGCGATCCTGTGCAAGTACTCGCCGAAACAGCCATGTCTGGTGAGTACTTGCGTAGTTCCGAAGGTCAGCCTCCTGGCCTCTCGTTCCATCCATGTCGTCCAAATAGGCAGGACGGCTCCAGCGACAATTCTGCTGCTGGCTCCACCCTCCACCAGTTCCGTCTTCCACTCCTGGAGGGCTTGCTGGCGAGCCCACAGTCTGGCCGTCGCGAGCATCCTCTCCTTGGACCTTGGATCGCACTCGCTGAGCTCTCGAGCGCGCTGGAACATCTGCGCTTCTATCTTCGCCTGCAGGTCGAATGGAATTGACCCTGCGAGGATTAGCGCTGACTCATGCGACATCGCCCGATGTCCGCGCACGATGCATATGCACATCTGTCGCTGAAGTCGCCACAGCATCTTGGTGATGTTGTGCTTCGCGGTCAGACCTCGTGACCAGATGGGCGCGCCATAGAGTGCCATTGACTTCACGACCGATGTGTAAAGTCTGCGCACTCTGCATTCCGGGACGCCTATGTTCGGAAGTATCCTTCCCAGCATCGTGGCTACGCCTTCCACTCTGGGCAGCAAGGCGGTGAAGTGATCCTCGAATGTCATACGCTCGTCCACCGTCACACCGAGGTATTTCATCTTCCTTCCCACTAGGATTCTGTCTTCTCCTATTTTCATCATCTTGTAATTGTTATAAAAAGGTTTATGTAAAAAATCAACATAACTTTCGCATTTATACATGACTTTATAGGTGTTACTGTCCATGATACTGGAATCAATATTTAAAATAAATTAAATTACAGAAAATTCGTTAAAATCATAGTTCATACATAGTTTACATCGACAATCGTCGATTATCGAACTAGGTTCCGAAATTATTTAGTGTTTATATGTATATATTATGAAGAACGTGTAAGTACATAAGTTTTAGAAGCAGTTTTTTATTTCAGTTATACTAAAGTTAAAAATTTACTGACACAAAACATCATGCGAATTATTGCGGTTCTAATCATTTCTATTATCTTCGGGTATGAAAATATATTATAAATAATATTAATATGAAATTGAATATTTAATTAAATTAAACTTAATTCATATTTATATCTTTAATATGAAATTTAAACTGTTTATAATTTTTGATAAAAGTTATAGAGATAATAATACTGCTAAATATTAATATTTTATTACGTAAACAACATTATACATAATATATTGCGCAATGTATACAAAATACACAAATTATGCAATAATATACAATGGGTGTAGGAAAGAAATTAAGAATTAAATTGTAATTACTTGTGTATTACAATTATATTGTAATTCTACTTGATTTAATATTGTCATACTCTATTTTAAGTAAACTTTGGCACGTTCAAATTTATAAGCAATGGATCAAAAGATAAATATTGAAAAGTATTTCTTAAATTTGGAAAATTTAATATTTATGACAGTAATTATGTTAATAAAAGTAAAAATAGTAAAGTAAAATAATATTTATAACAGTATCTACGATATAGGTAAAAATATAAAATATGAAATGCAAAAAGAAAAATTGCGAATTCTTCTGATTCTGTATTGTCGATCATTGCTTGACCAAATCTTAATGGTATCATTTGGTATTCTGAACTGTACCTAAGATGAGAGAATTGTTATTTAATAAAATATACATGTATGTAATTTATAGATCACGAAACAAAATATTTAATAACATACAAATGATGAGCCTTTAATTATTAATTGCAGATATCTGAATGCACAGAATGTTTGTTGCTCTTCTGACTAATAAAATATCAATAGCTAATACATTTGTAAGAACATATCTGAGGATTTCATTTACTTTTGAGAGGGCAGAATTGAGGCCTGAATGTAGAACAAAAAATTTATATAACTTAAGAAACAGCTGTTGACAATCAAGATATTTTTCTACTCGCCGCCTTTTGCATTTAAAGATATCAGTTTGAGTCTTCAATAATAATTTTATTGATTATTGTTAAACAACGAACGTCCATCAATAATGTTTGATTGTTTCAACAAGCCCAACTCTTCTTCCATTTGTTTGCGTACTCTTCATTCATGAAATATTTGATCTGCTGTAAAGGAGCTCCTCGAAGTTGAAATTTCCTTTTCTCCAAAATAGTCAGTTTAGAAATAATTAAGATTAATGTTCATTAACATTTATTACAATTTATTTTAACTCTTTCTTTTAGATAAACAAGAAACTAAGATTAAGTAGATCCCTTTAAATTAAATCTATGTAGTTACTGGATACCAGAAATAGTGGGAAACATTATCTAAATAACAAGTGAAATAAAGATGTGCATTACGCAACTTTCCTTTCTTACTGAAATTCACTGTAGCTCAGAGGATATAATTCAGCCGTGAAAAAAATTTTGAGACAACAGTTACTTCTTTTAATCAAGACAAACTTAGAATGATTCTTTAATTAATTAATTATATGCAAGTTAAAAAAAATTGAAGGTAATAGTTTAATTGATCTTTATTTACAATATCTAGGTCATTTCCTCAGCTATTCCTTAATTCGTTATGGATAAAATAACTTTCATAAGTAAGAAATTGATACATAGTACGGCAGATATATCTACTAATATTCCTATACACATCGTAAGTTTAATCAACGATTAACGATTTGATGACACTAAATTTTGATTATCAAAATCTTTTCGAAATACAACGAACAGCAAGTTAAACCTTTCGAAGACCATTCAGAAAGATGGCTTTTGTAACATTCGTCAAGGTCGTTAGAAGCAAAGTTTCAAAACAGCAATTTTAATCGAAACTAAGGCATATCTTAAACATATCAATTGATCCGAACGTAAATTGGCCTTCTACATATGTATTTAATTGGTTATTTATTTATTACTTTTTCACAGCTTTTTCACTTTGTAAGATTTCGTTATAGTAATTGAAGACTGTTGCAAAGTAGCAGTGACATTCACTATATTCTTCGTCGATAGATATGTAGAATGATAATCATTTTCTATGCAAAATGTGAAATTGTATCAAATACCAAATACAGATTTTTTTGAAAGATCTTACTAACATTGTTGAATGACTAACCTGACAATATTAGCTCACAGTCAGTGTTAACACTGATAGAGATTCAGTAATAGTCCTCCGAAGGTGCTCTACCTGTTCTTTCAATTTACCATAGACAAAAATATAAAAAGACATGCTGAAAAAAGAACGCTTTTTCTCTAATATAACTTTTCACGTAATAGTATTGTCGTGTTTTCGTGTATCATTCTTATTGTGTGCTGCTAGTGCTACAAACCTGGTAATTTCGTAGGTGTTTCGTAGAATTCACGACGAAACGTTGATATTAACATTAATTTCTCTGTTTCGATGGTGTTTTCCAATAAAAGTTTTCTTTTGCGTTGTAAGTTCGACAATACCAGCTCTTCTTGTCGGTATTTCGTAGTTCCCACCAATACAACGAATTGAACCCTTTCTTCACTATTTTCTTCTAATTTTCCTTCTTTTCGCTGGAAATTCGGCAAAACCTTTAATGGCATTGGTGTTTCAGGGTTATTACGACGAAACGAGGTTAATACGTTATATTTCACACCTTCGACATTGTTCCCATGGAATATCCGAATTTTTCGTCTCAGATCCGATAAAACTTGCTAATTTCATGGTTATTTCGTAGATATCACGTCGAAAGAGTAATAATAGTATGAATTTCCTGTTCTGACTATGTTTTCGTGAAACATTCTCTCCTTTGACTGTACTATCGACAAAACTAGGTAATTTAATGCATGTATTGTAGTTACTACAAATTAATGAATTACTCCTTCCGCTGATACTTATGTTTATTACATTCTTGTCTTTAATTTTAAATTACGCAAATCTTGTGGAAGGCAAGGTATTCCAACGATGTAGTGACGAAACGGCGATAATAATTAAAATTTCAGTTTTACATCAATGTTTCTAGAATTATTAGTATTTTTCTTTGTAAATTCGATGACTCGTACTAAAATCTTTGGTACTTCGTTGATTTCTCGACGAAAAAGCGATAATAGTTTGAATTTCTTTGTTCCGGGGATATTTTCCTGTAACATTGGTATTTATCGTTGCGAGTCCGAAAATACCAGATAATTTTATGAATATGACTTTGTTCCCACCAATTCCATGGATTACACTGTTTCGCCGTTGTTTTCAAGTTACAAGTGTGTTTTTCGTTTTAAATTATACAAAACATGTTTGAGAATTATGAGTACCTTTGGTCGTGACGAAACAGTGGTAATACTTTGAATTTCATTCTGTAGACGTTGTTTTCCTGAAATATATATATTCATCCATCTAGGGAAGTTAAAACGTGCTACTTCCACAGATGTTTCGTAGGTTTCACGACAAATTTGTTAGAACAATCGAATTCCTTTATTTCGAAAATATTTTGTTTATCATAAGTACTTTTCATTTTAAGAGCCACAAAATTACCTACCTTCATAGATATTTTGTATTTCCCAACAATTCAATTAATTAAAAACTTTTAACGATATTTTCGTGAAACACTCCTGTCAATCGTACATTCTGCAAAACATGCAAATGCATATACTTTCCATAGAAATCGTGACCAAGGAGTGATAAAACATTGAACTTCACCCTTTCGACGATGTTATGTACATATAAACGTTTTATTCGTTGTAGATTCGCTAATACATGCTTATTTCGTATACATTTCTTAGACATCAATACGAAACAGAGATGTTAATTTGAATTCTACAGTTTCGACTATGTCTCCGTTTAACATTTTTCTTTTCGTTGCAAGTTCCTTAGAACCAGCTAATTTCAATGATATATTCTATAGTTGGGTTCAATGATATATTCTATGGTTCTATATATGGCGGGTAGTTCCCGCCATTGTACAAAATTAACTGTATGCGCCGATATTTCCGTGAAATAATCGTGTTTTTCGTTGTAAATTTGGAAATACTTGTTGGAGGTGTTTATATTCCATTAACAAATTGACTAAACAGTTGTAATACTTTTATTTTCTCTCCTTCGAAGATGTATTCTTGAAATGTTCGTATTTCTGTTGTGAGATCGGCTAAACAAACTGTTTTCACTCTTATTACGTATTTCACATCAATTCAAGGGATTAGGATGGCTCGCCGTATTTTTCGTGAAACATTCGTGATTTTTGTTGTGAATTCAGCGAATCCTGTAAATCTACGATATTTGGTAGATTTTACGACGAGGGAGTGCTATGTAATTGAATTTCTCTGTCCCGCCGATGTTTTCTCGTGTAACATTCGTGTATTCCGCTCACGTTCGAAAATAAATACTAGTTTCATTGATGCACTGCAACTCCCACTAATTCAATGATTTACCCTGTTTCGACGATGTTTTCTTGAAGTATTCCTGTTTTTCCTTGCAATAGCGTCAATACATGTAAAAGGATGTGAATACATTTGGTATCTTGGCAAATCCCATAATTCACTCTGTTTCCCACTTTCGACGTTGTTTTCTGGAAATAATCGTATTTTTAGTTCTAGATTCGATAAAACTTGCTAATTTCACTGACATTTCGTAGTTTTCATCACGAAACAGATATAATTTGATTCATTTCCCTTTTTCGACGACGTAGTCGTGTATCAATCTTGTTTTTCGCTGTGAGATTGACAAATCAGCTGATTGCAAATATATTCCTCAGTTACCATCAATTCAAAGTCTAACACTTTTCACTGACGGTTTCATGTAGTATTAGTGTTTTGTGTTGCAAATTTGGCAATACTTGTAAATGCAAATTTCTTCCATTGCTTTCGTTACGAAACAGATACAATATGTTAAATTTTACTCTTTCGACGATGTTTAATTGAAATATTTTATTTTTCGTTGTATTTTCGAAAGAACAATCTAATTTCATATATACTTCGTAGTTCCAACAAATTCAATGAATTACACATATTCGCCAATATTACAGAGTACCATTCGTATTTTCCATTGAATATTCGGAAAAAGGAACATATCTGCCACTGTTATTTTAACGAAACAGAGTATAGTATGTTAAATTTTACTCCACAGGAGAAGTTTACTTGAAATATACATATTATTGGTTGTAGTGTCTATTAACCTTGCAAATATCACTGATACTTCGTTGTTTTCAACACGAGACCGTGATAAGGAGTTGGATTCCTATGTTTCGAAGATAATTCCTTGTAACATTCGAAATTCTCGTTGTAATTTCGACGTAAATATCTAATTCCATTAATAGAACGCAGTTACCACGAATTAAATATTTTGGGCGCTTTCTTGTGAAGTATTCATGTCTTTCGTTGTAAATACGGCCGATCTTGTAAAAGGCATGTGTATTCCTCTGATATCGTGAAGAAATAGTGATTATACGTTACATTTAAATTTTTCGACGATGTTACCTTGAATTGCTCGTTGATTTCGTTGTAGTTTCGATGCAAAATGATAATTTTATCGATGTTTCGTAGATTTCACGACAAAAACAGCGGTAGTATTATGAATATACATTTTTAGTCGATGTTTTCCAGTAACATTAGTATTTTTCTTGATAATTTCGAATAATCTGATTTCATTTATATTTCGTAATTAACTCCAATTCAATTAATTACTCTGTTTCGCCAATGCTTTCGTGAAACAGTATTGATTTTCTTTGTAAATTTGTCATAACAATAAAAGACATATGCATTCCATCATCATCGTGACGAAACAGCATTAATTCTAAAAATTTCAGTCTTTCAACAATGACTTCCAGAAAAATTCGTATTTTTCGTTGTAGATTCGGAAAAACAACATAATTTCAATCTTATTCCACAAATCTCACCACAAAATAGTTGTAATGATTTGAAATTCTCTGTTTCGACTATGTTTTCGTGTAAAATTCGCTTTTAACATTATACGTATTACATGACTTTTAATTGCATTAATACCTCGTAGTACTAAGCAAAACAATGAATTACACATTTTTGCCGATTTTTTTGTGACCTGTTCGTGTTTTTCGTCGTAAATTCGTCAAAACACATATTAGTTACAGGTATTCCATTGATACCCTGACGGAACAGTAATAATACCTTATATTTCAACCTTTTCAAAATATAATCATGAAATATTCGTATTATCCGGGGTAGATTCAAAGAAAGATGCTAATTTCGCTGATACTTCTTTGATTCCTTAAAGTAACTGAAATAATTTTTTCTCTGAATTTCTCTGTTTCGACGTGGTTTCTAGCAAAACGTTCTCATTTTTGGTAACAAATTCGACAATACTCACTCGTGATACAAATAATCTGGAGTTCCCTACAGTTCAATGTATTACACCCTTCAACCGACATTTTCGAGAAGTATTCGTGTTTTTCGTTATAAGTAATACTGGAACACGATAATTTCATGATTATTTTGTAGTTGCCCCGACGGAAGATTCATAAAACCTTAATTTATCCGTATCGAGACTGTTTTCGCGTAGCATTCGTATTTGTCCTTGTATTATCGACGAAAGTGACTAATTAGATAGATATTTCGTAACTTTCACGACAAAACTGTGATAATGAGTGAATTTCTCTGCTTAGTCGATGATTTCGATCTGGTCGATGTGTAATGATCTTGCCTTTCTTTCTAAGTTCGACAATAATGTATAATGTCACAGATATTTCGTTTGCACAAAACAATACAGTGAATTACTCTGTTTTACTCTGTTTTAATTTCGTGAAATATTCTTGTCTTTCGTTGTAAAATCGGCAATAATTTTCAGCGGCGTAAGTATTCCATTGACACCATGACGAAGCAGTGATAATAAGTAAAATTTCATTCTAGAATTTGCGTACTTGGAGTAATGCTATTTTTCGTTGAAGATTCGAAAAAAGAAGCTAATTTCATATTATTACGTAAATTTCACGACTATACAGTTACAATAATTTGAATTTTCTGCTACGTAGATGTTTTCGTGTAACATTCTTTTTTTCGTTGTAAGTTCGCAAAACATGCTAATACGATAGATACTTCTTAGTTTCCTACAATTTGGTGAATTAGGACGTTTCCCCGATAGTTTCGTGAAATATACGTGTTAATAAATGTGCAAAACCTGTAACTAGCATACGTGTTCAATTGATATCCTGAAGAAACAGTAATAATTCAGCTCCTTCGAATATTTTGTATCAAAATATTCTTACTTCTCCATGTTGGTTGGATAAATCGTTTTAATTTCGTTCATACTTCGAAGATGTCCCGAGGAAACTCTGATAATCATCTGGATTTTCCTTCAGCGGCGATTTCTTCGTTTAAAATTCTATTTCTCTATGGAAATGCGACAAAACTGTTTAATTCTTTCGATATTTCTAAGTTCCAACCAATTCTATGTGTTACAATATTTCGCCGATATTATCGTGGAATAATCGAGGTTATCTTTGTAAATTAAGCAAGACCGGTGAAAGGCACATTTTCCATTGGTATCGTTGCACATCAGTGATAATACATTAAATTCAACTCATTTGACAATGTTTCCTTGAGGTATACGTTTTTTTCATTGTAGATCCGAAAAGACATATTAATGTAACCGTTGCTTCGTAGATTTCTCGATGAAACGGAGAGAAATAATTGAATTCTTCTGTATTGACCATATTATCGTGTATCATTCGGATTCTATAGTGCAATTTCTACAATACTAGATAATTTCATAGATATTTCCTAGTTCCCGTCAATTCAAGGTATTACACTATCGCCGAAATTTTCGGTTAATATTCGTGTTTTACATTCGTTAAAACTTGCTAAAGGAATATGTAATCCACTGATATCTTGACGAAATATTGATAATACTATGAATTTCACACTTTCGCATGCTTTCCTGAACTATTCGTATTTATCGTTGTATATCCGACAAAACATGTTACTCTCATAGATATTCCTTAGATTTCATTACGCTAAAGTGATAATAATTTGAATTTAGACTGTGTTTTCGTGTAACATTCGTATTTTTCGTTTATTTGCGACAGAACTACCTAGTTCCATGTTTATTTCTTATATTACAAGATGAAACGAATATAACATGTTGTGTTTTTCTGCATCGACAGAAAATGGTGGTTTTCGTAATACATCCGTATTTCTCATTTTAAGTGCTTCAAAACTTTCCAATTTCATACATATTTCGTTGCTCCCTCCAATTATATGAATTACAACATCACGCATATATTTTCGTGAAAAATTCCTTTTTCACGTTGTAAATTCGGCGAAACATGTATAAGGCATTTGCGTTCCATTAATAATGTGACGAACGGTCATAATACGTTTAGTTTCAGTCTTTTGATGATATTTTCTTGAGTGTTTCGTATTTTTCGCTGTAGCCTCAATGTAACATGATAATTTCGCTAATAATTCGTATATTTCATGACGCAACTGGGATAATAATTTAAATTTCCCTGGGTCGACGTTATTTTCGTGCAACATTGTTATTGTGACTCAGTAATTTCTACAGAACTGTCTAATTTCATGGATACTCCATATTTAATAGCAATCAAAGTTTCACGCTGTTCTGACGCAATTTTCGTGAAACATTCGTGTTTTTCGTAATGCATTCAGTGAAACTTGCGGAAGGCACTGGCACACCATTGATATCGTAATGGAACACAGATTATACGTCAGAATTCCACATCATTGTACATGTTTTTGTGAGATATTCATTTTTTTCGTTGTAGATTCGTCAAAAAAGGTAATTCCATAAATGTCACCGTTTTCAAGATGAAACGGATGTAACAATTGTTTTTTCTGCGATTCGAAAATGATTTTACGTAATATTCGTATTTTTCATAGTAAGATCTACAGAACTTGCTAATGTTATATATATATCGTAGTTCTCACCATTCTAATCTCACAAACGGCTTCGGAGACATTTTCGTTACATATCCATGTTACCCGTTGTCAAATCTCTAAAACATATGAGAGGCATATTCCATTGAAGTCTTGTCACATGTGATAATTCGTTAATATTCACACCTTTGACGTTGAATATATTATATATTGTGGTTTCTATAGTCGGTTAGGAAAATCGTGCTCTTCTCTGAGATTACTGAGCTAATAATTTGAATTTCCCTGTTTCGTCGATAGTTCCGTAGATATCAGTGATTTTCGTTGTAAATTGGGCAAAGATTTTAAAAGGCATACGTATTCCATTGTTATGATGATGAAACGTTCTTAATAGATAAATTTCTCTCTTTTTACGATATTCTCTGGGATCATTCGTGTTTTTCGTTGTCGATTCGGTGAAACATGCTGATTCCGTGTATATTTCATCGATTTGACGACGAAACCGATATAATAGGTTGAATTTCTCTGTTTCTCCGGTATTTTCGAGAGACATTCATGTTTTTCGTAGTAAATTCGGCAAAACTTGTAAACGGTAACTGAATTCCTGTGTTATCATGTCGAAAACTTTATAATAAGTTATATTCATCTCTTTCCCACGTGTCATTAGTAACACTCGTATTTTTTGTTATAGATTCAGTAGAATATGCTAATTTCAAGTATATTTCGTAGATTTCGCGACAAAAGAGTTGTCATAGTTATTTAAATGTAATATCTCTCTTTCGATGACTTTTTTGTGTGTAACATTCATTCTTTTCGTTATAATTTAGACAATATTCGTCAATTATGTTTATATATCGCAGTGCCCACCAATTCAGTGAGTTTTACCGTTTCGCCTTTTTTTATGCTAAAAATTTGTGCTTTTGCTGTAAGTTCGAAAAACTTGTAAAAGTAGGATGTACTCCGTGAATCATTGATATCGTGGAGAAATAGTAATAATTCTTTATGTTTCACACTTTTGAATGTTTCCCTGATATATATTCGTGTTTCTCATTGTAGGGTCTGTAAATCGTTCATGTTTCACAGATATTTCGTTGATTTCGCGACGAAGCAGTGGTAATAAATTGAATTTCATTGCTTCGACGGTATTCTCAAATAATATTCGTGTTTTTCGTTGCATGTTCCACTAAACAATTTGCTACGATAGATATTTCGTAGTACACAACAATTAAAAGAAATACTCCGTTTCACCAATATTTTCCTGATAAATACATGTTTCTTGTTTTAAATCACAAACCTGTAAAAACCTGTAAAATAATAAACAAAGCCTGTAAAAGGCATTGCTTTTCAATTGATATCGTCAAGAAACGACGATAAAACTGAAAATTATACTATTCCGCCGTTGTTTTCTTGATGTACACGTATTTTTCTTTGCAGATTCGATAAAACGTATTAACTTCATATATATTACGTTAGTTTCACTACGAAAAAGTGGTAACATGTTGAATTTCTCTGTTTTGATGATATTTTCGTCTAACAATGTTTTTTCTCGTCTTTAGGTCTTTAGGACAACATCATCAAAGTTATTGGATATATCGTAGTTCCAGCCAATTCAATGAATTACACACTTTCGCCGATGCTTTCGAGAAATATTCATGTTTCTCGTTGTGAACGAAGCAAAACTAGTAAAAGGCATACGTACTTCACTGTTATCGTAACGAAACAATGGTAATACTGAAAACTTCCTCGACAATATTTCCCAGCAATATCCGTATTTCTCTCGGTAGATTGGATGAGACAAGGTAATTTCACGGATATATCGCTGATTTCACAGCAAGACAGTACTAATAGGTTGAATTTCTCTGTACCATATTTGTTTGTTTTCACGGATCATACGTATTTTTCGTTTTAAGTTCGACATAACTGGCCAATATCAGAGATGTTTCGATGTTCTCCCAAATTGAACGAACTACCCAGTTTCGCAGAGATTTCGTGTAATATAAGTGTTTTTCATGTATGTTCGGAAAAATTTGTAATTGTGTACGTATTCTATTTATATCACGAGAAAGATTAACAATTGGATATATTTCAAACTTCCATAGTTGGTTTCAAGGTACAATCTTATTTTTCTGTGCAGATTCGATAAGACAAGCAAAATTAGTAAATATTACAGTGTTTTCACGACGAAGCAGTGATATTAATTTGAATTTCCCGGTTTCGTCGAGATAATAACGTCGAAGGAACAAACTTATCGGATTACCAGTTTTTTGTTATGATATCATAGGAGTTCCTATCACTTGTACGTGTTTTACCGAATTTACATGGAAAAAGATGAATATTTCACGAAAATATCATTGAAAATGTGTAATACATTGAATTAGTGTGAACTATGAAATATCTATGAAAAGAGATAATATTGCCGAACTTGCGACGAAATATACTAAAGTTACACGAAAACAACGTCAAAACAGAGTTAATAAACTCATTAACACTTTTCGTTGAAAAACCTAAGAAATAATATGGAAGATATCATTTTTAACGTATCTACAACGGAAAATACGATGTTTCTGTAAAACTAGGTAGTTTTGCCAAATATAAACGAAAAATACAATTCTTATACGAAAACATCGCCAAAAAAGTGTTATTCATGTTACTAACGTTAGTGATATCTAAGAAGTGTAATAGTGATATCTAAGAAGTAATGGTGATATCAAACGTTAGTGGTATCACACCGTGATATCTAAGAAAAATTTATTATATTAGAATGTTAAATCAAATGTACAACAAGAAATAAGAATATTACAAGAAAAAATTTTTGAAAGAGGGCAATTTATCGTACCATCACCGTTTGGTCACCAAATGAGTTGAATACATATGAATTTCTCTTTGTTTGCCTAATTCATATCGAAATGTACGGGTATTACTCGTAAATCTCGGCGAAATTTTGTAATTAACTGAGTTGGACTGAACTAAGTGTCCACTATGAAATTAAATAGTTTAGCAGAAATTACAACAAAAAACACGAGTATTTCACAAAAATTGACGGTATAGTATAAATTCATGAAACTGTAGGGAACAACGAAATAATAAATAAATTAGATTGCAATGTCGAGCATACAACGAAAGAAAATAATGTTACTAGAGAACACAGTCTAAACAGTGATATTTGTATTATTATCACTGTTTCGTCGTTATATTTATGAAACTAGCATGTTTGATCGATTCTACAAAGAAAAAAAAGGAAAAAAACGAATATTTCTAGGAAACGTAGTAGAAAGAGTGAGACATAAGGTATTACGACAGTCTCTTCACAATATCTGCACAATACAATATCCTCTAACAACTTGTGTCTGTCGCAGCATATTCTGCAAAATTAGTTTAATTCTAATGTATTCCATTCATATCATGCCGAAACAGGAATAATATGTTGAGTTACCCTTTATCGATGATATCTTCGTGTAACATCCGCATTTTTATTTCTAAGTCCGACAAAGCAATATATTTTCACATTCATCACGTAATTCTCAGAAATTCAATTTATTTCTCCATTACGCCGTCATTTTCGTGTAATATTCGTGTATTCGTTTTAAATACGGCAAAACTAGTAAAAAGCATATGTACTCTGGTGATATCGTCACGAAATACGTGCATTAACGAGAATTTCAATATTTCGACGATGTTTCCCTGTAAGATTCGTAATTTTCGTTGTAAGTTCGGGTATACCATCTAATTCTGTTGATATAGCGTAGTTCATCAAATTCAACGAATCACTCAGTTTAGCCGAAATTTTCGTTATTATTCGTGTTCTTCTTTGAACATCCTGCAAATCTTTTAAAACGCATATGTATTCCATCCATGTCGTGTCGAAAGATTGTTAATAAGTTGAGTTTCCCTCTTTCTGCCATGTTTTATATAAATATTCGTAATTAACGATGTCGATACTGTATAACAAGCCAAATTCACAAATATTTCCTAGATTTCAGACGAAAATTGATAATAAATTGAATTTCTCTGTTTCGACGGTGTTTTCGTTCACCAGTCTAATTTTCCTTTAAATTGAGACAAAATTATCCAACTTCGTAGATGTTTCGTTGTTCTAACCAATTCATGTACTCTCGCGTTTCGTGTACGTATTCGGGAAGTATTCGTGTTTTTTCTTGAAAAGTCGGCAAAACTTGCAATATGCATAAGTTTTACATTGATATGTGGACAAGACAGTGGTAATGCGTTATACTTCACTCCTTCTACGATGTTATCATGAAATATCATTACTTTTCGTAGTAAATTCGAAAAAACATGGTAATTTCATTGATATTTCGTAGTTCCGTGAATTACTACGTTTAGTTAACTTTCAGTGAATTATTTTTTTCTTTTCGTTGTTACTTCCGAAGAATTCTAAAAGACATAGTTTTTCCTCTGATATCATTTTCAGAAAGGTATAAAACGTCAAATTTCAGTCATACGGACGTTTATTTCTTGAAATACTTTAATTTTTATTATAGATTCGATAAAGGAGGTTAATTTCAATTATGTTTTGTAGATTTCTCGGCAAAATACTGATAATGATTTGATTTTCTCTGTTTCGACAATGGTATCTTGTAACCTCCTTACTTCTCGTTGTAAATAAAAATATATGATATAATATAATTGATATATCGTAGTTCAATTCGAACAATCCATTGCAATAAACTGTTTCGACGGTATTAGCAATATTTGTTGGAAATTTCGCGTTTTTGATTTAAATTCGGCAATACTTATAGAAGGAACAAGTATTCCACTGGTATCATTGTGACACCAGTGGAATGCTTAGAATTTCAATCACTCGACGATGTTCCTACGTAATATTCGTATTTCTCGTTGTAGATTAGAGATAACATGCTAATTCCATATATCGTAGATTTGATGATTAAACAGTGGTAATAAATTGAGTTTCTCAGTTTCGTATATGTTCTCGTGCAACATTCGTAATTGTCGATGCATGTTACACAGAACTAGCTAGTTCCATAGATTTTCCGTATATAACACCAATTCATTGAATTACAAACTTTACATACGTACGGAATCGACAAAACCTGTAAAATCAGCAGTTGTTAAATAGATATCGTGACGAAACAGTGATAAAAAGATCGTTCTACTCTTTCGAAGATATTTCTCGAAATAAACGTATATTTCGTTGTAGATGTCGGAGTAAAACATGCTAATTTCATGTGTATTTCGTATATTTCACGCTGAGACAATGATAGTAAATTGGTAACTATTCTGTTTCGGAATTGTTTTCCTGAAAAATTCGTTTTCTTCTTTGTAAGTTCGTCAAAACGATCTAATTTCACTGATTTCTCCTAGTTCCAAACAATTCAATAAGTAACACTGTTATGCTAACGTTTTCGTGAAGTAATCATGTTTCTCGTTGTAATTTCTGCAAAACACGCAAACGTAATCGGTGCAAAATTGATACCGTTGTGAAAAACTGGTAAGAATTTAAATCACAGACGTTCAATTATGTTTTCTACAAAGAACACTATTTTTATCTGTAGGTACGGTAAAAGATAATAACTTCGCAGATATTTCTTAGACATAACAAATTGACTTTCTCTCTTTCGAATGTGTTTTCGTGTAACACACTTGATTTATGCGGTAAGATCGTCAAAACTATTTAAATACGTATATATATCGTTATTCACACCAACTCCGAGAATTGCACAATTTCCACGACATTTCGTGAAATATTTTTGTTCTTCGTAGAAATTTCGGACGAATTTGAAATAGAAATTAGGATTCCAATAATACGATGACGAAATAATAATAATAAAGCATATTTCACACGTTCGACAATTCTATCCAATGGATCATCGCATTTTTCGTTGTAGTTTCGAAAGAAAATGCTAACTTCACAGATACTTCGTGGACTTCACGACGAATCAGTCATAATAAGCTGAATTTCCGTGTACCGACAACGTTTTAATGTAACATTCTTATTGCATGTCTTACTGTATCACAAAACTTGCAAATCACATATATATTAATATATATATATATATATACATATACATATATATATATATATATATCTATATATATATATATATATATATATATATATATATATATATATATATATATATATATATATAAATACAATATATAATTATATATTTATATTTACATATATATTTATATCTATATTTGTATCTATAATTATATCTATATTTAAATCTATATTTGTATCTATATTTAAGTCTATATTTAAATCTATATTTATATCTATATTTATATCTATATTTATATCTGTATTTATATCTATATTTAAATCTATATTTATATCTATATTTATATCTGTATTTATATTTATATTTATATTTATATCTTTATTTAAATTTATATTCATATTTATATTTATATCTATATTCATATATTTATATGTATATAGAATTTCCTTCACTTAAATGCTTTACTCTATTTCGCCAATTACTGCATGAAATTTTCGTGTCATTCGTTGCAAATTTGGCAAAATTTGTATGTTGTATTCCGTTGATATCAAAACGTAACTGTGATAGTACCATAAATTTAACTCTTGAGTCAATTATTTCTTGCTATTCTCCTATTTTTCTCTCTAGATACGATAAACCGTGATACCTCCCCCATGTTATGGAAATTTCATAACGAACCAGTGATAACTATTTGAATTTCCGTGTTTCGAATGTGTTTTAATGTAATATTTGTAGTTTTCGATTATAAACAGACGGAACAAACTAATTCTGAAGATACTTCTTAAATCCCACCAATACAACGAATTAGACTTTTTCGCCAATATTTTCGTGATGTAATAGTGAATTTCGTTTTAAATTCTGATGAACTTGCAAATGGCATCAGTTTTCCGTTAATGTAATGACGAAAGATAATACGTTAAATTCACTCATTCGACAATGTTTTCTTGAAAAATTCGTATTTTTCGTTATTGAATCGATGGATCAGGCTAGTATCATAAGCTTTTGTTAGATTTCACTACGAAACAATGATAACAATCTGAATTTCCCTGTTTATAAATTATTTTCTTGAAACTGTAGTATTTCTCGTTGTTACTTTGAAAACTCTATCTAATTTCACAGGTATGACGTAGTTCCAAACTATTCAATGTGATTCCATTTATCGAAGGGATTTTCGTGAAATATTCTTTTATTTCGCTGTTAATTCTACAACTTGAAAAGGCATATGTGTTCCTTTGGTGAAGTGCAGGAACATTGAAAACATGACTAGATAAATTCCTTTGTTCTCCTTTGCTTTCTAGAAATAATCGTTTATTTTTGTAGATTCGATAATACACAATAATTTCATAGATATCTCTCTGATTTCACGACGAAACAGAGACAATAGTTTGATTTTCCCTATTTCTCCTATGTTTTCAAGTAACATTCACTTTTCCGTTTTAAGCTCCACATAACTGGTTAATTAAAGAGTTATCACGTAGTTCCCATCAATTCAATTTATTACAGAGTTTCCCCGAAATTTTCGTATAGTATTCGCGTTATTAGTTGTAAATTCAGCAAAATCATTTTTCCGGAAGTGTAATTCCTTTGATATGCTGTCGAAGCAATGATATAACGTTTAATTTAGGTGTTTCGGCGTCGTTTTCTTGAAATATTCATTAATATCGCTGTAGATTCGATGAAATACTTTAGTTAAGTAGATATTGCACAGACTTCAGAAGAAACAGAGGTAATAAGTTGAGTATTACTGTTTCGAAGAAGTTCCCTTATAAGATTCGTAGTTATAGTCTCAATTTCGACACATTAACTAATTTCATAAATAATTCGTAGCTCCAACCAATTCAAAGAATTGCACGGTTTCGCCAATATTTTGGTGTAATATTCGTGTCTGTTGTTGAAAATTCGGCACAACTTGTATATGGCACACGTATGCATTTGATGTGGTGAAAAACAGTGATAACACGTTACATTCGATTCTTTCGAATATTTTCTCATGGAATATGCGCGTTTAACGTTGAAGACTAGACACCATTATAATTTCATAGATATTTTTTGATTTCATGACTAAACAGTGATGACAATATTAACTACCCTGAATCGAATTGGTTTTTGTTTATCAATTTTAAGCTGAAAGTTTTACAAAACTGTCTAATTTCATATACATGTAGCTGGTCGTACCAACAAAACGATTATTTGATTTTCGCCAATATTTTCGTGAAATATTAGAGTTCCTCCTATATTCCGCAAAACATGTAAATTTCGTATGTTTTGCATTGATATAGTGACGATGTTTTCTCGAAAACTTATTTTTCGTCGTAGATTCGAAAAGACATTCGAATTTCGTTGATGTTACGTACATTTCACTAACAGAGAGAGATAACAAATTGAATTTCGTTGCCTGGGCGTTGTTTTCGAGTAACATTCCTCTTTCTCCATGTAAGTTCGTCAAAATTATCTAACTCCATATATATATAGTAGTTTCCAACAAGACATTGCTGTGTTGCGCCGATATTTTCTTTAAATATTCTTGTACTTCGTTGTAAATTGTGCAGAATTCGTAAAAGGCATGGTTATTCCTTTGACAATCCAAGGAAATAGTGATAATATGATAAATTTCAATCTTTCGAACGTAATTTGGTGAAATTCTGGAGGAACGCTGTAAATGTGGTAATATTTGTAAAAGTGATATGTATTCCATATGTATCATGACGTAAAATTGGGATCAATAAATGTTACATACTTTCGACGAAGTTTTATTGAAATATTCATTTTTATCACTGTAGATTCGTCAAAATTTTCCTTTTGAAGAAATTTCTCTTAGAATTTACGACGAAACAGTGATACTCGTTATACACATGCGTACCTACAGAACCACAAACGTACAAATATACATACGTATCCAAATACGTAAGTCCATACATACATGCATAAATATATACTTAGTAACAGACCAACCAACGTACATGTAACTATACATACATAACTACTTAAGTATGTAAATAGGTACGTACATACATACGGCCGTACAAAATTACTTACAATATAACACACCAACGTAAACACCTTCTTACATATATATATATATATATATATATATATATATTATGTATGTATGTATATATATATATATATATATATATATATATATATATATATATATATATACGTACGTTCTTAGAAACGGAGGTAAATTCAATCGTAAGTACAAACACACGTACGCCTACCTAAATCATAGGTAAGTACATAATTACGTCCATTCCTACATACAAACTGAAGAACAAACATATATACCTATACACGTTCATTCATACATACGTATATAACAAGGTCCGTATATACATACATACGTACATACATACATACGTATATACCTGTGTACATGTTTGCGTACTTCCCTAAATACGTATGTCAATGACTACGACAGTACCCACACACAAACGTCCAAACCTGTGAAAGGAAACAACTACGTGTGTACACACATTCTACAGCACAAACGTACGTTCGTACATAACTAAGTAAGAACATGATTACGAATCTACATGTGTAGGTAGGTACATACCCGCGTTCATACATACTTACTTACGTCAAAACTCACGTACTTACTTTCATACGTACGTACATACATACTATCGTACATGGCTGCGTACGAACTTACCTACGTAATTACATACCTACTAAAGTATATACATAAGTAGATATATTCCTACATAAGAACACACTATCGTACGTAACACCAACGTTTAATTCTACATACGCAGAAGGAAAACACGTGCGCAGGTACGGACATACGTAGCTACATTAGTAAAGATATACATACATCAAAACCTACACACATTACTAAGTACTTGCGTTCATACGTATTCGCATAGCTGCGTACGTACAAACATTCACACCTACATACCGACGGTCGAACGTATTAGCGTACCTAAATACCAACACACGTACCTACGGATGTATGAACATATAGACGTACGTATATACATACGAACGTAAATATCAACGAACATTCGCAAGTAAGTAAACAAATACGTACGTTCGTACCAGCCTACATGCATACCGAATTAAGTACACACCAATGCACGTGCTTACCGACGAACGCAAACACATGCGTAAATACATACTATACCACTCACGAATTAATTAATATACTTACTTACATATACCCATACGTACTTAACAACGTGAGGCAATACATTAGTTCGTCAATAACAAGGTTACAACATACATACGTACGTAAGACCTAAATACGTACATTCATACGTACGTACAATCATAGTAATCAACAACTCTACTTAAGTACAGACGTGTATACGTACATACATAGGAGGATAAGTACATACACCACGAATTACGTACATACACTCGTACGTACATCCCTACGTAGGTATATGATTACGTAAGAATATACCTACGTGTAAGGTTACGTGTTACGTAACTTACCTACGTAATTACAGACGGACTGTCATAGCTACGACCCCACATACCTACGAACTTTCATACCAATTTTCATACGTAACTACTTACATGAACACATACGTACGTACATATCAACGTACGTACTCACAATCGTTGATTCATACATACGTACGGAAATACATACGTACGGAAATACATACGTACGGAAATACATACGTACGAAAATACCCAAGTACATCCATACTTGAGAACATACATCATTGCGTGCGTATACTGGTACGTACGTACATACATAGTTACGTACATTCCTACTTATGTACATTATTGTGTACGTACGTACAATAAGACGTGCACAGGTTCCCACGTATGTACGTAGCTAAGCACGTCGTTGCCAACGTACGTAATCTCCTAGATACATACAAACCTACTTAAGTACATACCCACGTAAACATATACTAACGTGCTTTCATTCTCACGTAATATTAAAGCTTCATACGAACATACATCCTTACGTTCGTATCCACGTAGATCATATCAACGTGCGGACACTGCTGCGAAAGTAAATACCGATGTACATACATACTAACTTCCGTTCATACCTGCGTACGTACACACCAAATTATGTATATACAGAAGTGCGCGCTGAATGGGAACGTATATCCGCCGTACGTACATTGATCGTCCGTTTGGTAGGTACGTATGCTCTACTCACGCAGGTATGAACGGAAGTTGGTATGTATGTACATCGGTATTAACTTTCGCAGCAGTGTCCGCACGTTGATGTGATCCACGTGGATACGAACGTATGGATGCATGTTCGTATGAAGCTTTGATATTACGTGACTTTCCTATTTACGTACATACACACGTACTTTCAGGCATGCACTGACAAGCCTACGGGCAAACATACATTTTTACGCATATGATCACGAAGTTACATATCTACAAAGTTTCGAAACGGCTTGCTCACCTATCTGTATATTTATATATCTACTAACGGAATGACGTACGTACGTACATATATTGGAACGGCCGTACAAACTTACGTACGTATCGACGAACTTACATGTTTACGTTCGTAAAAAACATAACTGCGTACATATCTACGTACTTACGTACGTACGCACCGGTATGAACGTAGGCAGAAAAATTGTTCCGTAAAAACCTACGAACGAAAATTGTTAAAAATTTTATGTGACAACATTGTTACAAACCAATGTATGTACTTACGTAAAAACGTTTGTACCAATGTACGTGTAAAGATAAAAATGTCTATTAGTGTCAATTAGCAAATACGTAAATGCATACAAACTTACGTCCGTATATATCGTTGTATTTTCATGCGTACGTAAGTAGATATTAACGTAAATGAATTAGTACATTCGTACATAATTACCAGGATTCATACCTACATACGAAGAACCACAAGAATGAGTATACCTACGTATGAATATATACCTAATCACGTACACACATACGAAGGTATACAAATCCGAACGTACAAAGTTAAATAGGTTCATACGTAATAACGTACATTCGTATGTGCGTACGTATATATGATCATGCGTACGTACGTATATACCTAGATACGGAGATCGGTTGGTAGGTACATAATTATGTACGTACGTACTTAAATATATATGCACACACGTACGTATATACAAGCGATCGTGCATACATAAATTAACACGTATCTGTGTACGTACTTACGTACTTACATAACTGCGTTTGCACATACATAAGAAGATACTAAAATACGTACGTAAATGCATTCGTTCGTACATGCCCCCCGAAGTAGGTACATGCAAACGTACGTACCTACATATGTTCGTATAACGGAAGGAAGAGCGTAATTTCAAAAGAACGAACCACGTACGAACAGGACTACAAGAGAAAACACTTTCATTCGGACATTCCTTCTTTAATACATACTTGCGTATGTACTTATAAGTACGTAAACTTATACGTACATAACGAGGTACATACATAAACGAGTATGGAAACACGTAGGTTCATACCCCCGTAAGTACTTAGATTCGTAGGTACATACATACTTTCGTACATTCACACGTACGCATATGCCCAACTACGTACAATCACACGTACGCAGATAGCTACGTGTGTACACAAATACGTTCGTACTTTTCCACGCACGTACATACGAATGTACGTGCATAAATGTATTCGCAAACAAGTAGAAAGTACAAACACCCGTAAGTACAATGTCACGTAAATGCATATAAATATATGTTCCTATTAATAAACATACATACACGCCTGCGTTCTTACATACATTCGTACGTAAACACATACTTACGCTCATGCGTAGAACGCACATAATTGCGTGTGTCCGTACCTACTTACGTACTTAAAGTAGTACGTACGAACATATTTAACTTCTTACATAAATCCATACGAACTTAGAACAAGAAGAACGTAACAACGTAAGGACATACTGTCGTACGAACATACGTACGTATATACGCATGTACGTAGGTGAGTACTTATGTAATAATGTATGAATATGGGATGTTGCATATTCACGATTAGGTATGTTTCAGTGCAGCTGAACGTGAAAGAACATTTAATAGAACCGTTATATGACTTGGTCGTCAAATTGTCGTTAACTTCCCTGTTGTTGATTTCGTTTCTTCTGGATAGTTTCATGGATATCTTTTTAATTTCATTACGAAGTATGTCAAAATGTTTATTTTACTCCTTTCGATTTGGTATTGTTGATATAATCGTGTTTGGTGATGAGATTTCGTCTAATCTTTCTAGTCTCATGTGTATCTAATAATTTCATGACGAATCGTGATAATACGTTGTATTTCAGAGTTTCTCGTGTGATAATCCTTTATTTTGCTGAGATTCCAAAAAATCCATCTAGTTTCATTGGTACCTTGTTTATTTCACCAGGAACCGAAGTAACATTTGGAATTTCATCATTTGGACGATGTTATTGGGACATAATCGTACATTTCACTTAGGTTTCGTCAATCCTGTTAGTTTCATATATATCTCGCTATTTTTACGACGAATCTTAGTGATACGTTGAATTTCACCGTTTCGAAAACGTTTTTCCGTATAATAATCGTATATTTCGATGAAATTTGCTCTAATCAGATAATATCATTGATATGTTACTAATTTCCCGACTGAACACGATAAAACATTGAATTTCACCGTTGCGACTACGATTTCGTGATATAATCTTGTACTTCATTGAGATTTCGTCTAATCTTTCTAGTTTCAGTGATTTCGTCGTTATTGATACTGATAATACTCTCAATTCCGTCGTTTCGACGATGTTTTCGAGAAATTATCGCATATTTAGCGTTAATTCTGATAGTTTATTGGATATGTTCATCTTTTCACTACGAAACGAGTTAATACGTTGAATTTTATAGTTTCTGCGATGTTTTCTTGAAATAATCGTTTAGTTCGATGATGTGTCTTAAAATCATGCTGTTTTCATGGGTACCTTGATATATTCAAAACGGAACGTAATACCTCGAATTTCAAGGTTCAGCCGATGGCATTGTAAAATAATAATATATTTTGCGGCGATTTGGAATAATCTTTCAAGCTTCATGGATGTCTTGAAAATTTCACAACGAAACGCGATATCATTCTTAAATTCAACAATTCGACGATGCTTTCGTTAAATGTTCGCATATATCTATGTGGTTTCGTCTATTCATGCTGGCTTCGTAGAAACGTTCCTGAGTTCGCGGAGAAATTTTTGTAATAATTTGATTTTCAACCTTTCGGCTGTGTTCCGTTGGTTATGTACGTTCGTGGTGATACACGTACGTAGGTATGTACGTAAAAAGTATGGATGAAATTGTCATGTTCGTACGTATGACTGTACGTAATTGGATAAGTACGAACGTGGTTATGTACGTTCGCATGTACTTACGTAAGTTGGTACATACGTATGCAGTTTTGTTTTTACGTATCTATGTACGATGAGATGTATGGTCGATATTTGCTGTGTGCTTTCGTATGTATGTACATACGTATGTTTGTACGAATTAAAATATATAAGTACTTTGTTTTGTACGTACGTTAGTTTAAACTTATGCAGTAGTGAAATTACGTATGTAATTACGTAAGTATGTACGTTCGAAGTTAAGTACGTACGTTCGTACTTACTTACGTAAGTCTTTACATACGTAGTCATTAACACGCTTCTTTATGTGTGCTTTTATGTTTTTACTTACGTATTTAAATACGTCACTATTTATTTTTGCAGTCTCATATGTACGTATGTTTGAACGAACCTAGTTGTTTTGGTATTTAATTTCGAGCTCCACCATTTCAATGGATTACATGCTTTCGCAATATTTTCGTGTTATATACGTGTTTCTCGTCCTAAAGTCGGCAAAACTTGTTAAAAGCTTAGGATCCACTGATAAAATAACGAATGTTTGGGAAACATCCTTATTTCTCTCATTCGGCTTTGTTTTCTTGAAATATACGTATTTTTCGTTGTGTACTCCGCAAAACATTAGTCATCATATATATATCTTCTTTTTGGAGACGTAACTGTGGTAACAGGTTGAATTTCACTGTTACACGTTGAATTTCGCCTTCTTTTTCTTGAAAAATTATTGTCTTCGCAATGAAGATTGAATAAAAACGTGCAAAATTACTAGCTAACACATAGATTTCACGACGAAGCAATCGTAATAAGTCAAATTCCTTTGTTTCGAAGATGTTTTCGTTTAACATTCCGATTTTCTGCTGTAAGAACAAAAATACTAACTATTTTCGTAGATATTTCGTAGTTCCCACCAATTCAACGATATACCCCGTTTCTCCGATGTTTTCGTGAATCATTTGTGTTTTCGTCTTAAAATCGCCTTAATATGTAAAAGGTAAGTTTTTCCAACGAGATCGTGACGAAACTCTGGTAATAATATTATATATTAAGTGTAACATTAAGATAACGTTGCATGAATTATTCTTATTTTTCATTGCAGATTCGATAGTAGAAGATAATTTTACAGATATTTCGTTGTTTCCGTGCGGAAACAGTGATAAATGTTTGAATTCTGTTCAAAAGATGTTATCGTGTATCATTCGTATTACACGCTTTACATTCTGTAAAACTTGCAAGTTTCGTATATATTTCACAGATTTCACAACCAAAGAGGGAGATTAAATTGAATTTCACTGATTCGAGTGTGTTTTCAAACTTTCCTCGAGCTAAATTTCAATCTTTCCAAGATGTTGTCCAGAGTTATTCGTATTTATCTCTGTAGAAACTGTCTAACCAGCTAGTTACTTGTATATTTTGTTAATTATACGAGGAAAGGATGGCAAAAAGATCAATTTCTCTGTTTCGAATATGTTGACTTCTAACTTTAGTATTTACGTTTTGAGATCAGCTAAAATATCTAAATTCATAGTTACATTGTAGTTCACAAATTCAACGAACGACCTTTTTCTAAGTTATTTAGTTGAAAAAACAATAAAATGCAAAGGTGTTCAATGTATATAGTGCCGAAACAGTGTTAATATCCTCGTGAGAATTTTCACACTGTCGGCAATGTTTTTTTGAAATTATAGTAATGTTCGTTGTAGTTTCGGCAAAACTTTCTAATTTCTTGTATTTGGTATATTTCAAGACGAAACTGTGTTAATAAGTTGAATTTCCCAGTTTCGACGATTTTTTCATGGAACATACGTGTTTTTCGTGGTTTTCGTCGTATGATCGAAGGAGCTAGATATAATTACAAACATACTTCATGGTTCACACAAATTCAACGATTTGCATAACTTCGCCGATATTATACGTTGATATTCTTTTTTCGTTTTTAATACGGCAAAGCTTATAAAAGTCTAAGTTACTCCATTTCATATTTTCGACTCGTATTTTTCGTTTTAAGTACGACAATACTACCTAGTATAGTAGGTAATTCATAATTAGAGCCGATTCAGTTAACTACACAATTTCGCTGATGTTTTTTTGTAATATACGTGTATTCTGTTGAAAAAGCTGCTAAACTTGTAAAAGGCATATGTATTCCATTGATTTCCTGATAAAATTGTGATAGTATTATACATTTCAATCTTCCGACAATATTTTGGTGGAATATTCCTTTTTTTCATTGTAAATGCGGCAAAACCCGTAAATGTCACATATGTTCGACGTATATCGTTACGAAACAGTGATATTACAGCAATTTCATATCAATCTGCGTCGTTCTCCTGAAATACGAGTATTTTCCAGTATAGATTCGAAAATAAATGACAACATCATAGTTTTTATCAAGATTTCACGGCGAAGAATTGACAAATATGCGAATTTTTATGTTTCGACTATGTTTTCGTGTAACGTACGTTTTTTTCTATTGTAAGTTAGACACTTCTAATTAATTCCGCGTATATTTCGTATATACACCAATTAAATGAATTACACAATTTCGACGAAATTTTCGCATAATTATCGTGTATATGGCAAACTCGTCAGAATTTGTGGAAGGAATACGGATTACATAGATATCGTTAAGAATAATATTATTCGCTATAATTTCATTTTTGCGACATTGATAATATTAATTACCTATAGTTTTCTTTGAATATCGGAGAATAATATTAATTTCATAGATATACTGTAGATATCGCGACGCAACACTTGTAATAATTTGAATCTCTCTGTTTCTACGATTTTCGCGTAAAACTCGTATTATTCGTTTAAATTTGACAGTACTATCTAATTTTATAGTTATTTCGTAGCAATCACTAGTTAAAAGAATTACGTTATTACTCCGATAATTTCTAGAAATATTCTAGTTCCTTTTCGTAAATTCGTCAAAACAGTTAAGTACTCCACTGATATCATGTCGAATCAGGGATAATTCGTCAAATGTCGCTGTTTAGTCGGTACATTCATAAAATATTCCAATTTTTATTGCAGATGACTTGAAAAATGCGAATTTCATAGATATTTCATAGTTATCACAGCAGAAACGTTCTTATAATTTGAATTCTTTCTAGTACGACGTTGTTATCTTTTAACATTCGTATTTTTCGTTGTGAGACCTTCAGTACGAGCGAAAAAACCTGATATTTCGTAGATATGACAACGAAACTTGGGTAATAATTTGAATACCTCTGTTGCGACGGTGACTTCTTGTAACATACGTATATTTCGTTTCAAGTCTTTTAAAAGAATCTAATTTCATAAATCTTGAGTAATTCCCACTAGTTCACTGAATTACTCATTTTCGCTGATATTTCAGTGAAATATTCATTTTTCTCGTCATAAATTCGGCAAAACTAGTAAAAGACGTATGTATTCCATTGATATCGTGACTAAATATTCTTAATCAGTTAAATTTCACACTTACGACGATGTGTTCTTCAAATATACGTATGCTACATTGTTGATTATGCAAATTCTTCTAATTTCGTAAGTATTTAATAGGTTTTATCGTGAAACAGTAATAATATGTTCATTCTCAGCTTCGAAGTTGTTTCCATGTAACATTCATGTTTCCTGTTGTAAATTCGACCGAATTAGCAAATTCTTTTTTCCCTCCGATTTCCCACCAATTCAATATATTTCAGAGTATCGCCTATATTTTCGAGAAATACTCGTTCTTTTCGTTGTACATTCGGCAGAACATGTAGAAGGAATTCGTATTCCATTAATATCTAAACTCAAGTGCGACAAAAGTCTAAATTGCACCCTTTCGAAGATATTTACTTGAAATATACGTACTTTTGCGTAAATCACGACAACTACAAAGTTAATAAGTAGAATTAACAACGGAACAATGGCAAATACTTGAATTGCTCTTTTTCGACCATGTCACAGTGCAACATGGGTGTTTTTCGTCTTAATATGAAAAAGGCTTATGTTTTCCTTACATATCGCGACGGAAGAGTGACACTACGTTATCACTCTTACGAATATGTTTTCTTCAATCATATATATTTTCCTTTGTAGATACGATGAAACATTTTAGTTTCATAGATATTTCGTAGATTTCAACACGAAAGAGTGATAATATGTTCAATTTATCCTTTTCGAAATTGTTTTGTGTAACACTTGATTTCTTCTTTGCAAGTTTTGTAAACCTGGCTAGCTTCACTATTATTTCGTACATCTGACGATGAAGGAGACATAAAATGTTGAATTTCCGTAATTGATAATATTTTTCGTCTAACATCTGCATTTAGCGACTTTAGTAAGGAAAAAGATCTAATTCAATTGTTATCCCCACCAATTCAATCTACTACACAGTCTCGCCGATATTTCCTTGAGATACTAGTGTTTCTCATTTTGAATTCGGGAAAACGTGTTGCAATATGTATTTCACTGATATCGTGACGGAAGAGTGATAAAACTTTAAATATCACACTTTCGACGATGTATTGATGAAATATTGGTAACTTTTATTGTTGTTTCGATGATACATGATGATTTCGTAGATATTTCTTAGATTTCACGACAAAAGAATATAATTGTCAGAATTTCTCCATTTGAATGAATAATTCGTGAATTAATTGTATATTCTGTTGTAAGTACGACAAAAAATATCTAATTCCATATGTATTTCTTATTTCCCACAAATTCCCTGAATTACTTTCCTTCTACTCGAAATTAGATGGTTTTGTCAATCTTAGGACGAGAAATAGAAATGTCACACAATAATGACTGTCGGGGAAGGGAAATTCAATTTATTATGAGAATTTCGTCGTGAAATCCATGAGATATCAATGAAATTAGCAAACGTTAGGTAATCTACAAAAAGAACACGAATATTTCGAGAAATAATCTTCGAAATTGAAATCTGTCCTATTCACACCATTGTCATAACATGATTGGAATACATAAGCATTTTCCTAGTTTTGTCAAATTGGCTACGAAAAATAGAAATATTTGAAAATAATGTCGGCGACATGTTGCAATTCATTGAACCTGAAGTAGCTACGAATTATCTATGATATAAGTTACTTTTATCGAATTTAGAACGGAAAATACGAATGTTACACGAAGACACAATTGAAACAAGGATATACAATTTATTATAATGTTTGGTCGTAAATTCTACAAAATATCAGTGATTATAATGTTCTATGAAATCTGTAATGAAAAAAAAGGAAATATCACTAAAATATTATCGATTGGTTTAAATTTGACGTTTTATCGCTGTTTAGACATGTCAATGGAATAGGAATTCCAATTTGGAAGTTCTGTCGAATATAATTCGAATATTTCGTGCATGTATCGGCGAATATGTGTAATTCATTGAATTGCAGGGAACTACGAAATATTTAAGTAATTATATAGTTTTGTCGAACTTACTGCGAAAATTGCAAATGTTACGTGAAAACCTCGTTGAAACAGGAATTCAATTTATTATAAAGTTTCGTAGTGAAATCTAGGACATATTAATGAAATTAGCTTGTTTTATCGAAACTAGAAAAGTAAATAAGAATATTTCCAGATTACATCACCGAGAAAGTGAGATGTAACGCATTTTCATTGTTTCGTCATGATATCAATGAAATACTAATGCCTCTTATAAGTTTGACAGATCTTGTAACGAAAAACGTGAATATTTCAAAAAAATTTTTTCAAAATTGGGTGATACATAGAATGTAGACAAACAGCTGTTTATGAAATTAGCAACTTCCTCCGAGCTTACACAGAAAAAAACGTATGATGCACTAAACTCTTGTCTAAAGGGAGGAATTCAAATTATTATCACCGTTTCGTCGTGAAATATACGATACAACTGTGAAATTATGATATTTTATTCTATTTTATTAGAATATAAAACGTGAAATACGAATTACTCTTGAAAACATTAACCATATATTGAAATTCAATGTATTATAACATTTTCGAAGGTACATCAATAGAATACCTTGTAATCAAAGCACCCTTCTAATGTTTTGTTAAATTTGTTCCGAATAACGTGATTGCAACTCGAAAATGCCTATGACTCAGATCATTTCTCTTTATTACCACTCTCTCTTCGTGAAATCTTTGAAATATCTATAAACATGAACATGTCTATAGCAGAAGACAAAATTATATAATGAAAATAAGGTCGATAATGTGAAATTTAACTTACTATCTATATTTCGATATCAATGGCACAACTATGCTTTTATAAATTTTGCTGAATTTACAACGAAAAACACGAATGTACCACAAAAATTTCATCAAAAGTGTGTAACACACTGAATTGGTGGGAACTACGAAATATTTTTAAATTGGCTAGTTTTGTCAACTTTTCAGCGAAAAATACGATTGTTACATGCAAGCAGCGTCGAAAGAATGTATTTCATATTGTTATCATTGTTTCCTCTTGAAATCTGCTAAATATCTGATGAATTAATATGTATTAACGGATATACGACGAAACATATGAATATTTCAAGGAAACGTATCCGAAAGAGAGATGTGTAACGTTGTATCACTTTTCCGTCACGATATCATTGGAATAAGTATGCTTTTTAATAATTTTACGAACAGATAAAAACACGAATATATCGCGAAAGGATCGGCGAAACCGGGTAATTCATTGACATCAAGGGAACTCTGTTTTATCTAAGAAATTAGCTAGTATTGTAGAAATTACAACGAAAATCACGAACTAGATAATAAAGTCGAAACAGAGAAGTTCAAAATATTATCTCTGTTTCTTCGTAAAATCTACCAATTCTATACAAAATTATCAAATATTATCGAACCTGCATACATATGAAATTAGTATGTAATATTGAATATAACCGGAAATAGAAGACTTTCTTTAGAAAGCATAGTCGAATGGGATAATTTTAACGGATTATCACTGCTTCATCGCAATATCAAAGGAATAGCCACGTTTTTTAAAATTATCGCCGATGTTAAAAATAAAAACTCTAACATATCAGAGAAATATCGTCGGACAATATTAATGCCTTCAATTGGTGGGAAATACGAAGTATCTATGAAATTAAATTGTTTTCCCGAACTTACAACGAAGAATACGAATGTTCCACGAAAACATCGCAGAAAGAGAGATATTCGACATACCGCAAATGGGAAGTGAAATACACGATATATTTATGAAAGGAATAAGTTTTAACGAAACTACAGAAAATACTAATATTCCAGGAAAAAATATTCGAAAGAGTGAAATTGAAGGTACTAAAACCTTGAGGTACTTTCAGGTATTACCACTGTTTCCTCACCATATATATGGAATACCAATGCTTTTTACAGGATTTGCCGATTACAAAACGAAATAGAGAATAAATCACGAAAACTTCGGCGAAACAGGAAATTCATGGAATTGGTGTGATCTAACTATATATCTACAAAATGAGCTTGTATCGCCGAACTTACACTGGGATTAACGAATCTTTCACGAAAACCGAGAAAACGGAGAATTTCAATATACAACAAGGAATGTTATTATTTGAATACAGAATCGTTGAAAGAGTGAAATGTAACGAATTATCTCTTATTAGACGTGGTTTCAATGAAACACCGATGACTTTTATATGTTATTCCGAATTAACTAAGAAACACACGAACATTACCTCAAAATATCGGCGAAACATGTTAACACAATTATTTGGTTGCAACTTCGGTATAGATACGGAATTGGGTACTTTCTTCGAACATACTCCAAATAACACGTACGTTAGTTTGCACGAAACCATCGTCGAAAGAGAGAGAATCAACTTATTATCACGCATTCGTCGGGTTTATTGTCTTTGAAATATATGTATAAAATTATCATTTTCATCGAAGCAGCAAAGAAAAATACGATTACTCTTCGGAAATCATCGTCGGAATTTTGATAATAACGTAGCATACTTTCGTCCTGATATCAAAGGAATACCAATGCTTTTCACATGTTTTGTAGAAATTACATCGAAGGACACCAATATTTCACTAATATATACGCGAAAATATATATCTCATTGACTAGGTGAGAATTACGAAATATACATGAAATCAGCTAGACTTGTCTTGCTTACAACGAAAAATTCGAGTCTTGCTCAAAAACGATTTCGATTTAAAGAAATTCGACGTATTATCACTGTTTCGTCGTGATATTTACAAAATATATTTGAGAAAATAGTGATTTACCTAATCTATAATGAAATTTACGAATTTTTCCAGAAATTTCGTCGTAATATTGAAATTTGCCTTACTATCACTGTCGTCTCATGTTATCAATGGAATACATTGCCTTTTACATGTTTTACAGAATTTGAGACGGAAATCACGATTATTTCACGAAAACATCAACGAAATAGTGTGATCTTTAAATTGGTGGTAACTACGGTATATTTACGGAAATGGAGAGATTTACCGTACATAAAATGTAAAATAACTATTTTAAACTAAAACATGTTCGAAAAAGAGTAATTTAAATTATTATCACCGTTTCTTAGTGAAATCGAGGTAATATCTTTGAAACTAATTTGTTTTGACGCATCTATAATGAAAAATTCGAATACCAAAGGAAACACATTCGAAAGGGTGAAATATATAGTATTATAAAGGATACGTCAAGATAATAAAAAAATGCATTACCCTTATTAAAGTTTGACGAATTTACGACGAAAGAAAGGAATTTATCGCGAAAATATACTCGAAACGATGAAATGCAACGTATTACCACGTTTCGTGCTGAAAATAGCAAGATATCTTTGAAGCTGACAAGATTAGACAAAATACAAGCGAAATAACAGATTAGCTAACGAAAGCATCGTCGAAACGATGAAAATGACGAATTATGACGTTTAACTAGCTATGTTTAGTCGCGAAATTAGCAAGGAATCAATCGAACTACTAAGATTAGAGGAAATCGCAGAAAAATAAACGATCACATTAATTTATTTATATGTCACGATCGGACGAAATCACAGTGAAATATAAGATTATTTCACGAAAACATAGTTGAAAAGATGATAATGATATAATAACTTTCGTCGTGAAATTAGCAACATATCTATGAAACTAACTATGTTAGACAAAATCTCAACGAAATATACAATATTTCTCGTGGACACCTTCAGAACGGTGGAATTCAACGTATTATCCCGTTTCGTCTTTGATTAACAAAATAGGTATGGAACTAGGAAGATTGGACGAAAACTCCGCGAAATTTTTTATTACATCACGGAAACGTCGTCGAAACCATCAATTTAAACATGTTTCGCTGTGAAATCAGATAGATATCTATGGAACTAGAATATTGGACGGAATTACAGAGTTTATACTGCTATTTCACGAAAACGTAGTCGGAAAAATGATATTTAAACTATAATAACGTTTCGTCTTGATATTATGATGATATCTATTCAACGGGCAAGATTAGACGAAATTTCAGCTCTAAATAAGATGATTTCATGAAAACATTTTCGAAACCATGAGTTTCATCGTACTATGTTGTTTCGTAGTGAAATTATAAATAGATGTAAGAAAATATAAATATTGGAAAGGATCTCAGAGCTACAAGAAAACATAGTCGGAACCATGAAATGCAACGAATTATATCTTTTCGTCTAGAAATTAGCAGGAGAACTATGAAATTTTCAAGATTAGAAGAAATCACAGGTGATATTCGATTATTTACCCTGAACATAGACAAAGGGATGAAATTCAACGTATTATCAACGTTTCGTTGTAATATCAAAAAGATAACTGTGGAAATAGAAAGATTAATCCATATCTCAGCGAAAGATTCAATTGTTTCACAGTATTATCTTCCAAACAGTGAAACAAGGTATTAAAACTTTTCGTCTTGAAAATAGCAAGATATGTTTGAATCTAGCAGAATAAATGAAATCTCAGTGTAATAAAACATCTTTCAGACAATGAAATTCAGAGCAATATAACGTTTCGTCTTTGAGTTACCAAGATATCTTTGGAACTAGAAAGATTTTATGAAATTTCAGCGAAATATGCGAATATTTCACGAAAAATCTTCGAAACAGTGAAAAACAAACGTTTTACCACTTTCCATCGTGAAATTAGAAAGATGTCTCTGAAGAGAGCAACATTAGACGTAATCATAGAGAAACATTCGATTACATCACGAAAACTGGATCGAAACTTAATTCACCGAATTAAAACGTGATATTAGCTAGATATCCATGTAAATACCATGATTAGTTGAAATCTCATCGAATTAGAATCTTATATATCGAAAACATTGTCGAAAAAATGAAATTCAACGTATTATGACGTTCAATCTCTGCGAATATAAGAATAGATATCAAAAACACCGTGTAGACTATGAGTTTCAAATGACTTTTACATTTCGTCTTCAAATTAGTTAAATACTAGTACAATGAAACTAGTAACATTAGAAATAATATTAGCGAAGTATACGTATATTTCACGAAAGTATCGTCGATTGGGTAAAATGCGTCGCATTATCCCGTTTCGTCCTGAAATTAGCAAGGTAGCCGTTAAAATAGAAATGTCACTCGAAATCTCAGCGAAATATAATTTTAGTTCGCAGTAATGGCGTCGTAACCATGAAATTCAAGGTAATGTGAACTAGCTAGTTATATACAGAATTATCATGATTAGAAATATCTCAGCGAAATATCTCGAAATCATACTCGAAATGAAATCACCTTGCCTTGAATTTAGCAAGATATCTATGTAATTTTCTAGACTAGAATAAAACTCTGCGAAATGTACGAATATTTCAAGAAAAAGTAACTGAAACGGTGAAATAAAATACATTCCAACGTACATACCTGCATAGGTGCATACGTACCTACGTGTATACCTACGCACGTATATTCCTGCGTACTTACATTCGTACGTAATTATTTAAATACAAACGTACGAATATATTCACGTATGTGCACAATAACGAATGTACAAATAGTCGTACTTACGTACAAATCTACATTTTTCCGTACATAACTTCGTACGTACTTACATATGTACAAACATATTTAAGTACTAACGTGCCTGCGTACGTACAAACGTTCTTACATGACAAAGTACAACCATACATTCTTTCGTTCATATTTACTAATGTACGTAATTGCGTACGTATATACATACAGCGATCACACACACTTTCGTATATCTACTCATGTACATACCTATGTACGTACACATATTTTTTCGCCGAAACGTAATCACGAACGTAATTACGAACTCAACCACGTTCGTTCATACCAACGGTGCATACACGATTACGTACATACATACGTTGCTTCATAACTGCGTTAGTACTCATCTACGTACGTACATGAAAACGGATCCAAAGTAGCAACAGAACAACGTATCATCCTAACGACGTTCGTGCATATCTTCGTACGTCCATGCATACGTACAAACTTTCCTTTGTACGTACATACATACGTACGCACATAACTTAGTAATGGCATTCATACGTACGTACACTCCTACATACGCGCAGAACAAAAAGGAACATAATTGCATAAATATTTGCATACATATCTACGTACATTGGTACACTCACACCTATGTTCACACATAGCTACGTATGTCGTTACTTCGTACTTTAGTAACTAAGTTCGTTTATACATGAGTACGTACAAACATTCGTCCGTACATTCATAAGTAACAACATAAATACTTACTTACATGATTACGTACGTTAATACACACATGCCTACGAACATACACACATACGTAATTACATACCTACGTACTTACAGTCATACGTACGTATATAACTACGAATGTAGATAGAGAAATATGTGCATAACTAAGTACGTACAAAGAACATCCCTACGTACGTATATACCTACGGACGTACATACCTTAGGACGTGCATACAAACGTACGTTCACATAATATACGTATATTCTTATTTACGTAAATATGAAAATATACATGTGAATGTATGTCCATTGCAAAGTATCCTCAAAACCACGTTCGTTAAAACCTACTTGTGGGTATTCCTCCTTACGTACAAACACTCGTAAGTACATACATTCGTTAGTGCATATCTTCGTACGTATATACGTAAATCAGAACGTATATACATACTTAATCCCATGCATTTATACGTATGGTCATTCCTACGTAAGTAAACACGACCGTGTATACATTCATACCATCGTATATAACTACGTACGAACTTACGTAAATAGCTAAATATGTACCTATATATGGAAGAGAATACGTACGTACGTTGATATCACGTATCATTCTTACCGCTCTAAGTACACACGCACATTCGTCCACACCTATGTACGGTCATTCATACGTACGTGAAAATGTATTTCCGCACATGCCTGTATAAGTACACACGTATGAACGGACATACGTTTCTACGAAAATAGCGATTTTCGATCATTCTAACGTGCATACGTACATACATACGGACATTCATCGGTACGTAATTACATACGTACACTCATAGCAATGTAAGCCAATACCAACGAAATTACAAACGTACGTAAGTTCGCAACATCGTTAATTAACATTTATGTACGTACATACCAACGTGCGTACATATATACCATCCAAGTAGATTGCGTAAGTATATACCCCAGTTGGTATATATTTACGGACGTTCATATCTAAGATCGGATTTAACTGCGTACGCACATTCTTACGTACGAGCATACCTGCGTACGTACTTACTGACGTTCGTACAAACATACGTGTGTACAATCTTACTAATACACTTACGTAGGAACAAAACTACTTACGTACATAAGTCTGTTCGTTTTCAAATACGTACGTACATATCTACGAATATACGTACGAATATACCCACGTTAGTAAATACGGAGATCTGTACCTTCTATCCTACGTACGAACAAACCTCCGTACAAACCAAATTACGAAAGTATATAGGTAGGTACATATCTTCTTACGAACACACATACGTAGGTTCGTACGTACGTAAGAAAATAACTAAGTACGTACGTACCAATGTAAGTAAATACCTAAGTACATGCATATGTTAGTACATAAAAACGTAGGTACATATCTACGTGCGTACATCCAAAGTTATATAAATATTTACGTACGTACGAACCTACAGAGATATATATACTCACAACTGCATTCGTATGTATCCTGTTACGTACAGACATACTTAAGAAAAGGCCTACGCAGGTACATGTATACATACGCACACATCAACGATAGTACATACTCAATTGCTTAAGTGTATACATACGTTTGTAGACACCTACATTCATATATTCATACATATATACCTAAGAACATAAATACATTAGTTTTAAAACAAATACGTACGCACATACATACGTAAAAACATAAATACGTACGTTCTTTCATGCGAAATTACATACCTGCGTAACTGCACTCCTATTTACGCGATACCTACGTATGTATATAAATACTGACTTGCATACCTACGAACATATATACCCAAATAAGTACAAACCTGTGGGTGCACTTAACTTGGTAGGTACACATAGACGAATTTACGTTCATACGTCCGTACATACCTACGGACGTACGTAATTACGTAAGCACATACACACGTACGTTCATTCCAACGTAAGGACATTTATTCGTACGTATATATTTACGTATGTACATACGTAGGTACGAAATGACATACGATCAATCGCAATAACGTACGGAAATGCTTACGCATATACGTAGCATATATCTAGGTAAATAGGAATGCAGGTACGCAGGTATGTAATTTCGCATGAAAGTACGTACGTATTTATGTTTTTCATGCATACCCACGTAAGAACATACCCACTTTCACAAATACCTACTTACTTACATACATACGTACGTACCAACATTCCAACATTTGTACATAGATATTTACGTAGATATTTACGTGCGCATGAACGTTCGTCCGACGGTACATACGTAATCAAATATGTACGTACGTAGGTATTTACGTACGTTTTTATGTACGTACGTAATTAAGTATAAATGCACCTTTGTACGTAAGTCCGTATGTATGTATATAGTGATGTACGTAAGTCTGTATTTACGTAGATAAGTAATTAAGTATGTGCGCACATATGTACGTAACAACGTATGTATGTAATTCCGTACGTAGGTATGTATGAACATAGCTATGAACGTACGTACGTATGTACGTTCTTAGGTTTGTCCAGACTTATGTAAATAAGAACGTCTGTTAGTGCGTATGCAATTATGTTGGTATGTGTGTACACACGTTCGTAGATAAGTGCATACCTAGATATGTATTCATTAAGTTTACGTATGTGATAAATGCTTGTAAATTTATGTATGTAATTAAAAATGAAAATATATACGTACGGGTGTATGAACTATATTTGGTGTGTACGTACTAATGTAAGAACTTTCGCAGGTTTTTACGTACGTATGTCTGCTCGTACGTGAGAATATGCGGAATCCGTTATGAACGTACGTATCTATTTATGTACACATGTACGTTTATACATTTATACCTTGGTATAAAATTCCGTATGTCTCTACGTCAGTATTTATGTAGGATTGTAGGTAAGTACGTAAGTTGTTTCTACGTACGTAGTTGTGTTCGAACTTTTATGGTTATGTATGTAATGACTTGCGTATGTACCTACGTATGTATGTAAGTATGTCTATACTTTTGTAAATGTTTACGTACCTACGATCGTACGTTGGGATGTACATACACATGTGTGAGTAAATTTTAACATGTACGACCTAGTAATGTCCAAGCGTAGTTATGTGTGAACTTATGATTGTACGTACGTATGTATGCAAGTTCGTAGGTTTTTACGAACGTATGTATGTACGTGAGTAGGAACTTACGTACATTCGTATACTTGGTAGTATCACAGATATCTTTCTAGTTTCACCACGAAACGTGGTAGTACGTTGAATTTCATAATTTGGTCTATTTTACGTCAAATAGTCTTATATTTCGCAGAGATTTCATCTAATCTTGCTTGTTTCATATATACGTTGCCTATTTCACGTAACGTAATAATAAATTGATTACATCGGCTCGATATTTTCGTCACAAAATCGTACTTTCCAATGTGATTTCGTCTAATCTTGCTTGTTTCATGAATATATTGCTATTTTCTTGACGTAACGTGTTAATGCGTTGATTTTCTATGTTTCGAAATTTTTTTGGCAATCATTTATTTCGCTGAGATTTCGTCTAATTTTGATAGTTTCACAGATTTCTTTCAAAATAGCAGGACAAAACGTGATAAAAATCTGAATTTCATTGTTTCGATGAAGTTTTCATGAACTACTCTTATATTCCGCTGAGATTACTCCCAATATTGATAACTACAAGGATATGATGCTAATTTCACTACGAAACCAGATACGATTTATTTCATGGTTTCGGATATATTTTCATGAAATTATCGTTTGTTTCGCTGAGATTTCGTATAAACAAGCTAGTTTGATAAATACCTATACAATTTCAATGCGAAAAGCTATAATACGTTGAATTTCATCGTTTCCATGATGTTTTTGTGAACTAATCGTATGTTCCGATAAGATGTCGTATAATCCATCTCTTTCTACAGATACCATTCTAATTTCTTGATGAATCGTTGTAATGCGTTGAATACATTTGTTTCGTCAAAGTTTTCGTGAAATAATCAAATATTTCCCTGAGATTTTGTCTAATCTTGCTAGTTCTGTTATTGGTATAATAATTTCACCGCGAAATTAATGATAAGTTGAATTTCATCGTTTCGAAGCTGTTAGTCAGAAGTACTCAGATAAATCGTTGAGGTATCTGCTACTCTTGATGGTTTCATCGAAATCCTGCTATTTTGGCGACCGAACGATGCAGTATGCTGAATTTCATGGTTTCGGCGCTATTTAAGGTATATAATCGATTATTTCGATGAGATAACACATAATCTTGTTAGTGTCGGAGATATATTTCTTTTATCAGGACGAAACGAGATAGTACGTCGAATTTCGTTGTTACCATATTTTTTCCTTGAAATAATCGTGTACGTCGCTGAGGTTTCTTATTATCTGCATAGTGTAATAAATATAGTGCTATTTTCACAACGAAACGGGAAATACGCTGAATTTCATCGTTTCGAAGGTGGTTTCGTGAAATAATCGAAGTTATCGCTTAGATTTCGTCTAATCATTCCATTATTCCGCGAAATCTGTTAAATATCTGTTTAATTTCGAAACGAAACGTATTAATAAGTTGAATTTAATTGTTTCTACGATAAATTCGTGAATGAAATGTATAATTCTCTGTGATTTCATGTAGCCTTTCAAGGTTCTTATACATCTCGCTTATTTCGCAAAGAAACGTGATAGTAGTTTGTATTTCATCGTTCCGGAGGCATTTTCACAAAAAATAGTGGTATGCTACGGTGAGACTACGTCTAATGAGGCTAGTCTCATAGACATTTGTCCAATTTCACGACGAAACATGTCTACGTTAAATTTCAGCTGTTGGACGATTATATCGCGGTATTCTCGTATATTTCGGTGAGATTTCTTCTAACCGTGATAGTTTCACACATATCTTGCTAAATTCATGACGAAACTTGATAATACACTGAATTTCATCTTTTTGACCATGATTTCGTAATATAATTGTATATTTCGTTGAGACACAGCCTAATATTTCTAGTTTCTTAGATATCATTCTAATTTCACGATAAAACGTGGTTGTACAATTAATTTCGTAATTTCGAGGAAGTTTTCCCGAAATATCTATGCATATCTCTCTTCGAAACTCTTCCACTATATCTCTTTTCGTACCTTTTCGTACATATGTATGAGATTTCATCTAGACGTACAAGTTTCACAGATATCACTCTTAATTTTCGACCAAACATGAACATACGATGAATTCACAGTTTCGAGGAGAATTACGCGAAATACTCCTTTAAATCAACGTCAGGCCGTTTAATCTTGCTGTTCTCAGAGATATCTAGCCAATTTAAAGTCGAAACGGCATTAAACGTTGACTTTCGTGGTTTCGTCGATGGTTTCGTGAAATAATCATGTGTTTTCCTGAGATTTCGTGCTATGCTGCTAGTTACATAGATATCTTTCTTAATTCACGACGAATTGTGATAATACATTGGATTTCATAGTTTCAACGGTGTATATACTTTCGTGTGCAGTTATTCCAGTTATAATAACATAATTCGGCGAGATTTCGCCTAATGATGCAAATTCCATGGATACCTTGCCAATTACTTGGCTAAAAGTGATAATACGTTGAATTCGCTGTTTCGACTATGGTTTCGATAATTAATCGTGTAATCTCATGAGAGTTCGTCCAATCTTTTTCGTTTCAAACTTATCTTGCTATTTTCAACACGACACCTTACAATGCTTTGAATTCCAACGTACCGATGATAATGCGGTAATGTATTGCGGTTGTTCGTATTCGTTTTTTTTACATGTTCTTATTGGAAACGTATTCTTTCTTTTTTCTTTCTTTCCCTTTTTTTTTGTACTCATACGGATAACTTCATACCGTGTCCGCAGAACACAATATCACAATGTCGCACCTGTTACATATGTATTTGTATTTCGCATAAAATAGCACGAAGTGTACGTAAATACTTTCATCTGTAGTTTTTCACACGTGTTGAAGTTTTAGCAGAATAATGGAGTATGTTGATGTAGGCGAAGGTACACAGTACAATAATAAACGTCCGAAAATTTCAATTTTATTTATAACTGTAATGATGTGGTAATTAAACTTCAAATGTTATTTGCCAATCGTTTTTCCATTGTAAATATTCAGCGTGCGCAATTTATCTTGCAACAAGAAAGTCCTCGACAAAATAATTTGCTTTGTGGAAGTTACTTCATCAGAATGGAAAATAAGCTCGTGTTCTTCAATTTACCCTCTGAATATTAAGTATAAATATCACAAATCTAATATCAGTCAACTGACATCTGCAGCAAGTTAGTAATTGGAAAAGGGAGAAACCAAACAATATAAGCTCTTTTCTTTCACTAAAAAATATTGTGCTACTTAGATATGTCTCCGTTCCTCTATTTCTCCATTCATTGTAACATTATTTAATTATGATTGTGTTGTAATGATTATACCAAGTGGTGACTAAATTTTTCCATCATTTTAATGTTACTAATGAACACTGTCTTACGTCGATTTTCTGATTTGTTCCGTTATAGGTTGATGACTGTCATGTTACGTTACTCATAATACACTATAACGTAATTTTAATGTGTAAATTTAGAACATTTTAAATCAACGTTCCAACGCATGACCTTAAATGAATTAAGCACACGATTGTGGCTAAAGTGAGATATTCATCAAGAATCAAATATCCAGGGAGAGTATAATTTAGTTCACGTTAATGGCCAGAAGTGATCAGATAAGATTTTACAAATATTCAAGTCTTGTTATCGCTCGATATTACTATTCTTCACCGCGTCAGTTGCGTATACGTGCGTGTATATATGTGCACCATTTATTCAATTCCCCGCGTTTGTCGTTTGACTTAGAAGAGAAAACATTTCCAACGCAGTTTGTGGGTAGAACGATGTGAAACGTCGTGACTCGTTGCACTTGCAACATTCAAGCGACACGATGACTATCTTTCGTCTATATGAATCAACTACCTCGCCACGGTTCTTTTCAGTGACTTTTCATGTATCTGTTATTATTTTTGCGACACGATCGAGCGACATCCGTTACGATGTTTCTCAACGAGGACACTCCGTTTTCGACAGAGGCAATGTTTTGCGACGAAACAAACAACCCGACGTTTATGCTTAAGCCTGCTCGTGACGAAACGAGGGCAATCGGATGTACCTTTTCGCGTTGCAAGAAAAAAAAGAAAAGGAATGTAATTTTTCCCAAAAGTGACGTAATCAACAACACTCTGGTGATAACTTTGTTTACCAGCGGCGTGAATCAATTTGCCTCGATATTATGTCTTTCTCTACACAGCAGATGGGCTAAAATTCTAATAAGAATGTTGTTTCAAAAATTCATTTTAAAAATAACGAAAATTATTCAAGATGAAAACGTACGAATAATTTTTCGTGAAAATGAAATGCATTATATTTTTTCAGCTATTTATTTATTAATTAGTAGTAGTAACTCTGTGTTACAACTGGGGAGGAGAAACAGAATAGAGAAATTGATGATAAAATTAACGAAGCTGAAATTATAAAGTATCGTTTCATTTCGTGTCATTCATTCACAATGTAATGAATGTTTAAAATTGAACTGTACCTGAACCTAAGACGAGAAGATCAACTCGATCGGAAGTTACATTACACATTGTGATAAAATCGACATGGAAATTTTAAAATCACTATTTTGCCCGTAAAATAGTCGACTCGGTATAGCAGATTGTCATGCAAATCATTGATTAGAGACATTTTTTTTAGTCAAAAATAGCTGAAGACTGTCAGCGAGGTTGCTATTTACGACTTGGAATAAAAAAAGAATGTCAGCACGAGCATTTGGAATGCGCACTCATAGTTATTATCACTTTCAGTGCAAGTAAATCTAATATATATAATATAATTTCTTATAAACAAAAATTGTAGAAATTTTTAACGATTTTCTTCGGTGATTTCGATATATCAAGCTCGAGGCGAAAATCAATGCTCACCTTCTATTTATGTGTATATATAAATAGAGAAAGTATTTCTCGATGATGAAATATTTGTTTCGACTTTGCCATTAATTTCTGTTCCGTTTTGTAAGGTGTTCCGCTTCTTTGTAACGTACATTTGGTATATTATACATTATTTACTTTCTAAACATATATTTTTGCTCGTATAACAAGCAGCTTTCGGGTATTTGTAAAATTTAATATCCTTATGATTATAATTAAAGGAATAGAATTTAGATAGAAATTTGTCTATATATATGAATAAATGGGATAGAAATACACTTACGCTGGATTTTTTATTTTTTCGAATCTTGAATATTCCGAAAATATATAAATCGAGTAATAATTGAGAAGATCAAATTAGAATGAGAATGAGCAGTTATTATTATAATTATTCTCCGTTCCACATTCGAATGATGCTCGTCATCGTTTTTCGAATGAAGAGATAAGAGAACTTATTCCGGCAGTTAGAAAACTCAAGCGTATCCGCCTTTAGCGATCCGATTGACAGAAGATCCTCGATAATTATTACCGAATATTAACGGAGGGGATGAATACTTTCAACATTGCTCTGGAGATATCAAGGATATCTTCCGATATGCACGACCCATTTCGTAATCGACCGTTTTGGTGGCATGTTTAATGTCTGATAATAAAATTTCTGAGTGTCATTGAAGTGCGCGTTCTCTTTGCGTGAACCTTGAATCGTCGGACGGGAAAGTCACATTCTCAATTTCTCCCAACAAAAAGCGTCGTATTATGTTGATCAAGGCGCTTTGAATTATTACAAGTTACCGATATACATAAAATACCTCGAGTCTTTGAAGTTTCAATCTTCTCATCTTTGAAGACCTATGATAGTCTTTGAGACTAATGACTAATGGAAATAGATGAAGCTCAAGTTCGAGCAAATACTTAGTTCTCGAAGGCTTTTAAGGTTCGTTTTGTGAGTAACAATCCACTGTCTTCGACATATGTGGTATTTCACAGTTTGTAGTCGTCATTGTATGCAATTTAGACAACTCGATTATCAGGATTTGGAGCAATCGAGCAATTGACTACTTCAGCTTTTTGCAGTTTAACTCTTGAATCTTCGAGCTATTATAGCTAGAGCTTTCAATTCAGGTCTATTTCTATATAACTTTCCTTTCATGTCATGATATTCGGTGACTTGAAATTTTCTTGGAAATTTTTATATCCATGATTTACAATTTTATATGAGCTTGAAGAAAGCTGTATACTCGTAATAGTAACTGTCATAGTAAAACTCAAGTCATCCAAAATTTATGAGGTAATCAAATTTTTATGACACCTTTTAATATCTGTTTATAGTTTTATGTAGTATAATCGAGGCCCCACTTCTTTAAAGAAAAATGAATTTATACGCTCTGATTATATGAGAAAAAGATTTCTCCCACCGATGTTTAAAGGTACGTTATGGTTCTTGCTAAATAAGTTGATTTGTTAGATGTAGATATGTTTGATTTTTTCTTTCTTTCTGTGCATAGTGTTTCGTTTGAAACGGAGCTCTACTTTCATCTACTGCAACATATTGTCACCATTTTATCTTTCACTTTCATTACTGTACCATTTATTACATTATTGAATTATGCGTGTTAGTAGTAACAAAAGTTATTGCAATAAAATCAAGTAATGTTTAATTAATTAGTAAAAACAAACAACTAATATTAATTTAATTAATATCTTATCAATAACAAACAATTATGAAAACAAACAGTAAAAATAATAATAATGCTGAATCTGCGGGCCAACTACGAATTACGTGCGCTTATTAATAATATTTCACTAAAATACTTTTGTCTTCAATTCGCATCGAATTTAAATGTCTCTTTATCTATTTCTACTTATCCTTTATCGCAGATCCACATACATTACGAACCAAGTAAAATTTTAACTTCAAATCCACGTAACCAACAGATTGCGTAGAGAAATGTTAAAAACGAAATATTCTGCTTCTAGCGGATAGATTTTTCATTCCTTTATACATTTATTTAAACATTTTCCTGCAGTCGTCGTATTCCAGCTGATTCGAATTTCTGGACAAAATCTCGAAATGATTCCAGGCACCTCAGTTAGCATAGCTAATTGTTGATCGAACGTCGACTCGGCCGTAGATCAATCAATCTCCGGTACGATTAATCCGAAGGTGATCTTGAAGGTGACCAAAGCAAAATCCGAATGACGACGCCGACGATGACAATTTTACAAGCACGAAACGCTAGATGTTTGCACTTGTTCGATCGTTGCTCAAGATTCGTTGTTCGTGGATTTTCACGGTCGGGTATGTCGAGAGCGGGATTAGGCGATCCACATTCGAGTGCAAACAATTGCCAAGAGTAGTGAAAGCCACGATTCGAGCTTTCTGTTGCGAGCCAACCGAACGCGGTTAGTTTCGTCCGTGTATACAACGAACTGACAGCTGGGTTTCGTTTTGACGTAATCAATGCCTTGTTACCTCGATTGTGTCACACGGAATTCTCCCTGTCTCTCTCTCTCTCTCTCTCGACGTGTGTTTATACGGCGAAAGGGCTAGTGGCCAGGGTCGACTCTTTAAAGGAAGAGAAAAAAAATGAAAGGAAAGAAGGATAGATCGATCAAGAGTTCGTGGCATGGAGGCTGGCGTTCGAGCTCTGAATATCGGTCTGAAGGGAATTCGTGTCTTGGCCGATGATTTTATAGCTGATCGATCTGCACAAACCGGAGAGTACAATTACTACGCTTGCTAATCGGATAAACATCGTTCTACGTGCTTAATTATCGAGTAACGCGGTCTAAATTTACCCGACGATAGTTTCGACGTTGGCTAAGCGACAGAATCCTATGGCGCGCTTATCGTACGTTCCTGCTCGTTTCTAATCGGTAATTCGCATCGCTGTATTAGTACTGCGTCACTGCTAAAAAAAAAATGAAAGAAATAAAGAAAGTAAGAGAAACAGGGAACAAGAAACGTGTATTTTTCTAACACGCACGGAAGAAAGTTTGCGGAAGTATCTTTTATTTTGCTATAGAACCACGTCTACGATTCTTCCAACCGCTGGAAGAGATCATTAAATCTTCTCCTTTCTCTCAATTTGTCTAGAGATGCTCTCGAATGACGTGCCAAGGGACGGTGAAACGTCGAGCGGAACGTTAGCACCCGCGGTGAGGTATCGCCGTCGCCTCCTCCTTAATATCGTGTTTCTAAATCCCACGGGACGCTGTTCCACCATTCGCGATTTTCGACGTCGTTTGCCTTTGTGCTCGCTCTGGCGAGTTTTTCCAAAAATTAGCCATTTTAATCAGCCTGTCGTGTTACTGTATGTATCCTCGTCTGTATTTATGCACGTGCTTGATGTGGCGACCGCCGAAACACCGATGTCGAAACGAGGTGTCGCTTGGTAAAGTCACCGCTTTACGATCATACACTCTCCCCTCCCTCTCTCTCTCTCTCGCTCTCACTGACTCTCGACCGACTTCACGAATCGATATTGCGTCTCCCAGTTTACCAGCCATGTGCAAATATTTCAGCCGGTGCGCGATCATACGAACCTGGTTTCAAGCCTGCCACGGCGATCCAAGCCGTTGCCGACACCAGGCCTCCTCGTGGTTGTCTCCTCTTCGACGACTGGGATTACCGCTTGGCCTGTTCGCAAAAACCAACGTCGTGCATCGTCCTCCTCTCAATTCGTGCGTTGGCACGCTCGACACTGCCGATAACCGCGTTCCATTTCCTGATGTCAAAGCGTTTCTTCGCGGCGGGCTTCATTTTTCGAGGAATCCCGTTTCTCTCTCTTTCTCTGTCCAGTTCAAACACATTATCAGCCGCTGTGAAGTTTCCATCGTGCTCGTTTCGAAAAATACATCTTTCTTGATCCATCTTGTATCTCTCTCTTACGTTTTTAACGCGTGACTTCACTCCGGCAGCGGTTATCGGCCTACTTTGCACCACTACTTTCGCTACTTTCGTGGGAAAATGATCTCAGGCTTCGAAATCATATTCCATTACGTCTGAATATTTTTTCGTTGCTTGCAAGATACTGCTATCGTCATCTTTTTGAATGAAACCCCAAATTAACTGTGAACGTGAGATTTATAATAGGGACATTGGTTGCATATACTTTAAACTGCATTTGCGTGAAGACTGCGAAAGCTGTAAAAATGTAAAGAAATCTCTAATTTGACAATCTTTATCGGTAAGTATAATGTAACTGCCAATTATGCTATGAACGATTGCATAAATACGTTTCGCGAGCTGTAAAATCTACGTTGCAAGACCTATACAACAAAGATGTAGAGAATATGCGGCCTTCAAATTATTAACGAAATAAAATGCGTCGGTTTGCGCATCTTTTTACGTATCTAGCAATATTTCTACCATAACCGCTCAAATGACCGTTTTTATTTCGATTAGAATTTCCTATATACAACGCAATTAAATCGACTTCACGACCTTTCCTCTAATATACGTATAATATATTTTGCAATACTCACTTCTTCTTTTATTGTTTATTTATTGAGAAAGTTTGTAGTCTGTTTTACCTACCACGTCCGGTCACTTGACCGGTAAAAGGTTTATATATATTCGTAACAGTATTCTCCAAAGAATTTAATTTCGAAACTGTGAAGTCGTTACAAACGAAAGGTAACAGAGTTGGGGCATGATTTTAACTTAAAAGTGCCTTCCAGAGACTGATTTACGGCACTTCCGTGTGTGATGAAAAGAGAGATTTTAGTTACGTTTGGAGAGTTTGTCACTTTGAAATTAGTAGGACCGCTTAAAGTGAAAGAAATATAAACACTATTATTTTACAAGAATGACTCTAGCAACAAAAGTTTCAGCAAAGGAAACAATTCGGTTATTGGAACAATTCAAGCAAATTGAAGATAACTAACAAAACTGGCGAAAGAGAAAAATGACAATATGACACAATTCTCAATGAAATAATAACGTTCAAATAATTGTACTCTCACAATTTACAGTGGTAAACGAAATAAAGAACTACTGATTCTTAGTTCAATGCATACTTCCGTACAAGTTGAAGAAAATGTTACCGTATATCGGAGACAATGAGATTATATAAGAGCACTAAATTTGGTGTAGGTGAGACCGAACAAACGGCTAGAAAATACAGAAATTGGTAAGATTTAAATTTCGGAAATGGCCTTTACTCATGTTTTTCAATATCTTAGACTTATCCGGGATAAATGCATGGATTTTATGTAAAGAACTCAAGGGAGAAGAAATTTCGAGACAAGAAATTTTATTTCAATTAGTAGAGAAACTTGCCATTGAATAACAAAAAGTGCTGCAGCTAGGCAAATATCAACCAACACCTCTCACAATTACAAGTACGGGTTGACGTGAACGGAAAAATTGCCAGATAAGGTATTGCAAAGGCAACAATAAGACTAACAATTTCTCTCTAAAATGTAAAAAGTACGTATGTGGAAAATGTACATTTGAGAAGCCTGTAAAAAATGCGGTGAAAACGAATAAAATATACATTATTATACTCTGAATTCAGGAAACTATATCTTTCTACTGTCAAATAGGCTTTTAACTTCATTCTGTATTTAAAAATATAAGTTGTTCTAAAGCCCGGTCATTTGAACGTGGTAGGAATTGGTATACGTGAAGTCGGTAGGAATAGTGCTAGGAACACGTATTTAGCATTATCCTCTTCCCTTGTCGAAGAAAACGCTTGGTCAAAGAACATGAGGAGATAGATCCATCCAAACGGTATCATTTTAGGAGCTATAAAATATCTCTCTCTCTCTTTCTCTTTTCTTTCGTTTCCCTCGCCTTAAATTGGCAATGTGCGACCGGCGCTCGGTTTTACCACTTGCTGAAACTCGCGGCCAGTTTCCATTCGTGAGAGGGTTTCCCGTTAACGAGAAACGAGCCGCGCGCGCTTTATTCGTGCAATTTCGTACACAAAGGTTATCGTTCCGCGTGGTTTATAGGAAACTACGTAGTCTCGTTATTATTTCTAAGTGTCTGCCACCGTGAACGTTTCGAGCAACGATACCGATGGGATATTGTTTGTCGCGGCTTTAATGAAACCTCCCCCCCCCATATCCCGCGCGGCTTTTCGCCAACCGTTCGGTTTCCAGATTTCGAGCGCAGGATGTTCGAGTGCAGGTGATACAGCGCGTCGGTGGTGAATCTAATTACAGTGGGGGGGGGGGGGTCATTCGATCAATAGGTTCGTCGCTCGATTTCGCGCTTTTTCTTTCATTTTTGTTCCCAACGTTTTGTTTATCCATTACTATTTATAACAAGTTCTCAACAAGATGCAGATTTTGTAACGTCAACGTTGCGCAGCGTGTGATTAAAATTTACGCGCATAGCTATAAAAGTATATTCGGTTATTTTTCTCTATCGTTGAAAGTACGAGAATAAATATTTCATAAGGTAGTTGTTTGAGAAGTAAAGGGATATTGCTTCTCTCGGTCGTTTTTGAATTTTTCGCTGCAGATTTGTTGAGTTACAAGTTTTTTTCAATGAACAGCCGTTCCTCGTAATTTTAATTGCGGTGAGATAGAGAAGGGAGGAGGATTGTAAAATAGTATTGATAGTCGTTAATTGTTAATATAAAATAAAATTATTGTAGTATTATTTTCGTGATAAAGGACTTTCCTTATAAAGAGGAGGCACAAATTCGTTCTAGACGTTGACAAGTCAATTATTTTATTTCGATAATTTTTCATCGTAATATTAAGAATGAAGCGAAAGAGACAAAAGAAAAGGAGAAGTTTTAGATCCGTAGGAATAATTCGTTAAAAAGAAATTTGTTCCTTCTCGATTCTTTTTTAAATACACTGTAATGCTAATGCTACTATGTTTAATTCATAACGTGGTGATTAATTTTGATAGTAAATTCCCTCAAGACAGTTATATATATGCATATGCAAAGATTGTTGATACATACATTATCGAAATAAAGAATGTAGCAAATTGATAGCAATAAAATAACATATACTTCTGTTGTAAGAAGGAAATACTATGGAGAATTGTGGCTTTTTAGCGAGTTTTTACGCGTTTATGGGAAATTTCAAAGTTTTACGAAGTTCTAAAATACAATACTCTCTATAATACTTAGCTCGCATTGTCAATTTCTTAAAAGTTCTGCTTTTTCAGTTATATTCTGAGAAGTACGAATTTAAAAAGAAACGCGCAACTATTATATTTTTTTCCACGTGAAATTAATCAACATTCATATGGAAACAACTTTTTCACATTTTCAAATTTCTACACGAATAACCGTTAACGTTCCTTTCTGATGACTCTTTCAAAAACGTAAGAAAAAAAAAGACAGTGAAAAATACAGGATAATACACCTTTGGCAGTGAATGTAACGATCCTTCGTTAAAAGCTTTTGAAATAATTTTATCAGTTGAAACTGACAATTCTTATTATCAAATGGGTCACGGCTCAATTAACCTGTCCAGTCATTAAACGAGAGAATCTTGTCGTCATCAAACGAGTCACAAGTGCATAAACTTCGAAAAACTTCACAATTGCAATAGCGACTGGCACTGAACCTAAGTGTGACTGCAAATTTTCAAACGTCCAAAAAAAGCGAAGGATTCTTAACAAATAGAATAAGCAGAAAAATTTATTCGTTAATATATATAAGGTGTATCGAATTCAAACCGGTCAGAATGGACTGATAAACCAGATGTAAAGAATAGTTGAAGAATAACGAAACTCTGAGAAATATTATCGTGGTGCTAATGGTACGGCGTAATACGTGAATTTGAGGGAAAATATAAATCAGGCTGAATAATCAGTAAATAGTAATCGTGAGTGGCAGGAAAAGGCCAAGCGTGTCTTGAAATTTTGGATTTTGTTACGGTCGAAGCTATGGTATCCTTATACGTGTCGTTACATCGCCAAGTTCGCGTTGCACGCTATATTTCAGGTGAATGCAGTTTTGTGTAATCGCGGTCGTTTACGTAAAGTGAATTCGCTCATTACGAACCGTCTGGAAAATTATCGTCGTCGAACGAGGAGGATCGCATCGACAATACTAGTCCCTGGCATCTGATAGGCCTCGTAAATCACTGTCACTCGATACTTTCACGGTCGTCCGGAAAAGGTAATTATTTCTCACACTTTCCTCGTTGCCCCGAAGAAATCATTTCGCTGTGATGCAAAGAAGGAACCTCGCGGGAAAATTTATGGCTTCCTGTATTATCCAAAGAATTGATGATGCTTTTAATTTGTCAGTGTTGCATCTACGTCCGAGTGAATATCCAGTTTACCTGATAGAGTGCGATGAAAAGATACATTGCCGCGATGCATATAAGTAACACTCTAATCTGGAACGATTACTGACACGTAGGATTGAAATGTATCAAGCTATTGTAACATTATTTTTTCTTTTTCTCTCATTTTCGTTAGAACATTTCTGTAATTCTCTCTCGAATACTCCTCTTTCTCAACTTCTGCTTAGCTGATGTTGGATCCGTTTTGTATGAGAAGTTTTTATTGTTACTCACGTACGAACTCTGTGCCAAGGAAAATTTTTACGAACTCTTTATTTCCGCGAAACATTTGAAGGTCCGTAACAATGTTGTGGCGGGAGATTGTTGCAAAGAAAATTTTGAACTGATCTGGAAATGGACACAGTAATTACAAATTCTGTTTACTGTAGATTGAGTTACTTACTGCACGTGTAAGTAGTAAAAAAATAAGAATAATAATCTTAAATAAGTAATTAGTAAGTAATTATTAATGGAACATAATGATTGATCGATTAAAATTTCACATGTGAAGTGTATGTTGGCTAGGAATCATCTTGTGTAAAGTATCAACACAGTGAGTACATTTCCATACTCGTTTCATATCTTATTAGTAAAATTATAATAATTGTAACTCATCACGATACATCGCAATTAAGTTTCAAAATATTTTGCATATGCTAAGTCTGTACGTATTCAAATACACTCGCGAGCCATCACTGCATACAACAAAATAAAATGTAAGGAATAATATAATCTAACTTGAAAACTAATTTCAGACCAGAAGTAATGAAGACATCCAAACGAGTCAAATATAATCGTACTTTCTTTGAATGATAGTACGATGATTTTTAAAAAATTTTGTCAAATATTCTGATTATGTTCATTTCAATGTTTACAACTTTCTTTGATCAGAATTCATATGACATACTGTTAAACAAAAATAAGACGAAATTAAAATAATATACATATTACTCTATTCCAGTTGTCACCAAACTACGACCCGCTGCGTTTGTTCACTCGGCACGCCGACGGAAATTGAATTTGTCTGAAATTCAGATATGTCTTCATGCACACTAGGTCTGTTGTAACTAGCATTCTGCTAACGTCGTTTCCTTTGATAACTTCCCTAGTAAGTAAATATGATGGTTTTCATTGCTTTTTGTCCACTGCATGCCACTCATTCATGATTAACATGGAATGCTGAACTTAGTTTAGTGACTATGCGGCACGCGGTAGTCATTTTTCAGCTTTGTGGCACACTGTGATCAATGTTTGGTGTCCCCTGGTTTATGCAGGTAATATAGACTAACAGAACAAGTGGTAAGTACTTGTTATGTTAACCTAAAAAATAATTTTTTATACAATTGGCTATACTTCACTGTTTTATTTGCAATCGTATCATGTAAACGCAAGTGAAATAAAAAAATATATAAAATGTTGCTGAAAATTACAACTACACTTTATGTACTGTTTTTCGGCTAACTAAAACGCAGCCAAATTCTTACGGACAGTGGCTTATTTACTTATAGCGTGAGCGTACTATCTCATTAAGTTGTACGAGCTTCTTTCATTGAATTATAGATAAATCATTAGTAAAATTTTACAATTTTGTACACTCCGAAACAATTTCTAAATGTTTTAAATTACACTAACAGAGGCAAAGGCGGCACAAAGATAGTTACGAATCTTCAGTTTCAAAATAATTTCTTACTTCGAACTGAGAGAGTCGGATATAAGAGACCTCGGTAAATTTTCGGTATTGTTACGGCCCGTGCAACGAGAGAGAATGATTTAACTACGATTTCTTTGTTTTCAACGGAATAAAGACGGCCAAATTCTGGCTAGAGTATTTGTAACATGAGCGTTGGATCTCATTAAGTGTCTCATTAAGAGTTTCTATATAGTTTCCAGAACGGGGCATGGGGTAGGTTGGTGGAATTATCTCGGTGATATAAACACGCCTTACGAAACTCTTTCTTCCCCGCGAGGAGGCTCTTGAAAAATTCAATATCACACGTACATTCTTCCGACCCTGCGTGGGTGTACATGTGTGTGTGTGTGTGTGGTGGTGTGTGTGTGGTGGTGTGTGTCGGTGTGTGTGTCGGTGTGTCGAACGCTCAGGTAAGTATCAATGGTTAACTCGAACACTCTATCGCGTCTCAGGCCGGCACGACAAGGAAACAGATTCAAAGAGAACATTTGCTCCTACAAATGCGGAAGGCAAACGACGGAACTTTTTCACGGATTTAATACGTTTTCATCGGCGAAAGGAGGGTTCGTTTATCCCCGGCGTTCGCGCCGTATTATTATGCCCGATTTACAAAACCGAGCGGACGAACGTCCGACCGAACTAATTTAGAACCGCTCTCTCTCTTGGCACGTTTTTTTTCTGTAAGAATATAAATCAAGGCAGATACGGTACGCGGAATAGCCGCTCCCTCGACTTGCTCCACTCGCACAATCATTCGCCCATTCGGATGTTTGCGATTTCGAGTATATGATCTGCTGAATACGATAGATCAACCGGTGATTTTGTCTATATAGTATCGAGTACTTTACAAGTAGGTAGATGTCCACGATTTAACTGCTGGTCAGAGGGCAGTTTATGGAGACCTTTGTCGAAGAATGTAATTGAAAAATAGTAGAACTTTGGAGGAAAGCTGCATCAAATGTTATTGAAAACAATATAGCTAGAACATATCATAGCTTCTTGCAGTTTTGTACTTCATCTCAGTAATAACAACTGACAAAAAATTACAATAATTATTGATAATCACTCGATTCTGTTTTTTTCATGTGTTTTTGTTAAATTTTATTTTCTACTATACAAAACGCCGATAACAAAGGTTTTCCATTATTTTGAACTTGGACTCACAGATAAATCACATTATACGTGACTTACGGGAATTATTATTGAAAGCATTACACCTTAACGGACATCGCAATTACTGTGCAAATTTAAATGTTCCAAAACTCCTCACAGAAATAACTGAACTTCAAACGATGCTTTATCTTTTTTTTTTCTATAAATGAGCAAATAACTGCTGATTACAACGGATTTGTTACGAGAATCGAGTAGAAAACTGATTACGTCCTTTACACGGTGCCGTGAACGTTTCTGGCGATGGTTTCTGTGCCAGGATGGCGGTTTCACTGCGATCGTTAGAGCAGAATCTAAGTCATAGATACGAGCGTGGTCGACGGAGATAAGTATGCGGTTCCTGTCGTGGAAGTTGTGAACGGCGAACGTGCGAACTCTCCGTGTGACAGGAATCGGTCCGAGTAAATCGAATCGGTTGTTAAATTAAAGTACTTTTTATGCGTGTATTTGCAATGATATTTCCGAGTTCGGCAGCTTCGTACGTTTCACATGTATATTGATCCCTTTTCTCTGATTTACGTTAATTTTATAATTAGAAAAGTTAAAACAGGTGAAACTCCGCATATCTAAATTTCTCGGGGTACACGTAGTGTAGTATTGGGATTTATAAATTGACTTTTTGTTCGTGTAATAAGAGTGTCTAGGTTCAAATGAACTTGATTTTATTTAATTGTATATTGATTGAAATTTGCGTCAAATTAATGACTAAAATCATATAAACGGAACTGCGTTGCTTACTGTACACATACTGCTTTCAATTTGCGCGATATAAATTTAGAGATTTGGCAAATCACGGATAAGTATACGGAGGCAGAAGCCAGTTAGTGTAACACGTACAATGCAATTTTTACTTTTCGTTGAATGTAACTTGTGCTTTCAAAATCATCAGTTGTTGAAAAGACCTTAGTCATCTTTTGAAATTACTGAAGTATTGTAAATAAACTGTTCTACTGACTATCAATTTTGACGATGAAAGTATACTTATAAATATTATATTTGCGTAAATTATTATTTTATAGACTATCGTTATATTGTAGACTTTGTGGAAAGAATACTTCGATTTTATTTCAATGGAAAATGACTCACAGTTATTGGACTCTGTCCTATCCATACAATACTCTCCCCACAATAGAATGGATATCGACATTTCAGTGAAGTCTTCTACAATTCTAATTTCCAGAACTGGAATATCCAGAATTGTAATATTACTTGTGGAATTTTCAAATATATATCAGTACATTTTCAAAATGCGCTAATCGTTAGAAACATTAAAGCCAGTTCACTACGAGTCTATATGAACGTGTATTACTAACGTAAACAAAACGAATGGAGTGAATAATATGCGAAAGTAAAGGAAACCCATGAGAAGCAGAATAAATCAATATTTAACAGGAGATTCGTTGCATTTCTCTATCACTCTTCAGTTCTAGGAATTTTTTGACAAATACAAAGTTTCAAAGCGTTGCAAGTTTATCAAATCAGAACCATCTTTAATGATATTTGAGAAGTTATTTATTTCCATAAACACTAACTCTAAAGGCACCAAAGTGATCAAAATGACCAATTTATAATTTTCAATAAAAATTGTATAAGCATAATATAATATAAGTGTATTTTCAGAAATTTGAATGATATTTTCGGAACACGTGTAAATATAAGCTTGTGCAATTTATACTGCAAGAAAGCTTTTCCATTTCTTTTTACTTCAATGTTTCTGAAGGAAACAAATTTTGCCAATAAATCAGCGAAAATTATAAGAAATTTTATGCTTTAATAACGTAAATCTAGCGCGAAAATATAATCTACACGTCTTCCTTTAGTCACGTGTTAAGTACCCTACTTATTAAACACGACCACGTATCTAGAGCTACAGTTAATTATAATAATCACACTATGAACACCGACTTCGCTGGCTTCGCGACACTCCGAGACTACGCGACCAATTCCCAATCCCGCTGATCGAACGTCCTATTAATATTTGTACCATATCGCAATTCGGAATAATTGCCGTGGCGTTGTTTCGCCATTTTATGCGGTTCAGCCGCGGGAAGTTTCCTCCCGCGATGTCGTTCCATCCCCCTTGACTCGGAGATTAAACTGTTGTCGCTCGACGGAACTACGTGCTACGGAACTATTATATCTGCTCGTGGGAGTATAACGTTCGGGGGGAAGTCTCGTAAAGGCTGCTCTCCGGCTGAAATTTAATAACGATCAAACACATCCTGCCTCCTAGTGTCTGGTCTGTGGTGCTCTCTTTAGGCCGCGGTCGTCCAGAATGTGACAGACGGGTGTACCACGGAATTTCTTGTGTCTGTCGTGCCATTGTTCCGGGAAAACTCGTCGTGTTTCTTCATTAAATTAACGGATAAAGTGGGCTGCCGTGCCGGGATTTGCGGACCTGTGACGCGAAAATGCCTCACTGGATTCAAAACTCCGAACTGTCGCGCAGAGCATACGAGTTGGATACTACTCTCTGAGAGAGTGGGTGAATGCGAGAGAGGGAGAGAGTGAGAATCGCGTATAAATATTCACAGACACTCTGTTACGACGGAGTGTACTCGGCGAGCTTGGAAGTTCGCAGTTTGCTGTTCCTTTTTTGGGATGTAACGAGAGGACACAGCGAGGTCACAGTATGCTATGAAAATATCGCGGATGTAGTAAACGAGCGGTTATAGGAAAACATCTTGGAACGTCATTCTCCTTAATGCTCTCCAGATCTGTCGCACGCGGTACGTGATTTCATACTCTGGCGCAATGCGATTAGCGTTTAATAGATATTTGTGCGGATTTTTACCCATTTACGTTCTTTGAAGTATGGTGTGAAACAGAATACATGTGAAGTTAACACGAATATATTCCTATGTATAGTTTTTAATGTCCAAAATGTACAACTATATGTACTGTGCAACTATATTCTTTTCCATATATTATTCAAGCTCGAAGTTGCAGTGTATCGCATTATCATTTTCTTCTCGAAACTGAATATTATATACAAATAAACCTAGGAGGCGTACTTGGTTTTTGTGGCGATATCTTTATCAAAAAAAATGTTACATTAGCAGAATTTGTTTCCAGAAATAGTATACTAGGTAGGAAAGTAAAATGTAAACGTGCACAGTAAAAAATTCCAATAATGTGTTATGAAAATTCGAAAAAGGAGAAGATATTGTCATATTTGTTATTCCAGTGTCTAATCTGCCTTTAATAGTAAAATATTATGAGCGAAAATTATAAAATATAAACAAGTAAGCAAATGATATCAAATGATATCGTGTCAATGTTAAGAAAGATTTGTCTTTAAACTATTAAGGATGTCTGATATGTATTTTCCTAAATACATTTTTGGGTTGCAGAAAAAAAGGTTTCAATATCAATTCTTGAGTATTTAGATTATTTATTATAATGTATGTGACTCATTATTGCTACATTGCTATTGTACATTACATTTGTATGCAGTGAGCTGTTTAAATAGATTTTGTTAATGAATCGTCTGTTTTCAGAGAAATATTACAAAAGACGGTAGGTATTCAAAACAACTAGGTGTATTTGGTATTTCTACTTCATTCACTTCTAATGAAGAAAAAAGGGAAATTGACGAAGAGAATAATTAAAGAGCTATTATGCCAAAGAAGTGAATTGAAATTAAAATGAAGGTTATTCAATTCTTGAAACCATTGTGAATCTTAGAAGTTGCAGTTGATGGTATTGAGAGCTATAGTATTTCCTTACAAGTAATCTCACTACTACTTTGAATCAAATATTAAACAAAATTCAGAAAATATATGTATATATATATATACCTGTAGAAATTATATATATATACCTTTCATTTATTTATTTAGTTAACAGCATTTGTAGTACATGTGTTTTTTTTATTATATGACAGCCCAGAATTTGTAAAAGTACTCTCAAATTAATTAAAAAGCTTGCAAGATATTGAAGACAATTGAAACTTCCGAGATTTTCAAGATTCAATATTTTACAGTATTTGAAATTCTGTGGGAGAGTGAAAATGGTACGGTACAATCTGGTACATCAGTTTGTTTTATGAAAATGAAAAAGAACGTGAAATTGCAATTAGTAGAGTCAGGGATGTAGTATGTTAGCATTGCGTTGAATTATGATTTATACTGAATACATCCCACGACACTTGAATGGAAGTTGGAGAGAGACATTCAGTTCCTCCATGGATGATCAGTAGTCTTAAATCTAAATAAGCCTCGAGCAGCTCCGGTGGTGTTTTAAGCCTACGGTAAGAAAGCATTTAAGTCCACCTACTTTCAGAATATGTTTTATTTAAGAACGAAATTTAATTTATTTAAGAACGAAATCAAACTTGGAGTATCTTGCAATAGGTCATCATTCAGAATTCAATGGATTCTATATTTAATAGTGCTCAAAATATAATAAAATAAAAGTGGTAAATATTTGATGTTAAACAGATATTATTTAAATTTCATTTAACTGTAATGAGAAAATCATCAATAAATTGTAGCCTATTTACTTCAAACTCAAATCCGAAACAATAAAATTTGATATTTGGAATTATCCCAATGGTGCTTTCTAGAAAGTAACTTAAAATATAATGAACCTGCTTATGGATATGCATCCTCTAAGTTACGCAGGCTTAAAATATTTATATAAAGATACTTTCTTCTTTCCTAAGATGTATAAAATAAAACGAATGTTCATGCACGATAAACAATATGCCCGTAGGAGTCTTTGAAAATTCAAAACTACGTCAAAATTTTAAACACAATCCAACCTTGATTTTAGAAGCATTCTACGATTTGTTACAAAACGTTCGATACAAATTCGAAATGATTCAAGGTGATATAAATAAAAAATAAAAGAAAGGAAATGTCAACCCTTACGAATAGTCCCTAATTCAGTTGTCCTTCTCGTACTGGTTGTCTCGGAAAAACTCGGCTAACCAAGCGAGAAGACGAAACCGAGAGACACATCTCTGTGAAACGGGTTGTTGGTACATGAAACCTCGAAGGAGGCGAGATAATGAAACAAATGTAGCGTCGATGAATTATTGGTTGGCAATTTCATTACACTTCGAACGTGGCAAATTATCATCGCGTTACGTGATGAACGCGGCTCAACTGTGCGTTCGCTCCGGTCTCATCGGTTTTGCGCGCCTATGACAAATTAAAATTAAAATTAAAAAATTAAAAGACAGAAACAATGCTACGTGCTTGTGTGTTCCTAAGCTTCCTCTGTGTTATGTAAAAAGGAGGAAAGGACGAACCAGGCCAATGAAAATTCAAATTCCAGCTTTTTCATCTCGAAGTGACGGTGGGAAGATCCGCGCGCGCAACTTTGACGTCATCCGTGTCACAAATCCGAACGAACTTGTATGAAGTATACGCCATCTCTTTTCCGGTAGACGCTTTATCCCCTCGTTTTTCTCAGTCACTGCACCTGTAAACTCGCTCGCGAATGTCTTCGAAATTTCTCGTCCGTAGTTATCAATCTTTTGAGACCACGGAAGTCCCTCTCTTTCCTTCGGCCATATATCTTTTCTTTTTTTCCTTTTGGAGACAGTACATGTAACTGGGAAATGCACCGTACATGAGTATTCGATTTAATTTAATCCGGACAATATCTTGTCTCAATTAAGTTAAATCAAATAAATCGACTCGATTATTTTTGGAGAATCTCGGTATTGAGATTGATAAACTTCAAACGACGTGAATTTATTTGAAAGAAGAGGGGAACTGGAGGACGAACTGCAGAGATAATTATTAAACAGTTCGGAACATAGAGAAACGCTTAAAGAGTTATGTTGCGTTGCTCGAGCTTCTGTTTCTGCTCCAATGCCGTCATTTATTATTCCAACGCTTGTTCCTATTCCGACTCCGTGTATATAATGTTGTTGTGAGCAGAAAGAAAAATTTCAATTGTAAAAATGGAAGAGGGGGTAATTAAAAGTTAAGAAATAACGTAGGGAATGAATTTTGAAAAATAAAATAATGGAAATGTGAATAGTAGAGGAAAATGACAATGGAAAATAGGGGACAGGTAACGTGGTTTGCAACAAGTGATTAATGCTAAAGTAATTAACTGTTTCCAATAATTAATATAAAAATAATTCATATATTCTAAGACTGCGAATTGTCTGAATGATACGTATATACCTTTATTTGTCGTTACAACCATTCTTTTTATGTTGCCGAATTTTCTCCCAATTTTGTTCGTACATTCTTGAAACTTGAATCTCTCGTTTGTGACGACAAATTCTTCTGCAAATGTGATACTTCTCGCATCGTGAGCAAATTTCGTTTCTTAACAATTATTTAGAATACCTTCGCGAGCAACTGCATATATCGAACGTTGTTCCTTTGGCTGCTATTATGAGGCTCTTCTCATCGGCGAGCAGAACAATTCCGATGACTTCGTTAATAATTCGACGGTCGATTCAACGATAGGACTTGGATATTCTAATATGGAAATCTGATTTCGATAGGATTGTACTCTCTATCTGTCAGCGTTGATCGTCCGACATTTGCGTTTCGCCTTCACGCGTGCGTAATTCCCACCGTCGATTAATAAGACGGGACGTTTCGACACGGTTATGTCACAGCGATTACAAGCCTCGCGGCCGTGATTATAACGCGCCGACTCACTAGTTAATGGCGTAATAGTTGAGAGAGCGTGCTTTTGTGTTCGCGATTTCGCTTACTATATTCGTACTACGTTACTACTATGAGCACGCGTGCTCGCAATTGTTTAAAGCTGCATGCACATTTGCTTCTTAACCTTGTAAGTGGCGTTGATTGTTTTACTTCGTTTTAGGGACACGACTCCATATGTCACAATCTTTAAATCCGTCGCATTCCAATTGCCTATTGTGCTGGCCGAACGAACAGTAATTATAATTCCGACGAAATTACGCTTTTCTCTGCGATTCTTTGTTGAAGGCAACGAGTACCCATGCTTGTTAATTATTTAAGCATTTAATGCTATAATCTTAACTGTTAATTAGGAAGACTACTTTCGTTTTCTTCAGTAATGTCGTACAATTTTGTCCAATTAAAATTGCATTATTTCTGCTCATATGAAGAATTTGTTGAATTGTTCGGTTAATTCATAGAAATGTTATTTAAAATTACATAACCTTGATTTGTGTGTATCGATTACAGTATATAATATGTTCTAACTAATAATTTTTCAAGATGTTTGGTAATTTTGATCAATAGTAACTAGCATATTTGTACTAGTCAATTGCAGTTGCCAAATTTGACTGATTTATATTATTTCATATGTTCTAAATTTCTTGTCAGTGAGATTGCTAATTATTGACAGTTAACCGTATCAATTTTTTTTTATAAAGTATTTTATCATTATACAAGTACAGTAATGAAGCTTTGACATCCATTTTTCCAACAATACTCACCTGATTTACTATGACATACGGAACAGAACCTAGAGATTGTAAAACTGGACATGCAAAATTAAATGTTGAACAAAACTGATACAAAATTTTTCTCTTTTCTACAAGTAATCTGATTGGGATTGTTTACATATCAAAGCACAATGTTAAAACAAAACTTGATATATTCAGTTTATATATTCAAACCAAATTTTCCATACTCTCACATACTGCAACAATTTATGCCATTATTGAGAGGACAAATGTCTTAATTTTGTCTCTTAAAGCAGAAAGTATATACTGTATATAGTTTGGAAATATTTTCTTATAAAGAAATGAAGAATTAATTACAAAAGTAAACTATTTCACCTTTAAGGTGAGCCCTTTGTTAGTTTGTCACCATTTCTTCTTATGAAATTACAATAGCTTCACCATTATGTGACTGCTTAGTGTGACTGTAGTGGCAGTATGTTACTGTATGTTAAAAATTGGGAATAATTTGAAAATGCTTAAATGTTAGGGAACTTGAATAATGGATACTGAGTTAATTGGAAATGAAGGGAAGAGGAAGTCAGTATTCTAAAGTCACAGTTTTTCTATGATAGGCATATGAACAAATTGATTAGAGTATATAATGCGTAAAGAAATATATATAGCATAATAGAAGAATGTGATAGAGCATACTATATACATACATATATATATATATATATATATATATATATATATATATATTACTACAATGTAAATTGAATTACTTTGTACTTTGTATATACATAGACAGTCAACGAATTTCAATACAAGACACTTTAGATAATGAAATATGACAGTGGTTTAAGCATTTACATGTGATACATATATCCATTAGATATATAAATCATAATACTCGATTCAGAGTGTTGCCAATATTTACACAAGTACTAAAAAGTGGTTAATGAATGACTGCAACACGTTTCACAGAAAAATCAAGAAACGTTTTTTCGAAAGCTGTAATTATTGAAATCCTTAAATTGGTATGAGTAGTTCACAGAGATTTTGGCTGTTTCAATTTTCCCTGATCAAAACGTCTTAGCCAGTGTCGCCGTGTCCTCAATATTAGAATCGTGTTGCTATTATTATTACTCTCTCTTTACATGTGCAGAGACGTTCTAAATTCCTTTCACTCATACCGTATGACAGACACCATTGGAAAGATATAGAGCCAAGTGACAGAAAAAACAAAAGGAGAAAGTTTTCTGTCATTGTTTCTACAGATGGACTCGAACATGAGTTCGATAGCGTGGACGCTGTCGAACTCGAGGACTTAATTTCTTGCTAAATCATCCCGAATAACTTAGAGGTGTTTGTTTCTAAAATTCGTGCGTTCATCTAGACATCAACAGTTTTGCCCTATGTGTATTTATGCAGCCTCCACGTGATCGCGATACACCTTTTCCTTCTGTCTGCTCTCTCTCTCTCTATCAGTATTTTGTCGTGTTTGCGATTCTGTGTCGATTGTATCGCGGATTGTCCACGCATGTATTTGTCATGTATGTATTGACGATACTCGAAATTCCGTGATACGAGGTCGAGCCTTGAAACGGAGCTTCGACGAAACTGAAAGCAAAGTAGAAGTTCCAGTTGCTGTTGCACTGTTCGTAAATCTGTTTTCGAACAAGGTCTCTATAATCGAAGTTATTACAAAAAAAGGAAAAGTAACACTGTTGTACTCTTACGGAAAATTAAACTATTGGAACTTCGAGTATCTAGTTTCGATTCATGTTTTATATTCTGTCTCATAATTGAAGCACAGTGCAAGATAACAAACTGTTAGTAGCTTTTTCTTTGCTTCTAAAACTTTGACAATGTTATTTCCATTCAAACTTGGAATAATCATACATAAAAGACAAATTGTAACATTAGAGAAGTTATTGCGCCTTTATTCCATACAGAATTCGTCACTTGCGTCGCATCATTTTAATGATTACTTTTCCGCAAAGTTTTTTAAACTTTTCAATTACTTCAAAATACTAATTTCAAAAGTCAGTTATTTGTAAAGTTGAAAGCATTTATACATATTTTGCTACTTAAAGTTAAGAACATTGTGAGTTGCATTGACGAAAAGAAATTTGTTGTTAAATGCATTTCTTCCTGGAGAAGATTGTTTCCTTTCAGTATTTTACAATAAAATTCTTTTGTTACAATTGAACTGAACGACAACTTATAGTTTTATCATAGTTATGAAATGAAATAGAAAGAGAAAATGAGAATTCTACGTAAATATGCAACTCACATTGAATGAAGACTGCATACTGAGATTAACATTTTTCTTATCGCGAAAACAAACAATTACCCAGCAAAACTTTCGTCTCTTCTTCGGTTATAATATATGAATACAACGTACATTGTAAAGATACAAGATCAGAAAGGTGAAACTAAGAAAATCATTTGGGTGTTATATTACTTCAAGTAATGAAATACACGTCATATTCTTATTTACTAAACGCTTCAACTTGTATCTTTCCCTGCTTGTGGAAATTTTAAATCGCTGAATACGGATTGTTGTATTTCAAAGACAGTTCTTACTTCATTTCAAATTCATGTTCATTTCTTGACTCAGCGTCATTGTCATTTGTTTTACATCTTCTGGTCAATTTTCCTGTAATGCCTCAGTGGTGCTTCTAACTAAAGTAATCTCTTTTTATAGATCTATCACTTGGGCTTCTGGTACTGTAATATCTACTTTTGGATATGTCGTCCCATTCAATTTTTTAACTCGGTGTCTTTCGGCTCGCTGATATACAATTCCTCATTTTTGATCCACCATTCTTTTCCTTCGGATATTATCGTGAAGGTCCGTTTAAAGTAACGGTTAGGCTGTTCCACCTCGTCAAGCTCTTTACACATACCTGCGACTGAAACCAACATCATTCCTTTCGTAATCAGACTAACGTCCATGGTAATTGTGTTGTAATAATGAGAATTTCGTGGCATTCCATAAAGAAATGCGACGATTGGCCAACGACCCTTCAGTAATTATTCACTATTATCTGTGTTTTATTCTGTTCGAGTCTACGTCGTTCATGATGTATCCATTCAACTTGCTTGGATTGCGTGGATCGAAAACAGTCATACTGAACCTCGCATCTTTGGCATATGCAGTTAACAGTCGTTGACGAAACATACTATCGAACATGAGAAAGTATTGTTGTAGTAATTTACTCGCAACTCGTTGCGCTTCTGTATTTTCAGCAAACAATTCCCTTCGACATGTTTGCACGTTATATCCTTAGTCCACTATATCGCACAATACTGGCTTTCGAAGATCAATACCATCCAGTCGCAATGGTTCCGGGCACCGTTTTTGCACGTCATCAATATAGTCATTTCGGGATTGATAACTGTTGCATATCGGATTTCCTGTCAATATGAGCTCCTTCAACTGCAAATCGTTAATAGCCTTTATTTCTTCAATGTCTTTTATCGAGTTACTTCCAATATGCATTATCTATAATTTTAGTGATATTAATTTTATCATTCGTAACGTTAGATCCAATATATTTCCTTGCAGATTTATTGCCTTTAAATCTGACACGTGATCGGATAGAACGTTGAATACGACGTCTAAAACTAGTGGGCAGAAGAGTGCGCAGAAGAATTCAGAAATGACATCGTAGTCTCTGTGAATCTTCCATAAATCTATCGATTTTGTCGCTGGTACGTATCGTTCCACCATGGCTTCTGTCTCTCTTTCTTTAAATTCGTCAACATTTATACACCGGGGAAATGGCGGTCTTGTAACTCTGACTGACAATTTTTGTCCACGGGTGGTAATGAATTCACAGACGTGTAACGCAGCTGCATTTGTTTGCCATCTACAAAGGAATTGGCTCCATTTCCAATCGCCCTGTACTTTATAGGGACAAGAGTTTGCGGTGCGACATAATTGAGAGGATTATTTATTATATAATACTTCTGATTAGTGTCCGGTTGATATAATGATTTTGTAATAATTCGAATCTGTAAATTCATTTTCAGTTCTAGATTCTTTAATCCTATCACTTTCAGATTGCGTGACTTTGTTTCTTCGCGTCTTAATATCTAGTATATTACTATTATTTAAATTTATTCTTTTCTTTTATTCTTAACTATGTATGTTTGCACCATCATTCAAGGCTTGTCCCTTGCTGACCTTGCTGGCGATTTGAACGATACTTTCGAATTATTGTTGATATTCGGTAGACGATCATAATGATAAGAAGAACATTTTTCCTCGAAACGTTTATTTTTTCCATCTCGGCTATCGTCACAGCGTAATGTTTTATTTAATACTTTCGGCGTTTTTTCAAGTTGGGCAATAGATAGTTAGAAGCAGAAATTAGAAGCAAAAATTCAATCACAGATTAATGTACACTATTGCACGTAATTTAACACTAATCACTTTCAGAAAAAACAGTGTAAAGTTATTTTAACTTATTTTCGTCACACTTGAGCCACTTTTTAATAAAATATTAGCGAAAAATTCACCTCGTACCGCACAAATATAAAAATTCACTTATTTATCACAAACGGAACTTACTTCTTCCGAGAGCGGAATTAAAATGGCGGGTGTCCATCAGGTTAGATAGTACTAGTCTTTCGAGAAAATGCCGAGCGTTGAGTGGTTGAAACAGTTTTACTTCGATCTTCGGACACAGAGGCGCAAATTTTGTTTTTTTCAATTTAAGGATATGCATCTTATGCATTCGTTTGAATAATAATTCAAGATGATACGTATAATTATATTTACAGGTGTAACTGGTATGGAAGAAATTTTAATCTACTGATGCCTGCCGAGGAACTGGATTGTTGAAGAGGTGTGTTATTGTGTAAGAATTTGCAATTGCAAAGTAATAATTGGAAGCACACGTCGTTGTCCGATGTCCTTATCCTCTCTGTCGTTTCGAAAATGTCTGTTTTTCACAAATGCTGTCTGTACATTTCTACGTTTCGTATTTTTCCCGTTCATTTCTGCGTTTACAGGAAGGTAAAGGAATTTAAGAAAGAGAAATGAAATAACTCACAGTTCTTGTCCCTAGAATCGCGGTTTATTCTATATCGGGTGATCCACACTTTAATGTCTTGTTGTTGAGATCATCAAAGATTAGAGCGAATATATCGATTTGTAAGCTTTGTTGATTTCTATTGTTAAATCGAATAGTAGGCGTACTGGTAATTATCACTTTAGTAAGAACAACACACTACATGTTTATCTCAGAACACAAACAATAAGAAAAGAAGTGATTCTTTAAAAATTTAGTGCACCTATACCATGAAATAAGTCGTGAAGTTAAATGCAATAACTCGGTGTCTATGACAACCGAAACGAAATTTCAAAGATGGACATTTAATTGATTGCTTATTGTTTAATATGAAAACTGCTTCTGTTTTTCTTGTTAGTGCTTTATAATTTTGTCCTAAATTAAATTATATTATTTTTGTTCATACGTAGAATTTCTGGCAGTATTCATTTAATTTATAGAAATATTAATTAAAATGACATAACTCTGATCTGTATGTATTACCGTTTACATCTAACGTAAAGACATTTTATCCCTTTTATCGTTTACCAATAACTCAGCAAGGTGCTGATAATTTTATTCACGAGTATATTTACGAATTAGTTGCTTACCATTGCCATATTTGATTGATTTATATTTTTTCACAGTTTCTGAAATTCTTTTCAGTGAAAATGTTAATTATTTTTCATTAACTATATTAATTTTTTTTGTACAAAATGTTTTATTAATTTCCACAACACAAACGAAGCTTTGACATCTATTTTTCTAACAGCTAACAACTCACTTCCTATAAGACATACAGAACAGAAACTACAGACTGTACAACAATAGACATGAAGACTAATACAAACCTAGTAGTTGACATCTGTACAAATTTTATAAAGAATACTTCTGTCTCCTACAAATAATCAGATTCGAGTAGTTATTCAGAAATCAGTGCACGCTATTGAAAAAATTTTTATATATTCATTTATGAAGCAAGGTTTTCAATACATTTACGAACTGCAAAAATATATGTCAAACTTGAGAAGAGAAATGTCTTGATTTTTTTCGCAAAAGCAAAAGGTATATACGGTATACAGCGTGGAAATATTTTATAATAGAATGAACAATTAATTTCAATGTAAACTACACCGCTTTGTTACCGTTTCATATTTGTCTTGCTTATTTCACCACGAACTTGACAGTGAATTGATCTTCATTGTTTTGACGATGGTTGCGTGAAACAATTGTATGTTTCCCTGAGATTTCTTCTAATCTTGCCTGTTACATAGTTATTTTGTTAGTTTCACTACAAAACTTTTTAGCGAGATAAATTTCATCGTGTGGACAAAGTTTTCTTAAAATAATAGTATATTTCGATGATATAGTTTAATCTTGCTAGTTTCGTAGACATCTCGCTAATTATACGACGAAACGTGACAATACCTTTAATTTCATCTTTTCGACGTTATTTCGCGAACTAATCATATATTTCTCTGAGATTTCATCTAGCCCTGCTAGGTCAGTTATTTTAATAAATAGTTAGAGACGAAACGTAGCAATATGAAAAATTACATCGTGTGGACAATGTTTTTTCGACAACTAACTTCATATATCTCTGAGATTTCGTCTAATCAATCTAGTTACACAGCCATCATGCTAATTTGTGGACGAAAGTTTATGATAATTTAAATTCCAAGGTTTCGACATTATGGTCGTTAAATAATCGTACATTTCCCAGGGATTCTGTCTAATCATTCCAGTTTCACAGCTACCATGCCAAATTCAGTGTGAAACGTTTCAATTGTTTGAATTTTATTCTTTCGTCTACGTTTTCGTGAAGTAGTCGTAGACTTCGCTGTGGTTAAGTCTAATCATGCTATTTTCATAGACATCACGGCAATTTCCGGACGAAACGTGACAATACGTTGAATTCCACGGTCCCGACAATGTTTTCGCGATAAAATCATATATTTCGCAGAGATTTCATCCAATGTTGCTACTTTCATTGTTATCATGTGAATTTCACGACGAAGCAATATAATGCGCAGAAGTTCATACTTTCGAAGATATTTTCGTTATATAATCGCATATTTTTTTGCGATAAAGTCTAGTCATGTTAGTTTCATTGACATCTTGACAATTTGACGACGCAAAGTTATAATATATGGAATTTCACCGTTTCGACAGTGTCTTACTGATATAATGTTATTTCTCTCTCAGTTTTCGTCTAATCCCGCTGGTTTCATGGAGACGTTGCTAGTTTAATGACGGAAAGAGATTATATGTTGAATTTCATCGTTTCCACGATGCTTAGGAGAAACAACTGTATTTTACGCTAATATTTCGTTAAATTTTATATATCACGTTTAACGCACAAATTTGACGTCGAATCGTGATAATACAAACAATTTCATGTTTTCGAAGATGATTTCTTGTAATAATCGTACATTTCACTGACATATTGTATAATCTCTATATTATGAACGATATCTTGCTAATTTCTCTACGAAACGTTGAATTCCACGCTTTCGATAATGCTTTCATGAAATAAACAAATTTTCCGCTGATATTTCGACTGAATTTTCTATTTTTATAGATAACTCGCTAACTTCACGTCAAAGCAGAGTTAATACGGACAATTTATCTCTCTCGAGGCTTTTTTCGTCAAATAATACAGTTTTCCGTTGTGATTTCGACTATCTTCGCTATTTTCAGGAACGATCGCATTAAGTCTCTGAATTTCACAGTTTCGAAGACGTTTTCGTTAAATAATTTAATTTTTCTTTTTAATCTCAACTTATCTTGATAGTTTCATAGATAACACGCTGATTTTACGATGAAACGCGATAATATGTTGAATGTCATCATTTCATAGATGTTTTCGTGTTATAATGGTATATATCGCTAGAACTTAGTCTAATCTTGCTAGTTCCATAGATATATTTCCTATTTCACCTCGAAACGCGGTAATACGTTGAATTTCGTCGTTTCGACGTTCTTCTCCTTTAATAATTGTAAGTTTCGCTCAGATACCTTCAAATCTCGCTTATTCAGAGATACATTGCTAGTTCAATGCGAAACGATATAGTATGATGTATTTCACGGTTTCGAAGATGTCTTCCAGTAGTTATGATATATTTCGCAGTGTTATTGACTAATAATTGTATTTTCCAATATAATTTGTTAGTTCCAATATGAAACGGGATTATATATTGAATTTCACCGTTTGGACGAAGCTTTCGTGATGTAATCGTGTGTTTCACTGAGATTTCGTCTAGAAATGCTAGTTTTATGCCTATCTTGCCAGTTTCAAGAGGTGTGATTGAATTTCACCGTTTCGACGATGTTTTCGGGAAATAATCATATATTTCTCTGACAATACGTAAAACCTAATTGTTTCATGGATATACTGGCAATTTCAATGCGAAACGGGATAATAAGGTTAATATGATTGTTTCGACCATGGTTTCGAAAAATAGTCGTATATTTCTCTGATATTACGGGTAGTCTTACTTGTTTCTTTATATCTGTCTGATTTCACCACGAAACAACATAAGAAGTTGAATTTCATCCTTTCGTTTCTGTTCTCGTCCAATAATACTATATTTCCCTTAGATTTCGACCAGTCATGCTAATTTCATATATATATATCTATAATTTCTCGACGAAACGTTGTAATAAGTTGATTTTCACAGTGTCGACGATGGTGTCGAACAATAATCAGTTGTTTCGCTGAAGTTCCTTCTAATTCTGATAATTTCATAGATATTATTATAGTTTAATGACGAAACGTGATAATACGTCGAATGTCACAGTTTCGACGCTGTCCTCCTGCAATAATAATAATTTTCTTGAGTTTTCGATTTATCATGCTAGTTTTATAGACACCTTTATAGCTTCGCGACAGAACGTGGTAATACGTCGAATGTCACCGTTTCGGAGGTATTTTCTTGAAATATCTTATGTTTCGCTGAGGATTCGTCCAATCTTCCTAGTCTCAAATATGTCTGGCTAATTTCAAGATGGAACATGTATTAAGCTCAATTTCTCCGTTTCGGTAATATTTTCGTGAAACAGAGCACATTTCTATGAGATTGCGTCTAATCTATATCGTTCCTTTGATATCATGTTGAGATAACGACAAAACGAAGTATTACGCCGAATTTCATGGTTTCGACAATGAATTAGTGAAATAAACCTATATTGTTCTGAGAATACGTATAACCCTTATAGATTCATTAACATCAAATTTTAAACAGAAACGTGGTAATATTTTGAGTTTAATAGTTTCGAATAAATTTTTCGAGATATAATCATTTATTACGATGAAATTACATCTAATCTTTACAGTTTCTTAGATGTCATGCTAAATTCACGACGAGAGGCTATAATATGTGATTTCCAATTTTCCGCCGTTGTTTTCGTGAAATAACCTTATATTTCACACAGATTTCATCTAACCTTGCTAGATTCAAATATATGTTGCGAATTCCGCGGTGAAACGTGATTGGAAGTTGAATACCATTGTTTCATAGATGTTTTCGTTAAATAATTATAAATTTTGCTGAGGTTTCGTCTAATCATGCTAGTTTCACTGACATCGCAATAATTTGATGACGAAAGTTGGTAATACCGTGAATTCCATGGTTTCTACACTATTTTCGTTAAATAATCGTATATATCGCAGAGATTACTATCAATATTGTTAGTTTCACAGTTGTCATGCAAATTTCACGACGAAACGGGATAATACGTGGAATTTAACGGTTTCGACTTTGTACCAGGGAACTGATCGTACATTATTCTGAGATTTCCTGTAATCTTGCTTTTGCAATTATATCCTGGTAATTTCACGTAAGAGTATGTTGAATATCTTCATTTCGGCAACGTTTTCGGGATGTAATGTAATGTTACGTTGAAATTCGTCTAATCCCGCAAGTTTCATAGATATTATTCGAAATTCACGACAAAAGGATGTTATACGTTGAATTTCCTAGTTTCGACGTCAGTTAAGTAATATTATCATCTATTTCGCTGACATTACTTTAAGTAATTTGAGATATCTTACTATTTTCAAGAGGATGTATGTTGAATTAAATAGTTTCGTCGGCGCTTTTACGTAATAATCGTATATTTCTCTGAGATTTCATCTAATCACGCTAGTTACATAAATATTTTGCTAATTTTAGGAACAATCGCTATAACACGTTGTATTTCATTGGTTCGAATCTGTTTAATGACAGCATACTTTGCTGCGATTTCGTCTAGTACTGCTAGTGTCACATATACCTTGTTCACCTCACTAAAAATGAGATAATACGATGAATAGTACTATTTTGAAGATATTTTCCTGAAACAGTCATGTATTTCAATGACATTTCGTCTAATCTCGATAGTTTCATAGATACACACCACAATTCACGACGACAGGAGTTAATAACGTGAATATCATCGTTTCAACGACGTTTCCGTCAAACAACTATATACTTCACTGGGAATTCTTCTAATATTGCTATTTTCATTGATATCTTGCTAATTCCAAGACGAAACGAGGTAATACGATAAATTGCTTATTACACAACGGAACGTGTTGTTACCTAGAAATTTATCTTTCCGACGATGTTTTCGTTGAATTATCTTGTTCTTCTCTAAGACATCATTTAAACCTTCAAGTTTCACTTATATCTTGCAAATGTAACCACTAAACGTTATAAAAACATGAATTCCATTGGTCCGATAATTACAACGATGTATTCAATATATAATTCTATTTTTCGCTGGGATTTCTTTCAGTCTTCTAGTTTCAATGCTTACATACGCATTATTTCTCTACGAACCGACATAATTCGTTGGATTTCACCGTCTCGGCAGTTTTCGACAGATGATCGTGTATTTCTCAGATATTTCGTATTCTATGGCTTTGAGTGATATCCTGCATGCTTCAAGACGTTACAACATGTGTCAATACGTAGAAATTCACCGTTTCGAAAATGTTTTCGTGAAATAATTCTACATACCGCTGATATTCGTCTAATTTTGATTTCTTCATTGTTATCAATCTACTCTCAAGGGGAAGCGGGGTAATATTTTGAATTTCTTCATTTCGACGAAGCTTTCGTTAGATAACCGTATATTAGTCAGAGATAACGTTAATTTTGCTTGTTTCATTCGTATCTTGAAAATTTAAGTACGGAACCGGTTAGTGAAATTAATTTCATGGTTTTGACGATCTTTTCTAGAAATAGTCGTAAATTCCGCTGAAATTTCGGCTAATCTTGAAAGCTTCATTCATATATTACGAACGAATCATTTTAATCATTAGGATTTCATCATTTCAGCAATATTTTCAGGAACTAATCTCTTATTATGATAGGAGATCGTTTAACCCAGTTACTTTTATAGATATCCTGCTTATTTCACGACGAAAAGTGCAGATACACAATATTTCGTTGTTTTGATGATGTTTTCGAGACATAGTCGTGTATTTCGCCATGATTGTTTCTAATCACAATAGTCTAATAAATATCTTGTTTTTTTTTTTCGATAAAACGTTGAATTTCACCGTTTCGCGATATTTTCATAAAATAATCGTATACTTAGAGGAGACCACGGACAATATTGTTGGTTACATAGGTATCTTTCTAATTTCACGACCAAACGTTATTATATGTAGAATTTCATCCCTTCTACAATGCTTCAGTGTAATAAATGATTATTACGTTTTGATATCCTCTAATATTACTAGAATCACGAATATCATGCTAATGTCTATGAAACTAGTAAGATTAGATGAAATCTCATGGAAATAAATGATTATATCGCGACAAAAAATTTCGAAACGCTGAAGCTCAAAAAAATAATGTGTTTCGTTTTTAAATTAGCAAGATATCTCTAAAACTAGATCGATTAGAGGAAATCACAGCGACAAACGTGATTATTTCGTGAAAACATCGTCCAAACGATTAAATGATGTGTATTTTGGCGTTTCGACATGAAAAGAGCATCATATATATGAAACTAGCAATATTACACGAAATTTCAGTAACATTACGATTTTTTCACGAATAGATTTCGGAAACGATGTAACTCGATGTATTATTAAGTTTCGTCGTTAAATTAGAAGGATATATTTGAAACAAGCAATTTTGAAACAAGACGAAATCAAGAGATATATTATTATTTGACGAAAAACATGTCGAAAAGGTAACATTCATCGCATTATCATGTCTCGTCATGAAATTACCGTTATATGATTGAAACGCGCATGATTAGGCGAAATCTCAGAGGAATATGCTATTATTCAACGAGAACATCGGCGAAACGATGAAATTCAAAATATTACACGTTTCTCCCTGCAATTAGCGATTTATATGTTTAACTAGCATGATTAGACGAAGTCACGTCTAAATATATTGGTTTTCACGGGAAAATCAACAAAAAGACGAAATCCATCATATTAAGACGTTTAGCCTTGTAGTTAACTGTATATATATAAATACCAATATTAGAAGAAATTTCCGCAAAGTAGAGGATTGTTTCAAGGAACAGTCGTCGAATCGACGTAATTAGTCATGTTATCATGATTTGTCGTGAAATTTGTGAGATATATATGAAACTGTCAAGTTTAGAATCAATGTCCGCAAAATATAAGATTATTTCACAAAAATAATCATGAAACATGAAATACAGTGTATTACACTGATTCGTTATGTAATTAGATGGTTAACTACTGTGCTATCAAGATAAGACGGAATCACAAGGATACTTACGATTACTTCACTAAAACACCGTCGAAAAGCTGATACTCAATGTATTGTTACGTTTAATTGTGATATTACCATGATGTCTACGAAATATGAAAGATCAGACGAAATATCGCCTCAATGAGCAATTGTTTCAAGAGAATAAAGTTGAAACAATGAAATTCTACGCATTATCACGTTTCGTCGTGAAATTTGCAAGATATACATGAAATTAGCAATATTATATTATATCTCAGCTATATATAAGTGTATTTCACGAAAACAGAGTCCAAACCATGATATTCAACGTTTTACTACGTGTCGTCGTTAAATTATTACGATATCCAAGAAACTAGCTTTATTATTTGAAATCTCTCGGAAATAAACGATTACTTCGCGAAAACATCGTCAAAACGATTGTATTATACGTTCTGTCACGTTTCGAAACAAGAAGGATAATTATAATACTACCAAAATCTGATGAAATCTCAGCGATATATACGATTATTTCTCGAATACATCGTCGAAAGTGTGGAATTCAAAGTACTAACGTCTTTAGTCGTGTAATTAGAAAGTTGTCCATGAAACTCTCAAGATTACAAGAAATCTCATTTAAATGTTCACATATTACACGAAGACAAGTTCGAAACCGCGAAATTTAACGTATTATCACGTCGTGAAATAAGCAACATATCTAATAAATTGACAATGTTCGACCATGTTCAATCCCTGTTAGACATTCCATTTTTTTACGTGAACACGTCGAAAACGTGAATTGCTGCGCATCGCCATTTTTCTTCATGCAATAAACAAGATATTTTCGTAAATATCAAGATTAGACAAAATCTCTGCGAAATACAGAACTGTCTCAAGAGAAATAAGCCGGAAACTATGAAATTTAATGTATTATCTCGTTTTGCCGTGAAACGTACAATGATACCTTGGAAACTAGCATCACTAGACGAATATCAGATACTATACGGTTATTTCAGGGAAACATCGTCCAAAATATGAGATTCAACGTATTATTTCGTTTCGACTTGTAATATGCAGTGTTTCTCAGAAACTAGCAATATTAGACGAAATCACATTGAAATACATGATTGTTTCAGGTAAACGTCTTCGAAACGATTAAATTCAAGGTATCGCATCGTTTGTCGTGAAATTTTCAAATATCAATGAAACTAGAAAGATTAGATGAATTCTCACTGAACTATATTGTTATTTGTCGAAAACATCGCCGAAACGATGCAATTCAAAGTGTTATTACGTTGCGCCCTGAATTTAGCCATATATATACGAACAAACTGTGTTAGGTGGAATCTCGTGGAAATAAATACTATTTCTCGGAAATGACATGGAAACAATGAAATGCAACATATTACAATATTTTGGCATAGAATTAGCAAAATAGCTGTGAAACTAGCATGATTAGACGAAATCTCTTCTAAGTATACAATTATTTCAAGGAAATACCGTCGACACATTGAAATATTCGGAATATCAGGTTTTGTGGCAAAATTAGGAATATATCTATGAATGTAGAAAGATCATGCGAAATCCCAGGAAAATAGAAGTTTATTGCAAGAAAGCAATGTCAAAACAATCAAATTCAACGCATTACTTCGTTTCGCCTTAAAAAAAATTAAGAAGATATGTATCAAACAAACAAAATTAGACCAAATGACAGCGATATATACTAATATATTACTAAAAACGTTTAAACCCTGAAATACGAAGTAACACCACGTTTCGTTCTGAAAATAGCAAGAAATCTATGAAATTTTCGAGAAGAATCGACATCTCAGCGTAGTATGCTATTATTTCACAATACATCATCAAAAAAGTGAAATTCCTACTTTTACCAATTTTCGTCGTGAAATTAGTAACATGTTTCGGAAAATATAACGATTGGACGAAACATAGAAGATATATACGCTTATTTCATAGAAACATGGATGAAACGATGTTATTCAATATTTTATAACGTTTCGTCGTAAAATTAGAGTAATTTCTCTGAAACCAGAAAGATTAGAAGAAATCTCAGCTTAACACTCTAGTATTTCACGAAAACTTATTAGAAACTATGTAATTCAACGTATTGTCACGTGTGGTGGTGAAATTAGCAAGATATCTACGAAACTATAATAAGTAGATGAAGTCACAGCCGAAAATACGATTATTTCGCGAAAACGTCTTCGAATCTATGTAATTCGACAAATTACTTGCTTTTCGTAACTAAATTAACCAGATATCATTGAAACGAGTAAGATTAGACGAAATCTCTGCAGAATAACTATTATTTCAAGAAAACTGCTTGGAAAATTGAAATTCAGCATAATTTCACTTTTCGACATGAAATTAGCAGGATAGCTGTGAAGCAAATAATATTAGACGAAATCTCAGCGAAACATATTTGGTTCAAGAAAACACTTTCGAAGCGATGAAATTAAACATATTATCACGTTTTATTGTGGTACTAGGCAATTATCAATGGAACTATCAACATTAGATGAAATGTCACGGACATATAAGATTATTTCAAGAAAACATGGTCGAAACGGAAGAATTCAACGTTTTATCAATATTTCGTCGTAAAATTAGTGAGCTGTCTGTAAAACTAGCAAGATCAGTGGATATAACATCGAAATGTAAGTTTATTTCACGAAAACAACGCTGAAATCATGAAATTAAATTTATTACCTCGGTTTACATTGAAATAACAAGATATGTTTGAAGTTAGTACTATTAGACAAAGTTTCAGCGAAATGTACGATTATTGCAAGAAAGCAGCATCGAGACACTGAAATTCAAAGCTTTGTCACGTTTCTTCGTGGAATTAGCAATATATATACATTACTATCAAGATTACACGAAATCTCAAGGATGTATACGATTATTTCACGAAAAAGAGATTTGAAATATTTAAACTCAATGTTTTATCCCTTTCGTCAAGGAATTAGCAGGATGTCTATACAATTAGAATGATTAGACGAAATCTCAACGACGACATGCGATTGTTACACGAAAACAAATTTGTAACGATGTATTTCAATGTGTCATAACGTTTCGACGTGACATTTGATAATGTATCTGATACTAGGAAGACTAGACGTCTGTTTCACGAAAACGACGTCGAAGCAATGAAATTCAAAATATTACCACGTTTCGTCGCGAAGTTGCAAAGATAAATACGAAACTAGCAGTATTTGACGTAATATTACCAGATATACGATTATTTCACGAAAAAAGTTCGAAACGATGAAATAAAACGTTTTGTCACAGTTCGTCGTGAAATTATCGCAATGAATATGAAACTCGGAATATGAAGCAGGAATAGACAATATCTCAGCGAATTAAATGGTTATGACGCGAAAATATCGTCCAAACGATGAAATTCAACGTAGTATCCCGTTTCGTAATGGAGTTAGCACGATATCTATGTAATTAAAAAGATTAGAAGAAATATTAGCGAAATATTAAATTAGAAGTCGAAAAAAAAGTCGAAACGGAGCTTTTGAATGTATTAGAACGTTTCGTCGTGAAATTATAGTGATATAAATAAAACTAGCAAAACGTCATCGAAATGGTGAAACTCAAGTTATTACTTTGTTCCGTCTATATATGGGCGAGATATACTTGCAATTAGCAAGATTAGACGAAGTATAATTGAAACACACGACTATTTGACGAAAATATCGTCGAATTGATGAAATTCTACTTATTATAAAGTTTAGCATTGAAATTAGTAATATATTTAATAAACCATATGGATTAGTATAAATCTAGGCATAATAAACGACATTTCTGAAAAACATTATCGAATCAATGATATTCAAATTATTATCTGGCTTCATCTTGAAATTAAGGACATGTCTATGAAACATACAAAACTACCATATCTATGTAACATACTTTAGACGAACTATAACAAAGATTTATGATTATATCATGGTAACGTCGTCGAAAAGATGAAGTTCAGCTTATTACCACGTTCCTAAGTGAAATTAGCAAAATATGTATTAAAGTACAATGTTTAGACGATACCTGAGCGAAATAGGAAATTATTTCCAGAAAACGTCGTAGAAACGGAGCAGTTCAGCATATTATAGCGTTTAGTCGTGAAATTAGCTAGATAAGTATGAAACTATCAAGATTAGAAGAAATCTCAGCGAAATATGCGATTGTTTCACTGCAGTACAATCGAAACTATGTTCTAGATCGTCTTATCGAGTTCCGTCGTGTAAGTAGAAGCATAAATATGAATCTAGTAAAACTAGAGGAAATCTAAATCCAAAATAAGTTTTATTCACGAAAACATCGTCGAAAAGTCAGAATTCAACGCCTTATATCGTTCTGTCTCGATACTAGCAAGTTTAGACGGAAACTAAACGAAAAATACGTATAATTCACGAAAATATCGACGGAACAGTGAAATTCAATTTATTATCTCGTCATGGCGTTAGCAATATATTTGTGCAACTAGAAAGATTAGACGAAATCTCAGCGAGAAATATTCTATTATTTCTCGAAGACGACATCGAAACGATTTAATTCAACGATCTATAACACTTTGTATTGAAATTAGCTTGATATCTGTAGAATTAGAGAGATTAGATAAGTAGCACTGATACATGGAATCATTTCACGAAAACATAGTCGAATTAGTCACATTCAACGTATTAATACGATTAGACGTGAAATTAAGTTATCTATCAAACAATCAAGATTGTATGAAATATCATGGTAGAGTACGATTTTTTCATTAAACCACTATCGGTACTATGAAATTCAATGTATAATCACATTTCGTCGTGAAATTAGCAAGATATCTATGAAACGTTTATGATTAGATTAAATCTCAAGAATATATATAATTTCACGGAAACGTCGTCGAAGTAATGAAATTGTAGGAATTATCACGTTTCCTCCTGCAATTATTATCTTATCTGTGAAACTAGAGGGAACAAAGATATCTCAACGAATTATGAGACCATTTCTCTAGACCACCATCAGAAAGATGAAACCCAACGAATTACAACGTTTGATCGTGATTTCACCATCATATCTATGTAATTCGCATGATTAGAGAACTCGGCGCAAAATATGATTATTTCACGTAAATATATCTGAAACGATGAAGTTCAACGAGTATACCGTTTCGTCATGAAATTAGAAGATATCTATGACACTAGCAAGATTACACGGACGCTCTATAGATATCTATGACACTAGCAAGATTACACGAAGACTCAGATATTGTATGAAATATCACAAACACGACTATTTCTTGAAAAAATCGGCGAAACGTTTAAATTGAAATATTTATCACATTTCGTATTTAAATTAGCAAGACATCTATGGAGTTGACAAGATTAGACGAAATCGCACCGATATATATGATTATTTCACAAAAACATGGTGAAACGACGAAATTGAACCAATAAAAATTTTTCGTGTTTGAAATTAACAAGATGAATATGGAAATTGAAATATTATACGAAAGCTCAGTGAAATATACGATTATTTAATGAAAACAATTTCAAAACGATGAAATACAAAGTATTACACCGTTTCGTCCTTAAACTCACAATATATCTATGAAACTTTATGGATTCAACGAAATATAACGTTAACTATCTAGAACAACGTCAAAAACAATGAAATTTAGCGTATTGTCACTTTCATCTGGAGAATTGCTAGATATACGTGTAAATAGCAAGAGCCGAAGAAATCGCAGCGGAATTTACGATTTTACGATTTACGGAATTACGAATTTACGACAGGAAAAGAAAGTCGCAACTGGGAAATTCTTTGTACGCTATACGTATATCCATACAAACCTACGTTCGGAAATACATACGTACCCACGTACAAACGCTATAACATGACTGCGAACGTGAACAGCACCGTACGTTCTGTCATACATACGGCAATAAATTCGATTGATCTACATATGCACGTGAATTCCAACGAGCGATCACACTGATGCACATAAATAACATACATACATGAATGAGTACGTAAGTAACAACTAAAGAATGGGCCTACGGACTTAGGTACATAGGTATATACATTGCTACGTACGTTTCGCATACGTACGTACATACATAGACCATAGTTTCCAGTTACGTGCATGCAAGCGTACGTTAATACAGAAGCAAGTCCATAACAAAGTCTTTATACAGACACGATCTTACGAATTTACGTACTTATATATTTCATACGAACATACATATGTAACTTCAGCAAGACATGTGTACGGACATACATACGTAACTAACCACGCATATATATATATATATATATATATATATATATATAAACACGTAAGTTCAGTAATACTTAAGCTCATGCTTTCGTTTACACTTGCATATGTGCCAACAAACCAACGTACGTTCATTCATATGTTCGTGCACGCCTACGTACGTAGGTACATATTTTCGAAAATAAAAACATACATTCAAAGCAAATACATTCATTCGCATGTACATACTTACGTACGTACATTCCAACGTACTTCCAATCACACGTACGTGCATACCTATGTACGTTATACCAAGGAGCGATCATATCTACGGGCGGAATTATATACCTACGTACATAACTACGTACGTACATGCATGCTTTCGATCTTACAGGTATGCATACGAACGTTTATTCCTACGAAAGTGCATATATACAAAACTCCACAATTACGTAAGTACTTACCGAAGTACTTTCATACCAAATTGCGACCACACTTACTAGCGGATATATACAACTACGTTCTCATCTTCCTACGAATATACATAAGTACGTAATAAATACGTATGTATATAAAATTGTAAGCATATATATCTTACGAACATACCTATGTACTCTCATACTAATGCATTTTCATAACTAGGTATGGACATACGTACATTAGGTGAATGCATACCTACAAAAGCAGATGCCTTCGTGCGTACATAAAATTGATTGGGCATGCATACACACGTACATTCCTACGCACTGATATACATCAACTTACGTTCTGACAAACGTAAGTACAAACACTGTTACAAGCATACCAGCGTACTAATATATTTCGGTAGGTGTGCACCAACGTATATGCATAGGAAGGGAAGTATTGGCATACGTACGTAAGAAAAAAAATATTTACGTAGCTAAAGTATAAGTAAGTAAAAGCAAAAGTATGTACATACTTACCTACGTACATACATACGTACAGAAATAGCTTATAACAGACCTTCGTACGGACATACGTAATTCTGTACATAAATAAGGACGAAGGTACCAACGTATGTGCAAGCACTTTACGCAATCGCTGATAACGCAAATACTTAAGAAGGTGGATGAAGTCGTATTTAACATACTAACGTAAATACATACCTACGTTCGGACACACCAACGTACATACATATATACGAACGTACAAACGAACGTAAGTTCATAATTACATTCGTTCGTACATCCGTACTTTCATGCATGCGGACAACTATGAAAAGATATTTACATATATAAGTTCGATCAAACCTACATACGTGCATGCAAACGTGCATTCATACAAACGTACGTACACGTACACTTAGGTTCATAAATAACTGCGGCCATACATTCGGAATCACATAACACCGTAAGTTCATTCATATGTAGTTACATAATAGGAACGTTCGTATTAAATTGCGTCTACAACTTCGTACTGTAGCACAACGCGCACAAATTCCTCCTCTCATTTACACTTACGCACTGGCATACCAACGTACGTTCGTGTACAGGAATGTTCATAACTTCGATCGTACATACATACGTACGTGTACAAGAAAGCAAACTCGTCAAAAGGAAAGTACATACCTACATACGTTCATACCTAAGTACGTCCATTCCTACCTACGTACGGACATACGTCGTACGTACATTCATACTTACGAACATGCTCACGTAATTACGTAAAAGTTTACGTACATAACTATGTACGTCCATAAAAAACGTTCATATCATCGTAAGAAATTACATACGCAAGTACACACCTACATAACACAAACGTAGGTACAAAACTATATACATACGTAAATAGGTACGTACATATATACGCACGTACGTACATTCGATCTTACTCAAATACAAAAGTACATACCTACGTACGTATGTAACGAATTACGTACAAACATTCCCACGTAACTAGATAAGTACGCACATATATACGTACGTTCGTACCAGTGTACGTTCATGTTTTTTTTTGTAATGAGTTACAAACGTACATGCATACCGACAAAGGTACATAAATACGAACGAACGTACGCACCTATGTACGTGAATTTTATACCCACGGGTACCTATGTACGCAATTGACTAATCTCTTACATACCTACGTAGGGACATTGTACGTACTTTTGTACATGCATAAGTACATACTTGCGAACGTCACCACCTACGTACGTACATAAGCAATAACATACACAGGTACCTACATATTCACGTAAGCAAGTACCTCCGTAAGTGCATGCACATATAAGTACCAATCTACGTAGGTGCACACAAACATACGTACATACGTTTGTACATATCACCTACCCTAATAAATACTTAGGTAGAAACCTACAAACCATCATTCACACGTACGTTAATATCTACGTTAATACGTATATACATACCGTCGCGCTTACACAGGTTCAACCGACATACGCGCATACGTACGCACGTTACATCATAACGTTCTTACCAACTTACGGATTTTCCTAAAAAAATTCATGCTTATGTACGTACATCACAAACTTACATTCGACTACGGAAATACTTACGTTAGTAATTAAGCAAGTAGGTACATATATACGTACTCTAATCGCAATGATATACATACTTACATAAATAGCAAATTACGAACATATGTACTTAAATACGTACTTAAATATGTACTTCTTACGCACAAGCCAACGTGCGTATACACATACCTTCGTTCATACCAACTTACACAAACGTCTACGTATATAAATACAATCGTACATTACAAAGATTGTACATGTTATGGTACGTAAATACTGAAGTACGTAAATGCGTTCGAAGGCAAAACGTATACATATAAATACGTACGACGCTACGTACGTACATAACTAAGTGGCAATAACCCAACGACAGCAATTAAATGAGAATGTACATAAAAACGTACGTACATGCACACGTAAGTACAAATTTACGTACATACATAATTATTTACGCAAATACATTAGTATGATCATACGAAAGTACGTATAATCGCCGTAAGCACCTACATAAGTACGTATATACATACGTACGTGCTACCTGTTTAACTGCGTACATACGTATGCAAATACATTGTTACACAAGTAACTTCGAAAATACATGCAGACGTATATACATACATATGTTCGTATAATAATACATACGTACTTAAATATATGCAGTCGTTCAATCCTACACATGTTTATACATAAGCACATACGAACCTACGTTAGTACAAGCCAATGTAACTATGTGTACAATTAAGTACAGACCTACGTACCTTCATACATACGTACGTACACACATACGTATTTACTCAGCAACGTACAAACGTATACTGTGACATACATACCTGCGAACGTTCATATATACGTACGGAGATATATGCACAAGTAAATGCAAATGTACGTTATTTCGTACGTACAGATACAATCACGTAGGTTTATACTGCCGTACGTACTTACGTTCTTGCGTACATACACACAAACATACATAAATACGCACGATCATACAGCCGTTCTTTCATACATTTTTACGGACATACATATGTTGTGCACAAATACATGTACGTAGATACATCCTAAATAAATATACTTACGTATAGGACTACGTACGTAAACCACTAAATACTTACATCACTACGTAGGTGCATGCGCAAATACGTAAACACTTACTTTGGTACACATTTCCTGTAATACCTACGAACGTAAAAAACACTTTAGGTAAGTAACTACGTAGATACCGACTTACTTATTTACCTACATATGAACATGGCAAGATCGTACACATTTCGTACATGCACAACGTATTTCTTACATGACTACGAACGAATAATGCTACGAATGTACACACCTACGTAAGTATACGCCAATGTACATATACTCTTACGTACGTACGTAGATATGTTCGTACATACATACATACGTACCTGTGTGTCCCTATATGTGTATGGTCGTTCGTTGGTAAGGAAGTTCGTAGTAATTCGTGTCCTGATGTGCGAACGAACTTTGGTACGTACGGACGTATCTATACACGAAGCTAGTTATGTACGTGTGAGGGTACTTACGTCTCTATGTATGTAATATTGCACGTAGGTGTGTATGTGTAAACGATCGTATTTAAGTAGGACATATGGTTGTACGTGTTTACGCACATAGCTACATAGATATGTACGTAAGTACGGATTACCTATTATATATGATTACGTTGTTATGTTCGTACATCAGTTTCGACGTATGTCCGTATGTACGAAGCACGTACGGAAGTATGATTTGAAGTGAGTAGGTATTTACGTACGTATTTTTGTGAATATTCTGTAATATTCGTACGTCAGTATGTCCTTACGTTGTTACGTTCTTCTTGTCTAAGTTCGTATGGATTTATGTAAGAAATTAAATATGTTTGTACTTACTACTATAATTACGTAAGTAGGTACGGACACACGTAATTATGTGCGTTTTACGTATGAGCGTAAGTATGTGTTTACGTACGAATGTATGTAAGTACGCAGGAATATATGTATGGATGTTTGTATGTAAGTGATTAGGAACATATATATATTGATATGCATTTATGTATCATTGTACTTACGGATGTTTGTACTTTCTACTTGATTGCAAATACATTTATGTACGTACGTTCGTATGTACGTGCGTGGAAATGTACGAACTTATCTGTGTACACACGTAACCATTTGCCTACGTATGTGTAAACGTACTTGGGCATATGCGTACGTGTGAATGTACGAAAGTATGTATGTACATACGAATCTAAGTACCTACGGGGGTATGAATCTACGTGTTTCCATACGCGTTTATGTATATACCTCATTATGTACGTATAAGTTTAAGTACGTACGCAAGTATGTATTTGAAGAAGGAATGTTCGAATGAAAGTGTTTTCTCTTGTAGTCTTGTTCGTGCGTGGTTCTTTCTTATGAACTTACGCTCTTCCTTCCATTTTACGAACTTATGTAGGTAGTACGTTTGCATGTACCAACAGTGTACTTCGGGGGGCATGTACAAACGAATGCATTTACGTACGTATACTAGTATCTTCTTAAGTATGTGCATACGCAGATATGTTAGTACGTAAGTACGTACATAGATACGTGTTAATTTATGTATGCACGATCGCTTCTACATACGTACGCATTTGCATATATATTTAAGCACGTACGTACATAATTATGTAATTACCAACCGATCTCCGTATCATGGTATCTGCGTACGTACGCATGATCATATGTACGTACGCACACACGAATGTACGTTATTACGTATGAACCTATTCAGCTTCGTACGTTCGTATTTATATACCTTCGTATGTGTATACGAGAGGTATATTCATACGCAGGTATACTCATTCCTGTGGTTCTTAGTATGTAGGTATGTATCTTGGTAATTATGTGTGAACGTACTTATCCATTTATATAAATATGTACTTACGTACGCATGAATATACATCGATATATACGGACGTATGTTTGGATGCATTTACGTATTTTCTAATTGACCCTAATAGACATTTGTATCTTTAAACGTACATTGGTACATACGTTTTCACGTTAGTACTTACATTGGTTTCTAACAATGTTATTACATAAAATTTTTAATATTTCTCGTTCGTAGGTTTTTACGGAACTATTTTTGTGCGTACGTTCATTCCTGTGCGTACGTATGTAAGTACGTATGTATGTACGCAGTTATGTTTTCTACGAACGTACACATTTACGTTCGTTTTTACGTACGTAAGTTTGTACGGCCGTTCCAATATATGTACGTACGTACGTTATTCCGTTAGTAGGTATATAAATATACAGATAGGTGAGCAAGCCGTTTCGTAATTTTGTAGATATGTAACATCGCGATTATGTACGTGCAAATGTATGTTTTCCCGTAGGCTTGTCAGTGCATGACTGACAGTACGTCCGTATGTACGTAAATAGGAATGTCCGTACGGCGGATAAACGTTCCCATTCAGCGCGCACGTGTATACACTTAATTTGGTGTGTACGGACGTAGGTATGTACGTAGGAACGTTGGCATGTACGTAATACCGTATGAACGATGGTATGGTCTGTAGTAGTTATGGAAATTCGTATTTACGCACGTACGTACATATGTATGCTTGTACGAACGTACGTATGTGCGTATGTACGTATTTGTACATTCAGGTTTGTACGAAGTTAGGTAAGTAAGGACGTAGTTACATACGCACCTACCAATGTATGTTCTCAGATAATTACATGGGGAGATATGTAATTACGTAAGGATGTACGTAAGCAGGTACGACCTTTGGTAGGTATGGAGGTACGTACGCCGTACGTACGCAGGTATGAACGGAAGTTGGTATGTATGTACATCGGTATTTACTTTCGCAGCTGTGTCCGCAAGTTGATAAGATCTACATGGATGCGAACGTAAGGTTGTATGTACGTGGGAGCTGAGACTGGTGCAAGTTGTTCCGATTTCAGGGTAACCTGGATAGGATCAAACTCTTTGATGAAGCTGATGTTGCACGTAAGGCTCACTCGTTCGTGGGCGGTTTATATTTCGGCGAAGTTGAAGACTTGCATCGATCAAATGGTCCACTCGCCTAACCTCTTCGTGGTGCTCCTGGGGCTCTACTTTATCGGCCTCGGTCGGTAGAGTGGAGCGCGAAAGAGCGAGTGGTCGCAGGGAAGGAGGAGCCTCTTTTGTTTTAATGATCATGATGTCTAATAAAAGCTTGAACGTTACAGGTTTTCATTTCAGGGGACATCGGGAACCCCAGGCCCGGCTCGGCTGGAGCGACCAAGCAGGCTCTAGCTCTGTCGTCATCAGACGACTGCAAGAAGGCTTCATGCAAGATGGATCCCAGGCCTCGTATGGAGAAGGTAACTGGGAATCAATACAAGGAAACCATGGAAGTACAGTGTAAAGGAGAAAATGTTACTAGTCCTGGAGGTATCGGAACTTACAGGCCCGGTGAGGAAGAGGCGTTCGAGAGGGCCTCTTCCCCATCGTTAACGAGACACCGCGAGTGTGGGCAGGTGGCCGCCCAAGCCTGCCCCACTACAATTACAGCAGGGTATAACAGAGAGCAGTGGTCATCAAGCGACACGTTGGTGATCGTCAGCAGCGACGGGATGGAATCAGACATCTCCATACCGCGTCGACGTCGCAAAGGAAAGAAGAGTTGCCGACCAGATGTCTCCGAAGGATCGGAAAACGCCAGGAGCTCGCGGAAGAAATGCGGGCTACGAGAAGTGCAACCACCGAGCGAAAACGGTGGAGAGGGAATGACGCATCGCGGGAAACTTAGGTTCGACAAACTGGAGACTCTCTCCTGCTGTCGGAAACGGAGCCACCCCGCCCGTCGAGGTCATCGAAGCCGCTGCCAACGGAGGCAGAATCGGCAGCAGATATGAAAGAACAGCCGACAGCCAATGTTGCCGCAATAGTCTTCAAGAATATGAAGGTGGTCGAAAAGCTTGCGTTCAGGGCAGGAAATTTGAAGGGTACATTCCAGAGGCTCTTCAGGAAAGCGACCGGTGAGACGTGGGCTAGCGCATTCGAATGGGCCAAGAGAGGGACTTCTACGGCCAATGAAACTGCTTTGGAGGCGGAGCAAATTGCAGTCCTGACCGAGAATCGGCAGCTGAAGGAAAGGATGGCGGGAAAAGAGAACTCCGCTGTCAAGCAAGCAAACCTCTCCGAAGCAACGACGAAGGAAGGAGGCGTGCGGTATGCCCAGCATCACCGGAGCCAAACGTGAGAACGATGGGCACAAGGAACACGCCGAGGGAGCTCACACATTCACCGAGGAACGAAATGGACGAGCTCAAGGAGCTGGTCCAGTCTCTGGCGAGAGAAGTGGCCGCCTTCCGCGAGGAAGCAAGGCGTGGAGAGTCGTCCAGCACAACAGAGCGGATCGAGCGTGTCAGGCCGGATACCGGTGCCGCGGCAGCCAGGTCACCGCCCGAGAAATATCCGCGGATGACGCGAGAGGCCCGGCAAGAGCTACGGCAAGGAGCCCGTGGTCGGTTTCAACAACGAAACAGAAGCCTGGGCTACCGTCGTGAACCGGAAGAAAGACCGGCGCGAGTGGAGAAAGACGGAGGTTGGGCAACGACGCCAGCAGCAGCCGCCTCCGTCACAGCAGGAACGGCGCCAGCAGTAGCAGCGGAAGCAACAACAACAGCAGCCGCTGCAGTATCAGCGTCGCTGGAAGGAACAGCCCTCGCGGTATCCACGGCCGCCGAGAGCTCCAAGAATAGCGGCGGTCACGCTGACCGCAGCTCCTGGGAGTGGAAAGACAAACGCGGAGACTATGTCCGCGGCGCGCCAGCAAGTGAAGCTGGAGAGCGCCGGAATGAATGGTCTCCGTATGAGAAGAGCAATCACCGGTGGACTGATCTTGTAGGTCCCCGGCGAGAAGAGCACCGAGAAGAAAGACCAGCTGGCGGGTTGCCTCCGAGAAATCTTTCCGGAAGGGCATGGTGTCAAAGTCACCCGACCAACGAAGATGGCAGCACTGAGAGCCTCCGGACTGGACGACTCAGACTCACCGTCAGAAGTAGCGTCGGCAGTGGCATCGGTTGGTGGATGCGACGCCGAGGCTATCAAGACAGGAGAAATCATGCGTCGCACGCCGATGAGCCTGGGCACGATGTGGATTCGCTGCCCGGCCGCAGTAGCCAAGAAGGTTGCGGCCGAAGGACGACTGCTCGTTGGTGGGTCGTCGGCACGTTAGAAAGCACTGGAGACTCGTCCTCTGCAGTGCTTCAAATGCATGGAAAAAGGACACACAGCAGCGCGCTGCTCGTCCGACAAGGACCGGAGCAGCCGATGTTACAGGTGCGGAGAACTGGGAAACTGGGCGTGGAATTGCTCCCCCCCCGTAAAGTGCCCGGTGTGCAACGATCTAGGCAGACAGGCCGAACACAGCCTCGGCAGCAAGGCCTGCAAGCCACCAAGGACGAAGAAGACGACAGCGACCAGCAGCAGCAATGAAGTCGAAACGTCTCAGCTAGCGACGGCGACGGAGAAGAAGAAGCCAGCGCCGGAAAAGGAAAAACCAGCGACGGAGGGGATCGACCGACGAGGTATCAACGAAGAGGGAAGCGGTCGCGAAGAGGCCATGGATGTGGCTGAGTGATTGCCCACGCGCGCCATACCATCATCCAGGCCAACGTCAATCGCTCAGCCGTGGCGCAGGAGCTTCTCCTGCAGACCATGGCAGAGCGAGGAGCGGGACTGGCCGCGATAGCGGAGCCCCACAGAATTCCCGAAAGCCCCGGATGGGTCGGAGACACGCTAAATTCCGTTGCACTCGTCAGCACGGGATTCGGCGCCTCCACCCATCTGTGAGGGATAGAACGGGGATGTGGATACGTGGTGGCCCAATAGAGCCAGATGGTCGTCGTCGGCGTCTACGCTTCGCCGAACGAACCACTGGCTACGTTCCAGAGGACGTTGGACAGACTGCGGGACTGCGTCGCACGAAGATTGCCGCACGATGATGGAGAGGTGCTCATCATGGGGTATTTCATCGCCAAGTTCACGCTTTGGGGTTCCCCCCGCAGCGACTCGCGAGGAGACGCCGTGACGGATTGGGCAGCCAGTCTGGACCTGCGGCTACTCAACACCTGGACGACGAGCACCTGCGTTCGCCGGCAGGGAGAGTCAGTAGTCGACCTATCGGAGGCCTCTCCTGCAGCAGCGCAAAAAATTGCGGAATGGAGAGTAGCGGTGGAGCTGGAGACGCTCAGGGACCACCTCTACATCGTCGCGGAACTCCACTCCGGGCGAAGAGGAGCGGAAGATATTGCCGATGGAAGTCGTCGTCAAGAGGGTCCTCCGCCGGAAGGACGGGCGATACGGAAACTCGACGTGGACATTTTGGCGACAGCTGCATACGGAGCAGCATGGAAGTCACCGCACGCAAACACAGCCCGTGATGTCGACGCAAAAGCCGTCTGGTGCATCTCAAGATGATCGAGATCTGCGACGTTGCAATGCCACGCGTCAGGCGAGCACACCGCGACTCGGTCTACTGGTGGAAAACAGAGATCGAGCGAGAGATTACAATCTGCGCTTTGGCGCGCCGCAAGTTCCAGCGTGCGCGCAGAGGAAGACGCAGAGGCGACAGGATGGTAGAGGCGCACTACACCCTGTACAGAGTACGGGTCAAGCGAATCCAGTGGGTGATTCGGTCTGCCACAGCTCGCGCGTGGGTTGAGCTTTTCGGCACGATAGACCACGACCGATGGGGAAGGCCCTACCGGCTTGAGCAGGGAAAACTGAGGCCGAGGGAGCCCCCAGCGACGGAAGCTCTGGACGAGGAGGCGCTCTCGAGAGTCCTGGACGATCTATTTCCCAGGGACTCGGAAGAGACGCGTGGCGACCCGCCTCAGGAGAGGGAATCGCCGCTGCAGAGGACATCGTCGCCGCCACCAGGGACGGAAGATGAGATGACTGCAGCAATCCGGAAGATGTCAGCGAAGAACACCGCTCCAGGACCAGACGGTGTTCCCGGCCGCGCGCTTGCACTGGCGCTGCGCGTGCTCGGAGGAGCCGCCAAGGAAATGTTCGACAGCTGCCTAGCCGCCGGGAGAATCCCCGCGTGCTGGAAGACGGCGAAGCTCGTGTTGATTCCCAAGCCGGGAAGGACGCCGCGCGCGTCTTCAGCGTACAGGCCGATATGACTGTTGAACGAGACGGGCAAGGTGTTCGAGAGGGTAGTGATGAACCGCCATTCGGACCACTTGACGGGCCCGGGACCGAACCTCGATGATAGCCAGTACGGCTTCCGAAGGGGACGGACCACCATCGACGCGATCGGGCGCGTTATCGCGAACGCGAGGTAAGCGGTGAGCCAGGGCGAAGTGGCGTTGTCAGTATCCTTGGTCATAGTCAACGCGTTCAACTCGCTGCCCTGGTCGAGGTTCCGAGAGGGCCTCGCACGTCATCGCGTATCGGAATACCTGCGGCAGACAGTCGCCAACTATCTCGACGGAAGAGCCGTACAGTACACCTCCGGTGGTGGCGCGGTGGTGCGTCGAATCATTGACCGCGGAGTTCCGCAAGGGTCGGTGCTCGGACCCTTGCTCTGGATTGTGGGTTACAACACGGTGCTTCAGTCGGCCGTACCACCGGAAGTGCGCTTAACTTGCTACGCTGTCGACACCTTGCTGAACGCCGGGAGACGGGACTGGAAGAGAACCGCCATGCTGGCGGAGGTGGGCGTAGCCGCGGTCACGAGTCGCATCCGGCGTCTCGGACTCAGCGTCGCGACGGCCCCGGCGGAGGCCATCAGGTTCCACGGCCTGCCGCGGACGAGTCTTCCGCCGCTGTCGTGGATAAAGATCGGAGACGACCGTATCCTTGTGGGAAGGACACTGAAGTACCTCGGAGTGACGCTCGACGAGCGAATGACCTTCGAGGCGCACTTCATCTCCCTTGTGCCCAGGGTGGATGGCGTGGCTACCATGCTGGGCAGAATTCTGCCCTACATCGACGGGCCGGATGTAAGGTTCCGGAGACTTTACATCACGGTGGTATGGTCTATGGCCTTGTACGGTTCACCCGTCTGGTCGCAATGTCTGACCGCGAGGCATTCGAACTCCAGGATGTTGCGGAGACTTCAGAGACGGATGTCGATCCGGTTCATTGACGGATATCGGACGATCTCCGAGGAGGCGGCGCTAACACTTTCCGGGTTATACCGTTCGACCGGCTGGCAAAGATGGATGCGCACGTGTTCCAACGTGCGGGGGACTCCGCGGGTGCTGTGAAAGTACCAGGGAACGCATGCACGCAACGGCAAGACTGCGGGCGCACCAGCAAGCCATACAAGAATGGAAGAAGGAGATGAAGGAGAGTGGTGCTCGCAGCAGAATAGTTGCTGGAGCAATCCTACCAAACTGGGAAGAATGGATGGCAAGAGGACCTGGAAGGTTAACATACAGGACGACCCAGATGCTCACCGGTCACGGATGCTTCGGTAAGTATCTGCAACGGATCGGAGCCGAGCAGACAGCCGTCTGCCACCAGTGCTGCGCTGACCCCGACTCAGCGCAGTACACCCTGGTGGAATGCGCGGCATTCGAGGACGAGAGACGAGTCCTCAGGTCGAGCATAGGGCATGACCTGTCGCCAGCAGCAATAATCTAGGCGCTGCTGTCAGACGAAAGCATGAGTTCGGCTGTCATTGGTTACTGTGACGAGGTAATGACAGCATGAGTTCGGCTGTCATTGGTTACTGTGACGAGGTAATGACAGCCAAGGAGAACGCCGAGCGGACGCGGGAAAAGGACGACCCGACGCGTCAGGGAAGACAGCGAGCCAGAACCGCACTCGGCCGCCTCGTCCGAGGCGCTCCTCATCCCATCTGAGGACGCCGCGGCAACATAGCTACGACGAGTGGCTAGTCCACCTCTCCAGATGCCGCCGCCACATTCCAGGACGTGATGGAAGATCCTGGGAGGGTAGCGAGACCCAGGCTCGCACTGGTAATAAGAAGAGGAAAGGAGATGAACCCGGTGTCGACGGGTGGACAGGTGAGTGTGAGTTCATTCAATGAAAGTCGCTCCGTGATAGAAGCGGCAGCGGTCGGTGGCCGTCTGTTGTCGCGAGAAGAAAAATACCGCGATGGAAGAAACGATGATCGCCGAGAAGAAGCTGCAATGCGTTATGCCTGGGAAGCACCGTGTGTTTATAAAAGTCCCGGAGCTACAGAGTAGGCAGGTAAGAGGCCACCGTGCAGGTTTTAGTCGGTAAAGATCCGACACTACCCGACTTCCCACCCTCAGGGAAATTGACCCGGGTGTCTCTGGAAGATTTCCTCCACATAAAAAAAAAAAAAAAAAAAAAGTTGTATGTACGTATGAAGCTTTGTTATTATGTGGGAATGTCAGCACGTTGGTGTATGTTTACATGGGTACGTAAGTAGATTTGTATGTAACCAGGAGACTACGTACGTTGGCAACGACGAGCTTAGCTACGTATATACGCGAGAACCTGTGCACGTTTTATTGTTCATACGTATACAATAATGTACATATGTTGGAATGTATGTATCTATGTATGTACTTACGTGCCAGTATACGCAGGCAATGATATATGTTCTTAAGTACTTGGGTATCTTCGTACGTATGAATTTCCGTACGTAAGTATGAACCAACGATTGTGAGTACGTACGTTGATATGTACGTACATATGTATTCATGTAAGTAGTTACGTATGAAAATTGGTATGAAAGTTCGTAGGTTTGTGGGTTCGTAGATATGATGTTCCGTTCTGCAATTAAGTAGGAATTTATTTACGTACGTGCGTACTCTTACACGTAGGTGTATCCTTAAGTAGTCATTTACCTACGTAGGTGTGTACTTACGAGTGTATGTACGTAATTCGTGGTTTACCCTCTTGTGAATGTACGTATGCACGACTGTACGTACGTAGAGTTGTTGATTACTATACTGCACGTACGTATGGATGTACGTATCTAGGTCTTACGTACGTGTGTATGCTGTTACCTTGTTATTGACGAACTAATGTATTGCCTCACGTTGTTAAATGCGTATGGGTAAATGCAAGTATATATATAGATTCGTGAGTGTTATTGTATGTACGCTTGTGTTTGCGTTCGTCGGTATGCACGTGCATTGGTGTGTACTTATGTCGGTATGCAAGTAGGCTGTTATGTACGTACGAAATTGTTTACTCACTTTGGGATATTCGTAGATATTTACGTTCGTATGTGTATACGTACGTCTATAAGTACATACTTCCGTAGGTACGGGTGTTGGTCGTTACGTACACGGATACGTTCGTCAGTCGTTATGTAGGTGTGAATGTTTGTACCTACGTAGCTATGCGAATAAGTATGTACGCAATTATTATACAACTTAGTTATGTATGTGTGTAGGTTTTGATGTATGTATATCTGTACTAATGTAGCTACGTATGTCCGTATATGCGAACGTGTTTTCAATCTGCGTATGTAGAATTACACGTTAGTGTTACGTACGAATATGTGTCATATGTAGGAATATACCTATCTATGTATATACTTAAGTAGGTATGTAATTACGTAGGTAAGTTCGTATACAGCCATGTACGATAGTAGGTATGTACGTACGTATGAATGTAAGTACGTGGGTTTTTACGTAAGTATGTATGTACGCGGGTATGTACCTACCTACATATGTAGATTCGTAATCATGTTCTTATGTAGTTATGTACGAACGTACGTTTGTGCTATAGTATGTGTGTACACACGTAGTTGTTTCCTTTCACAGGTATGTACGTTTGCTTATGTGTACTCTCGTAGTCATTCACATACGTATTTAGGGAAGTACGCAAACATGTACGTACACAGGTATATACGTATGGTATGTATGTACGTATGTATGTACGTTATGGACCTTTTCGTAAACTTACGTATGATTGGAAGTATATAGGTATATATGTTTATATTTCAGTTTGTATGTAGGAATGGACGTACTTATGTATTTACCTAAGATTTGCGTACGGGTGTTTGTACTTACTATTGAATTTACCTCCGTTTCTGCGAACGTACGTATATACATATGTAAGTAGGTGTTTCCGTTGGTGTGTTATATTGTAAGTAATTTTGTACGGCCGAAAGTATGTACGTACCTATGTACATACTTCAGTAGTCATGTATGTATAGTTACATGTAAGTTGGTTAGTCTCTTATTATGTATAAATTAATGCATGTATGTATGTTCTTACGTATTTCGGTACGAATGTATGTTTGTACGTTTGTGGTTCTGTAGGACGTATGTGTATAACGATTAACACTATTTCGTCGTTAATTCTAAGAGATATTACTTCAAAAGTCAAATTTTGACGGATCTACAGTGATAAAAATTATTATTTCAATAAAATTTCGTGGAAAGTATGAAATTTTCATTATTATAAATTTTACGTCATGATACCTGTGGAATACATATCACTTTTACAAATATTACCACCTTTACGTTCCCCCAGTATTTCATCAAATTACGTTAGAAAGATTGAAATTTATCGTATTATCACTGTTTCCTTTTATTGTCAAAGGAATAACCTTGCCTTTTACGAATTTTGCAGTATTTACAACGAAGTACAAGTATATTTAAAGAAAATATTTGCGAAACACAGCAATGCATTTTTGGCAACTACTATATATATATACGGAGTTAGATAATTTTGTCGAACTTACATGGAGAAGGAAGAAAGGTACTCGAAAACAACGCCCAGGCCACGAAATTCAGTATGTTATCTCTCTCTCTCTCAGTGAAATGTACGAAACATCAACGTAATTCGAATGTCTTTTCGAATCTACGACGAAAAATACGTCGATTTCGTGAGACATTCTCACTATATCAATGCAAAACATACGAAATTTACATGTTTTACGGAATATAAGCAGAAGAATACTAATATTTCACGAAAATATTGGCGAAAATCAAATAATCGTTTTGTTGGTACGAACTGCTGCATGTATATGAAACTAGACATAGTTTTAAAACTTTCAGCGTAAAATTGATACGCAAAAACAAATTCGATTCAGGGTAGTTAACGTTGTCATTACTGTTGAGTCATGAAAAAAAAAAATTATCTATCAAATTGTAAGGGTGTCTAGTCTTCAACGTTATACACGCATATTCCATGAGAACATTTTCGAAAGAATCGAATGTAACCGTTTTTTCTCTACATCAAAGGCATACGTGTGCCGTTTACAAGTTTTGCCGAATTTTCAACAACAGACACGAATATCACACCAAAATATTGGCGAAACCGTGAAATTCTTTGGAGTGGTTGGAGGTACGAATTATTTATGGAATTAGTTATATGTCGAAATTGAGACTATAACTACGAATCTTATAAGGGAACTTCTTCGCAACAGTGATACTCAACTTATTACCTCTGTTTCTTCTGAAGTCTGTGCAATATCTAGGTAACTAAAGTATTTCATCGAATCTACAACGATGTAAACGAATATTTCGAGAAAACAATGCCGAAACACTGATATTAAACGTTATATCATTTCTTCGACAAGATAGCAAGGGAATTACACTTCCGGAAGCATGATTTGCTGAATTTACTGCTAATAACGGGAATATTATACGAAAATTTCGGCGAAAGTCTGTAATAAATTGAATTGATGGGAACTACGAGATAACTATTTAATTAACCAGTTATGCGGAGCTTAAAACGGAAAAGCGAATGTTACTTGAAAACATAGAAGAAATAGGGAAAATCAAACTATTGTCTCTGTTTCGTCGTGAAATCAGGGAAACATCTATGAAATTAACGTGTATTATCGTATCTACAAAAATAAACGAATATTTCTAGAAAGCAAAGGAGAACAAGAAAATTTATATTGTCATATTGTCAATGTCCGGGCACTACACCAAAAGAATACATATGCCTTTTCAAGATATAGAATTAGCAGCGAAATACTAGACTATTTCACGAAAATCCCTTCGAAAATTGGAATTACATTGAATAGTGTGGAACTACGTAATTTCTGTGAAATTAGATAGTTTTTTCAAAGTAACAACGAGAAATACTACTGTTACAAGAAAATAAATTATAAACAGGGAAATTCAGATCATTATCATTGATTCGTAGTGAAATCTAACAAAAGATTATAATACTAGCCTGATCCATCGATTCAATAACGGAAGATACGAATTTTTCAAGAAAACATTGTCGAATGAGTGAAATTAACGTATTATCTTTCGTCATTACATCGACGGAAAACTGATGCCATTTGCAAGTTCATCAGAATTTAAAACGAAATTCACGATAACCTCACGAAAATATTTGCGAACATTTCTAATTCCTTGTATTGGTGGGATTTAAGAAGTATCTTCAGAATTAGTTTGTTCCGTCGATTTTTAAACGAAAACTACAAATATTACATGAAAACATATTCGAAACAGTGTAATTCAAATAGTTATCAATGGCTTGTTATGTAATATCCATAACATCGGGGAAGTAAGTACGACTTATCGTATATAGAGAGAAAAATAGGAGAATAGCCGGAAATACTTGTCCAAAGAGAAAAATTTATAGTACAATCACACTTACGTTTTGATATCAACGGAATACAACATACAAATTTTGGCGAAATTGCAACGACTGAGACGAATATTTCAAGCAATAATTGGCGAAATTGAATAAAGCATAAATTGAAGGAAATGCTATATACATATATATATATATATATATATATATATATAAATATAAATATAAATGTAAATATAGATATAAATATAAAAATAAACATAAATACAGATATAATTATAGATATAAATATAAATTTAAATATAGATATAAATATAGATATAAATATAGATATAAATATATATATAAATATAGATTTAAATATAGATTTAAATATAGATATAAATATAGATATAAATATAGATATAATTATAGATATAAATATAGATAAAAATATATATATAAATATAGATTTAAGTATAGATATAAATATGGATTTAAATAAACATATAAATATAGATATAAATATAGATATAAATATAGACAAAATATAGATTTAAATATAGATTTAAATATAGATATAAATATAGATATAAATATAGACTTAAATATAGATATAAATATAGATACAAATATAGATATAAATATAGATATAAATATATATATAAATATAATTATGTAATTATATCTATAAATGTGTATATGTGTGTGTGTGTGTGTGTGTGTGATTTGCAAATTTTGTGATGCATAAGACATGCAATAAGAATGTTACATGAAAACGTTTTCGGTACAGGGACATTCAGCCTGATATCACTTATTCGTCGTGAAGTCCACGAAGTAAATGTAAAATTAGAATTTTCTTTCGAAACTACAACGAAAAATGCGATGATCCTATGAATAGGATTGTCGTACGGGTGAAATATGCGGTATTATTATTATTTCGACATCGTATTATTGGAATTCAAATTTCTACTTCAAATTCGTCAGAAATTGCTACGAAGAACAAAAATATTTCACGAAAACGTCGTGGGAATTGTGTAATTCATTGAGTTGGTGTGAATTACGAATTATATTCGTAATTAAATGGATTGAAGGTATTACAGCATAAAACAAGTGTGTGACACGAAAACACATTCGAAAGAGAGAAATTCAACTTGTGATGTATAAGAAATATCTGCGAAGATATTATCTTTTACTGAACCTACAGAGAAAAATAGGTTTCTTTGTAGAAAACATAATTGAATGTATGTAATTTTAATTCCTACCAGTTTTTCACAACGATATCAATTTTGCACCGATTACGTTTACGTGTTTTGCAGAAATTACAACGTAAAACACGATTACTTCACGAAAACATCAGCAAAACAGTGTTACTTATTGAATTGTTTGGAACTAGGTGAAATCAGTGAAATTAGATGGTTTTGACGAACTTACAACGAAAAAAACGAAATTTTCATGAAAACAGTTCCGAAACAGAATAGTTACCAATTAACTATCATTGTTTCAGCCTGAAATCTACGAAATACAAATGAAATTAGCATGTTTTACTGCGACATCTACAACGAAATATACGTTTATTTCGAGAAAATATCTTCGAAAGTATAGAACGATCTTATTATCACTGATTCGTCACGATGTCCACCTAACAACTGCGGATTTTACAGGTTCTGTCGATTCCGCATGTATGTAAAGTTTGTAATTCAATGAATTGGAGTGATATACGGAAAATCTATGGAACTAGCTAGTTTTGTGGAACATGCATCGACAAATACGAATGTTGCACGAGAACATACACGAAACTGAGAAACTCAATTTATTACCACTGTTCAATCATCAAATCTACGATATATGTAATTAGCTTGTTATCTCTAATCTACAACGAGAAATACGGATATTACGTAGGAACATCATCGATTGATTGAAGTTTTAAGTATTCCACTGGTGTCATAATGATACCCGTGGAAAACTTGTTCCTTCTATATGTATTGCCGAATTTAAATCAAAAACGCAAATTTTCCACCGAATATTTCAAATACCGGCGAAGCAGTTTATTGCAATGAATTGTTAGGAACTACGATGTATTAATTATGTTATATCGTATTTTCGTACTTATAACGAGAAATAAGAATGTCAAAAGAGAACATTCTCGAAACAGAGAAATTCAAATCATTACCAGTGTTTTGCCGAGAAATCTACAAAACATAACAGAAATTAATCTTCTTTATCGAATCTAAAATTAAAGTTAAGGTATTTCAAGAAATAATAGTCGTATGATTGAAATTTGTCGTTTTATACCTGTCTGAAAATGATATCATGTGAAAAACTATGCCTTCTAGAATTCTTCGGAAGTAACAACGAAAAGAAACAAATAATTCCCTGAAAGTTAACTAAACGTAGTAATTCACGGAATTACGAAATATCAATGAAATTAACACGTTTCTTCGAATCCACTACGGAAAGTAAGGATATTTCATGATAAAATCGTAGAAGGAGTGAAGTATAACGCATTATCACTGTCTTGTCGCCATATCAATTTAAAACTTATGCATATTGCAAGTTTTGCCGATTTTTCTTCAAAAAACGCGAGTATTTCACGAATACGTAGACGAAACGTGGGAGTACATGAATTGGTTGGAACTACGAAATATCTACGAAGTTGGATAGTTTTGTCTAACTTACAAGGAAAATTAGACTGATAAACGAAAACACCGTCGAAACATTGAAATTCAATTTATAATCAATTTTCGTGTGAAATCTAGGAAATATTTGTGAATATGGCTTCTTATACGGTATCGACAACGTAAATTACGAATATTTATATAAAACATGGTAGAAAGAGAGAAACTCAACTTATTAACAGTCTTTCGACACGACATGGATGGAATACATATGCTTTTTAAAAGATTTGCAGAATGTTCAACGAGGAACGCGAATAATAAACGAAAATTTCGGCGAAACTGTGTGATTCATTGAATTCGATGAACTACGGTATATCAACAAAATTAGATGGTATAGCCGAACTTACAACGAAAATTACGAATGTTACAGGGAAACATCGTCGATGTTCGTTGTCCCCTGCTCGTTCATTCCGTTGTCCCCTGCAGTTCCATGAATTTATACTATACCGCCAATTTTTGTGAAATATTCGTGTTTTTTGTTCTAATTTCTGCTAAACTATTTAATTTCATATATAACACTTAGTTCAGTCCAATTCAGTTAATTACAAAATTTCGCCGAGATTTTCGGGTAATACCCGTACATTTCGACATAAATTAGGCAAACAAAGTAAAATGCATCTGTATTCCACTCATTTAGTGACCAAACGGTGATAGTACGATAAATTGCACTCTTTCAAAAACTTTTTCTTGTAATATTCTTATTTCTCGTTGTAGATTTTATTTAACATTCTAATATCATAAATTTTTCTTAGCTATCACGGCGTGATATCACTAACGTTAGATATCACCATTACTTCTTAGATATCACTATTATACTTCTTAGATATCACTAACGTTAGTAACATGATTAACACTTTTTTGGCGATATTTTCGTGTAAGTATTGTATTTTTCGTTTATATTTGGAAAAACTACCTAGTTTTATATAAACATCGTATTTTCCGTTGTAGATTCGTTAAAAATGACAGTTCCCAAATTATTTCTTAGGTTCTTCAACGAAAAGTGTTAATGTGTTTATTATCTCTGTTTCGACGTTGTTTTCGTGTAACTGCAGTATATTTCGACGCAAGTTCGGCAATACTATCTCTTTTCATAGATATTTCATAGTTCACACTAATTCAATGTATTACACATTTTCAATGATATTTTCGTGAAATATTCATCTTTTCCATGTAAATTCGTTAAAACACGTTCAAGTGGTGTGAATTCCAATGATATCATAACGAAAAACTGGTAACCCGATAAGTTTGTTCCTTCGAAGTTATTACCTCGACGAAACCGGGAAATTCAAATTAATATCACTGCTTCGTCGTAAAAACAAAGAAATATTAACTAATTTTGCTCGTCTTACCGAATCTACACAGAAAAATAAGATTATACCTCGTAACCAACTATGGAAGTTTGAAATATATCATATTGTTAATGTTCCTGATGGTATAAATAGAATACGTACACATTTACAAGTTTTTCCGGACGTACAACGAAAAACACTGCTATTTCACGAAATCTCTGCGAAACTGGGTAGTTCATTCAATTTGGGAGACCTTCGAAACATCTCTGATATTGGCCGGTTTTGTCGAACTTAAAATGAAAAATACGTCTGGTCTGTGAAAACAAATATTGTACAGAGAAATTCAACTTATTAACACTGTCTTGTTGTGAAATCAGCGATATATCAGTGAAATTACATTGTCTCATCCAATCTACACAGAGAAATACGGATATTACTGGGAAATATTGTCGAAGAATCAAAGTTTTTGGTATTGCCACTCTTTCGTTACGATAACAATGAAATACGCATGCCTTTTACTAGTTTTGCTTCATTTACAACGAAAAACCTGAATATTTCTCGAAAGCATCGGCGAGAGAGTGTAATTTATTGAATTGGCTGGAACTACGGAATATCCAAAGACTTAGATGGTGTTGTCCTAAAGACTTAAAGACGAAAAATAACAATATTAGACGAAAATATCATCAAAACAGAGAAATTGAACAGGTTAACACTTTTTCGTAATGAAATTAACGTAATATAAATGAAGTTAATACATTTCATCGAATCTGAAACGCGAAATACGAATACATCAAGAAATCAACTTCGGAAGAGTGTAATTTTCAGCTTTATCGTCGTTTATTGACGATATCAATTGAAAAGCAATGCCTTTTACAGGTTTTGTTTATTATTTTAAAGGTTTTTACATGTTTGGGATTCAAAACGGAAAACCTGAATATATCAGGAAAATATTGTCGAAACGGCGTATTACTTTTAATTGTTGTGTACTACGAACTATCTATCGTAGCAAATAGTTTAGTGGAACATACAACGAAAAACACGAACATTATTTGAGAATACCGTCGGAACAAAGAAATTCAAGTTATTATCTCTGCTTCGTCGCGAAATCTACGAAATATCTGTGAAACATGAAGGATTTACCGATCCTACAAAGAGAAATACGAATATATATCAGGGAAACATGTTCTAAAGTGTGAAACAGAAAGAATTAACACTATTTCTCCACGATACCAATGATTCACGGAATACATCCTACTTCTACAAGTTTTTCGAGCTTACAACGAAAAGCACAAATTTTTAGCATAAATTTCGGCGAAACGGTGTAACTCACTAAATTGGTGGGTATTGCGATATGTATACATAATTAACGAATATTGTCTAAATTATAATGAAAAGAATGAATGTTACACACAAAGAAATCCTCGAAACAGAGTTATTACATTCAAATAACTATCACTCTATTTTCGTGAAATCTATGAAATATACACGGAATCAGCATGTTTCACCGAATAGACCACGAAAAATACGAATGATCCTGGAGAATATCGTAAAAAGAGAGAAATATATCTATTAAGAATTAAGAATGTTTCATCATTATAGCAATACGTAGAGGAATACGTATGCCTTCTAAAATTTTTGCTCAATTAACAACGAAAATCACTGGTATCTACGGAAATATCGACGATACAGGGAAATTCAAATTATTAGCTCAGTAATCTCAGAAATGGGCACGTTTTTCCTAACCGACTACAGAAACCCCAATATATAATATATTCAACGTCAAAGGTGTGAATTTTAGCGAATTATCACTTGAGACAAGACATCAATGGAATATGCCTCTCATATGTTTTACAGATTTGACAACGGAAAACATGAATATGTACCGAAAATATCTTCGAAACCGTTTATGTGATTAGAATGGTGAGAACTACGATGTATCTACATCATTAGCAAGTTTTGTAGATCTTACTATGAAAAATAAGAATATTACGAAAAATCACCATCGAATCACGGAAAAAACAACTGTTAAATCCGTTTCATCTTGAAATCAGTGAAATATTTATGGAATTATATTGTTTGATGCATCTACAACGAAAAACAGGAGTATCTCACACAAACATGTGGAACTCTGACGTATCTCGTACAGAAGTGTGGAACTCTGACGTATAATCCGTGTTCCATTACGATAACAATGGTGTGCCTGTGCCTTCCTCAAGTTTCACTGAATGCATGACGAGAAAAACCAATGTTTCACAAAAATAGAGTCAGAACAGCGTGAAACTTTGATTACTATTAAATAAGGAGTATCCACGAAATTAGACAGTTCTGTAGAAATTACTGAATCACAATAAGAATGTGCACGAAAAAAATTTCGACCCAGGGAAACTTAAATTTTTATCCCAGTTGCGTCTTGAAATATCAGCGAAATTATCATGTTACATTGGGGCTACGGCGAAAAATACGAAACTCTCAAGAAAATTTCATCAAAAGTCTGATACTAAACGTATTATCACCGTTCGTCACGTTATTAATGGAACCCAAATCCCTTATACAAGTTTCGCCGAATTTACAACGTAAAAAAGGAATATTTCACGAAAATATATGCTTGATGTTGTAAATCATATAATTGGAGGGAGCAACGAAATATCTATGAAATTGGATCGTTTTGAAGCACTTAAAGCAAGAAATACGGATGTATTACGAAAAACACCATTTTATGTCGATGCAGAAGAACACAACATATTATATTCGTTTCGTCTTTTAATATAAGAAATAAACATGAAACCAGGTAGTTCTGTCGAAAATAAACGAAAAATACGAATGTTACACGAAAACACAGTCTAAATACGAATTGTTATCACTTTAACGTAATGAAATCTATGGAATACCTATGAGAGTAACATGGTCGGATATAAAACGATAAATACGAATAATTCAGGAAAGCATGCGAAAGTGTGAAACTCATAGTATTATCAATATTTCGTCAAGATAATAGTGGATTACATATTCCTTTAGCAAGTTTTAACGAATGTAAAACACGAATAGTAACCGAAAATATCGGCGATAGAGTAATACCTCGAATTGACGGGTAATAGGAAATATCTATGAAATTATCTAGTATTGTAGAAATTGCAAAATAAAATCCGAATGATACACGATAATATGTTCAATACAGAAGAATTCAATTATTTTTCTCCGTTTCATCGAGAACTCTACGAAGTAACGATGACATTAATATGTTTTTTCGGATCTACAATGAAAAAAACCTATACCTCAAGGAAACATTGTCGAATGAGTTGAATTTAACGTATTATCACTGATGTGCAACGATTCCAATGGAAAATATATGCCTTTCACCGGTCTTGCTTAATTTACAAAGATAACCTCGATTAATCCACGATAATATCGGCGAAATATTGTAACACCTAGAATTGGTTGGAACTAAGAAATATCGAAAAAACAGTTTTGTCGCATTTCCATAGAGAAATACGAATTTTAAACGAAGCAATCGCCGCTGAAGGAAAATCCAAATGATTATCAGAGTTTCCTCGGGACATCTTCGAAGTATGAACGAAATTAAAACGATTTATCCAACCAACATGGAGAAGTAAGAATATTTTGATACAAAATATTCGAAGGAGCTGAATTATTACTGTTTCATCAGGATATCAATTGAACACGTATGCTTGTTACAGGTTTTGCACATTTTACATTGAAAAACACGTATATTTCACGAAACTCAAATATTCAACGAAATCGGGGAAACGGCCTAATTCACAAAATTGTAGGAAACTAAGAAGTATCTATCGTATTAGCATGTTTTGCGAACTTACAACGAAAAAAAGAATGTTACACGAAGATATCTACGTAGCAGAAAATTCAAATTATTGTAACTGTATAGTCGTGAAATTTACGTAATGATATGAAATTAGCGTCTTTTTTCCAATCTTCAACGAAAAATAGCATTACTCCAAGAACACAAATTCTAGAGTGAAATTTTACGTATTATCTTTGCTTCGTCATGGTATCAATGGAATACTTATGCCGGGGACAATTATTGCCGATTTTACAACGAAGGACACGAATATTTCACGAAATCACCGATAAAACAGAGTAATTCACTGAATGGATTTGGGCAAACGAAATATTTGTGACATTATACATTATTGTCCAATTTAGAACGAAATGCAAGATCATTACACGAAAACTTCGACTAAGCAGAGAAATTCACTCATTATCACAGTTTTGTCGTGAAAGTTACGAAATATGTATCAAATTATCCACTTTTGTCGAAATTACAAAGACAAATACGAATGCTACGCGAAAATTGTCTCGATACGGATAAATTAAGGATGTTATAACTCTTCCGTCGGGACACCTACAAAATAATCATGAAATTACCGTGTTTTAGTATAATTTCTAAAGAAAAACACGAACACTTCTCGAAAATATCGGTTAAACGGTGTAATACGTTGAACCATAGGGAACTCCAGATAATTTGTAGAACTATTTAGTATTGTTGAATTTGTTACCAAAAATGAGAACGTTTCGCGAAAATCAACGTCGAAACAGAGAAATTCAAAGCAATGTTTCAGTTTCTTTGAGGAATCAACGAAGTATCAACGAAATTAGCATGTTTCTCTGAATCTACCACGGATAATACGAATATTTCATGATTATATTTTGGAAAATGTGAAATATAAGGTATTATTGCTGTTCCGTCAAATTATCAATGGAATACCTGTAACTAATAGGTGTTTTGACGAATTTACGACGAAAAACACGAACAGGTCACAAAATTTCGGCATAAATGTGTAATTCATTGTTTTGCATAGTACTACGAGGTATCAATGAAATTAAATGTCTAGTCGTACGTATAATATGAAAAGCGAATTTTAAACGAAAACTTAGTTGAACAGAGAATTTCAAATCATTACAACTATTTTGTGGTGAGATCTGTGGTATAAGATTTAAATTATATTGTTTTTCCGAATCTAGAACGAAAAATACGAATTTTTCAAGAAGTCATTGTGGAGAGAGTGAAATTTTTAACTATTAAATACGGTTTCGTCACGATGATAATGGAATGCATATGTCTTTTATTGTTATGACGAATTTACAAAGAAAATCAATACTTTGTCCCGGAAGTATTGGCGAAAGGGAGTAATTCATTGAATTGGAGTTAATTACGAAATATACATGAAATTAGATTAGTGGAAATTATCAAGAAAAATACTAATGTTCCTCGAAAACATCGTCCAAAAATGTATATTCATAATACTACCGCTGTTTTTGTCGTGAAATCTACGAAGCGTCAATAAAATTATCATTTGGATCGAAACTACAACGAAATCTACGAGCAATTCAAGATAACATCGTCGAAAAATTTAAATATAACGTATAATCACTATTTCTTCACGATATCAGAGGAACACACATGCCTCTTACAAGATCAGCCGTATTTATAACGAAAGACACGAATATTTCACGAAAAAGCGGCCAAAATATTTATTTCGTGGGCACTACGGTCTATTAATGGAATTAGAAATATACGTCGAACTTACAACGAAATATTCGAATGTTACAAGGAAGCATCCTCGAAACATAGGAATCCAACTCCTTATCACGGTCTAGTCTTGAAATCAACGAAGTATCAGTGATATTTGCAAGGTTAATAGACACTACAAACAATAATACGAATATTTCTTGAAAACTTCTTCTGTGGAGTAAAATTTAACATACTATACTCAGTTTCGTTAAAATAGCTGTGGTATATATGTGCCTTTTTCCGAATATTCAATGGAAATTACGAATGGTACACTATAATAATGGCGAATATGTGTAATTCATTGAATTTGTTGGAACTACGACGTATATATGAAATTAGATTGTTTTTTTCGAAAATACAACGAAAAATACAATATTTCAATTAAACACAGTCGAAAGAGTAAAATTTAACACGTTGTATCGGTTTCGTATCGAAAGCAATCTAAGACGTATGCATTCACAAGTATTGCCAAATTTACAACACAAAACACTAATATTACACGAAAACGTCGGTGAAAAGTGTTAGACTTTGAATTGATGGTAACTGAGGAATATATTTGCAATTAGCTGATTTGTCAATCTCACAGCGAAAAACAAGATTGATACACGACTACATCGTCGAAAAAGGGAAATGAATCAAATTATATCTGTTTCGTGATGAAAACTACGAAATGTCAGTGAAATTAGCAAGTTTTATCGAATCTAGAACTAAAAATACGATTATTTCCAGAAAACAACGTCGAAAGTGGGAAACAGAGTGAATTATGAGATTTGCCAAGATACCAAAAGTATTCACATCCTTTTACATGTATTGACGCTATTGCAAGGAAAAACAGGAATACTTCAAGAAAACATCGTCGAAACAGGGTAAATCATTGAATTAGTGGGAGTTGCAGTGCATCAATGAAACTAGTATTTATTTTCGAACGTGAGCGAAATACACGAATGTTACACGAGAAAACATCGGCGGGACAGAGAAATTCAATTACTTAGTACTCCCTCGTCGTAAAATCTACCAAATATCGTAGATTTACAGGATTCGCCGAATTCACAACAAAAATCACGAAAAATGCGGCGAGCCAACCTAATCCCTTGAATTGGTGTGAACTACGTAATAAGAGTGAAAACAGTTTGTTTAGCCGATCTCACAACAGAAATACGAAGAAAACATCTTCGAGGGAGAAAAAATAAACGTATTACAAACGTGTTTAGTCAAATTGTTAATGGAATATACACACCTCCAACAAGTATTGCCAAATTTACAACGAAAGACACGATTATTTCACGGAAATATCGGCGCAAACAGTTAATTTTTTACAATGGCGGGAACTACGATACATCATTGAAATTAGCTGGTTCTAAGGAAACGAAAATAATAATGTTAAACGGATACATAGTCGAAACAGTAGATTTAAAATTAACATCTCTCTTTCGTATTGATATCTAAGAAATGTATACGAAATTAGTTTGTATTATCGAATCTACAACGAATAAAACGTTTATATGTACAGAACATCGCTGAAAGGGTGAAGTTCAATGTATTATCACTCTTTGGTCACGATTTCTATGGAAAGTATATGCATTTATATGTTTTGCTGTATGTACGATTGACACGAGTATTTCACGAAAATATCGTTGAATGTTTTTAATTCATTGAATTGTTGGGAAATACAAAATATCTATGAAGGTAGGTAATTTTGTGGCTCTTACAATGAAAAGTACTTATTATAGAGAAAGTATTTTCGAAAAAGAGAGATTCGAAGTGTTCTAACAAATTTGTCGTGAAAGCTACGAAACATCTGTGAAAGTAGCACGTTTTAACTTCTCTAGATGGATGAATATATATATTTCAGGAAAACAACTTCTATATAATGAAATTTGAAGAATTACCACTGTTTCGTCATGACCAGAGGAACTCATAAGTCTAAAACATCCTTTGTATATTTTAAAACAAAAAACAGACATGTAACTTGAAAACGCCGGCGAAAGAGTGTAATCCATGCAATTGTTGGGAACAAAGGCATATTCATAAAATTATCTTGTATTTCCGCTCTCGCAACGATAAGTACCAATGTTACAGGAAAATATCGCCAGAACAAAGAAATTCAAATTATTATCGCTTTTTCGTTGAGAAATCTACGAAGTACCAATGATATTAGCACGTGTTATCGATTCTACAAAGAAAAATTCTAATAATTCAAGAAACCTGGATTGAAAAGTGAAATTCTAATTATTATCACAGTTTCGTCAGGATATCGTTGAAATACCTTGCTTTCAACAAGTTTTGCGTAATTTAAAATTAAATACAAGCAAGTAATGAACATAAGTATCAGCGGAAGGAGTAATTCATTAATTTGTAGTATCTACAATACGTGCATTAAATTACCTAGTTTTGTCGATAGTACAGTCAGAGAACGGAATGTTTCACGAAAACATAGTCAGAACAGGAAATTCATACTATTATTCCTTTTTCGACGTGATATCTCCGAAATAACCACGAAATTAGCAAGTATTATCGGATCTGAGACGAAAAATTCGAATGTTACGTGGAAACAAAGTCGAAGGTGTGAAATATTACATATTAACCCTGTTTCGTCGTAATAACCTTGAAACAACAATGCCATTACAGGTTTTGCCGAATTTACAGCGAAAAGAAGGGAAATTTGAAGAAAATAGTGAAGAAAGATTTCAATTCGTTGTATTGGTGGGAACTACGAAATAAAGACAAAATTGCTGGTATTGTCGCACTTACGACGCAAAAGAAGAATTTTATTGGAAAACACCATAGAAACAGATAAATTAAAGTTAATATCATTGTTTCGTCGTGAAATCTACGAAACTCCAATGAAATTACCAGGTTTGTAGCACTAACAAGACACAATAAGAATAATATACGAAAACACTGTCGAAAAAGAGAATTATAATTTATTATCACTCTTTCGTCATGCAATCAAGGCAGTAATTGTGAAAATAGCAGGTTTTCTAGTACTTTCAACGTAGAATGCGAATATTCCACGAAGACTGATTCGAAGCGAAGGAATTCAAATATTTTTTAGAGTTCCGACGTAAAGTCAACGAAATGCAAATTAAATTAGAATGTTATACCGAATCTCCAACGAAAAATGCGAAAGATGCATGAATATGTCGGCGAAACACAGTAATCGAATTGCTGGGAACTACGTAACATTTGTGAAATGAGAAATTTTTGAGGAACTAGAACCGGAAAATAAGAGTTTTATACGAAATCATAGTCAAAATGTGGAAATTTAAATTATCATCACCGTTTCGTCGTGAAATCTAATAATAATAACCGGTATTGGCATGTTTTACAGAATCTACAACGAAAAATACGTATATATCAAGAAATCAATGTCGCAAAATTAAAATTGTTCATTTTGACACAGTTTCGTCACATTATCAATGGAGTACATATGCCATTTAAACGAATTTGAACCACAAATACAAATAGGAAAATTTTAACGATTCAGTGTAGTTCATTAAATTGTTGGGAACTATGAAATATCTACGATATTAGCTACTTTTGTCGAAGTTGCAACAAAAATTACTCACGTTACACGTAAACATGATAGAAACAGAGAAATTTAGTTCATTCCAACTGTTTGAGTAATGAAATAATAGAAATATCTATGAGAAAATCCTGTTTCAACAAATCTAAAGGAAAATAGCAGTATTTCAGGAAAAAATCGCCGAAAGAATAAAATTTAACATAATAGTATTCCCTTGTCACGATTACAAAGGACTACCTTTGCTTTCTACCAGTTTTCCAGTATTTACTTCGAAATACTCGAATATTCCTGGAAACAAACGGCGAAGCTGTGTAATTATTGGAATTTGCCGGAACAAAGGATTATAAATGAAATTCATAAGATCTGTCGAACCTAATGCAGAAAATCCGTAGGTTACAATAAAATATCATCGAAACGGAGAAATTCAGCTTAATTCACTCTTACGTCGTGTAAGCTACGAAATAACTATAAAATTAACATGCATCAACAAATGCATATATATGAGGAAACATCGACAAAATATTAAAATTTACTATAGTATCACATTTTCGTCATTATATCAATGGAATACATATACCCTTTACAAGTTTCGCCGAATTTGCAATGAAAAACACGAATGTATCTCGAAATTTTCGGCGAAAGAGTTTAATACATTTAATTTGTCGGAGCTACGATATATCTATGAAATTAGCTAGATCCGTCGAATTTACAAGGAATAGTAAGACAGTCACACTGAAAATACTACACCTTTTTCGTCGAGAAATCTCTTAAATATCTACGAAATAAACATGTTTAATGGAATCTAGAATGAATAATTCGAATATTCCGTAAAACTTCGTAGAAAAAGTGAAATTTATCGTATTATCACTATTTCTTCTCAATACCAATGGAGCAGCAGTACCTTTTACAAGTTTTGCCTATTTTGCAATGAAAAACAGGAATGTTTCGAGAAAATGTGGGCCATCAATTTCAATTCACTTTATCGTATAGAAATACGGAGAATATGTTGAAATAGATTGTTTTGACGAACACAAAACGAAAACTACTAATGATACAAAGTACCCACATTGAAACATGGTGTTTCAAATTGTTATCAATTTCTTGTGGTGAAATTTACGAAATGTCTATTAATCTTGCACGTTTATCAATACTACAAAGAAGAATACAATTTTTTCATGAGAATAACTTCGAAAGAGGGAAATATATCCTATTACCGCAGCTTCTTCACGTAATAAATGTAATTCATCCGCTTTTACTTGCTACGACAAATTTATAAAGAAAAACACGATTGAATCTCAAAACGTCGTTGAAGCAGTATAATTCATTAAATTTGAGGGAACAACGTAATGTCTACGAAATTAGAAAGTTTTGTCGAACTTACAACGATAAACGAGAAAGTTACACGTAAACACCGTCGAAACGGAGAAATTTAATCTGTTACTACTGTTTTGTCGTGAAATCCACGAAATAACTATTAATTTACTGTTAAATTAAAACTACGACGAAATATAGAAATATTTAACGAATAAGCGTCGAAAATGAAAAATTTAATGTTTATTCAGAATTTCGTCATGATATCAATAGAATGCCTACGCCTTCTGTATGAATTGACGAATTTAAAATGCAAAACACGAATATTTCATGAAAATATGGGCTAATGCGAGTAATTCATTCAATTGTTTAGTACAACGAAATGACTGTAAAATTAGATAGTATTTTCAGTCTTACGTCAGGAAATATGAATGTACCACGATAACAAAGACGAAACAATGGAATGCAAAACATTGTCAACGTTTTTCCGTGAATTGTACAAAATATCTATTAAAATAGCATGCTTACAGACTCGACAATGAAAAATATATCCAGAAAATATCGTCGAATGTGAGAAATTATCGTATTATCACACCTTCGTCATGACGTCAATGGAAAACCTATTCCTCTTACATGTTTTAGCGAATATGCTCCGAAAAAGAAATTATACTTCCAGATAACGTAGTGGAAAAACTGAAATTGACGTATTATCACAGTTTGGTCACGATATCTACGGAATATATATATTAAACACTAGCTTTGAATGACTTAAAGAGAAAAACACGAATATTTTACGATAACATCACCGAAATAAAGTAATTCGTTATATTGAAGGAAATCACGAATCTAACACGGAAGAAACGTGTAGCAGCGGAATTAAAATTATTATCAATGTTTCGTCGTTAATTCATTAAAATATCCACAAAATTTGTATGTTTTATCTAATCTACTACGAGAAATAAGAATATATCATGCAGAAATAATCAAAACTTTGCAATTTATACAGTGTTACTTCTTTTTCCTCAAGATAACAATGGAATACTTATGTCTCTTCAAGCTTTGTGAAAACTACAACGGAAAACACGAAAATACCGCGAAAACATCCGCGAAAGGTGATAATTCATCGAGTTGAAGGAACTAAGATATAGGAACGAAATTGACAAGATTTGTCGAACTTATAACAGAAAATACAAACTTTTAGAGAGAACTTTGCAAAAAGTGTGAAACTTAATGTATTACCAACTTTCGTCACGACATAAGTGGAATACCAATGCCTTTTGTAAGCTTTATCGAATCTATAACGAAAAATGCGAACATTACAAGAATACGTCTTCGACAGTGTGACATACACTGAATTGGTGGGAACGACGAATTATGTATGAGAAGAGCCTGTTTTGTCGTACCTACGATTAAAAATTCAAATGTTATACCAAAACAAAGTCGATACAGAGAAATTCAAATTGTATTCGCTGTTTCGTCTTGAAGAGTTAGGTATATCTATGAAATTAACTTTTCAACCAATCTACCACGAAAAATACGTAAAATTCGAGAAAACATATACAAAAGAGTGACATTCAACGCATTATCACTGTGTCATCATGAAATCAAAGTACTAACCATGCCTTTTACAGATTTGCCGAATGTACAAAGAAAAACAGGAATATTTCACGAAAATGAAAAGGCGAAAGTATCTAATGAATTAGTGGATTACAGGAAATATCTAAGTAATTAGGTAATATTGCCTAACATGCAAGGAAAGGTACGAGAGTTGCACGGAAATTTCGTGGAACAGAGAAATAAATATTATTAACACTGTTTCGTCGCAATATCTACGAAATATTTAGGAAAACACTTTGTTACATCGAATCGACAACGAAAAATACGAATACTTCAGGCAAGCAACTTCGAAAGAGTGAAATTTAACGTATTATTGCTGTTCGTCAGGATTTCAATAAAACACATATGCCTTTTAAAAGTTTTGACGAATTTAGCACAAAAAACACTAATATTTCTCGAAACTGGTGACAAAACTTAGGAATTCGTAGAATTGGTGTGAACTACTGAATATATATGAGAAAATATATAGTTAGGTGGAACTTACAACGAAAATTGGAACGTAACCCATTTATATTCGGATGGAACTCTTATAATGCGATGAATTTCACTATTCGCAAAATGTTCTATGGTAAAATTCCTATTTTTCCTTGTAGATGCGTTAAATATGATAATTTCAATGATATTTTGTAGATTTCACGTCTAAACAGTAATAATAAGTTGAATCTCCCTGTTTCGACGATGTTTTCGTGTAACATTCACATTTTTCGTCACAAGATCGAAATACTGTTTTATTTTATAGAAATCGTTGAATGGGTGGGTTTTTACGTTTCGTAAAAACCTACAAATTCAATGAAACACACTGTTTCGGAGCTATTTTCGAGATATATCCGTGCTTTTCGTTGTAAATTCGGCAAATGTTGTAGGATGCATTGGGATTCCACTGATATTAGGACGAAAGAGTGATGATACGAAATATTATATTCTTTCGAAGAAATCTACTGGTTATATACGTATTATGCATTTTACTTTCTATGAAATGTGCTAATTTCTTTCATATTATATAGATTTCACGGCGAAACTCTTATGAGAACTTGATATTCCCTATTTCGAAGTTGCCATCGTGTAACTTTCGTATTTCTGACGCAAGATGGACAGAATTATCTAATACCATAGGTACTTCGTTCATCCCACCAATTCAATAATTTACATTATTTCGCCAATAATTTCGGGAAATATTCGTGGTTATCGTTGAAAATTCCGCAACTTTGTATAATACATCGGTATTCCATTGATATCATGACGAATTAGTGAAATACTTGGAATTTCAATTTTTCAACGATGTTTTCATGAAAAATTCGTATCTCTGTGTGTAGATTCGGCAAAATATGGTAATTTTTATGATATTTCGTAGATTTAAGGATGAAACAGTAATTATAATTTCAATTTCTCTGTTTCGACGTCAGTTCCGGGGTAAAAAAACACACTTTAGAAGAAGTTTTTTATATGTTTGCATATTTCATTGTATATTCGGTTAAACATGCTAATTTCGCAGGTATTTCGTTGACTTCACGCGGAACAAGTGGTAATATTACGAATTCCTTCGTTTCGCTTATGTCTTGGTGTAACATTAGTGTTTTTCGTTGTAAGTTCGTAAAAACCAGCAAATTTGATAGTCGTTTCGTAGATTCCGCAAATTCAATGTTTTACTAGGTTTGGACGATATTTTCATTAAATTTCATGATGTCAGTTAGAATTACGGAAATCTTGTAAATGGTACTTTTACTGCACTCATATCGTGACCAAATGGATACAATAAGGATATTTTCAGGGTTTCAATTATGTCTTCTCGAAATAATAAATTTTATTGTTGTAGATTAGGTAAAACATGTTAATTTCTCAGATACTTCGTAGAATTCACGTCCCAGGATTGGTAATAAAATGAATTTCTCTGTTCCGTCAATGTTATCAAGGAACATACGTACACTTCGTTTAAATTCGGCTAAACAACCTAATTTCATTCTTATTACTTTGTTCCCAAAAATGAATTACTGTTATCAAAGATATTATTCTGAGATATTACTGTTTTACGTTGAAAATTCGGCAAAACATGTGAAAGTCATAAATAATCAACTCTATCATAGCGAAGAAGGGGCAGTATTTCTTATTTTAAGCTTCCGACGAGTTATTTTTGAAATATTCTTATTTCCCCAGATAGATTCTAAGAAACATTTGGTTTAAAAGATATTTGAAGGATATCAAACGAAGCAGCAAAAAAATTTGAATTCCGCAGTTTTTACGATGTAGCACTGTTACGTTCGTATATTTCACTTTAAATTGTACAATAGTACCTGATATAATGTATATTTCGTGGTTCCATTCAATAAAATGGGTTACATTGTTTGACAGTATGTATGGCCGCAAGGAGGTGGGTATGGGTATGTATATGTGTACGTACCTAGGTATGTACACAGGTCTTTATGTCCATATGTAACTACGTAAGTATGTAACTATGCAGGTATGCACGTACATTAGTACGCACGTATGAAGTTACGTACGTACGCAGTTATATCCGTAAGACGTAAAGTACGAATGATGGTATGACCGATTATACGTATGTAAGTATTTAGTTGTGAACGTAAGCATACATATTGGTTTGTATGTTGGTTCGTACCTATATATGTCCGTATGTGGTTACGTAAGTATATGGGAATGTGCGTATATTGTTTAGCAGGTTCGTAGTTACGTACCGACATATGTATATAATTACATACAGAATTACAAGTGTATGTACGGCAGTGTGTAAATATGTACGTTTGCAGATGTGTTCGATTTTACGTATGCAGACCTGCAGATATGTCCGTACATAGTTATGTACGTAATTGTTTAGATATATACGTACGTATGTACGTACTGAGGTATGTACGTACATAGGGATGTACGAACGTATGGTTGTATGTTTTTGGGTTCGTACATATGCAAGTGTTTACATATGTTTTTTACATACGTAGTTTCGTAAGTGTATAATTACGTAAGTATGTAGGGTTGTGCGTACTTTTTATGTACGTAAGTAGGTACGGAAGAAAATACCCATGTACTTACGTAGGTGTGTAAGCACGAATGTACACGTTCCTGCAAACATTCCTATGTTTGCAGGAACGTGTACTTACATAGGCGTGGACTAATTTAATTCTGTCGACACGTGTGTATGTACGTTCATAGGTATGTACGTAGGAATGTATTTACGACCATATGCTTTCATGTACGCGGAAGTGTAATTACGTACTGTGGGACGTACGTATGTACGACCGTATTTATGTACCTACGTAAGAATTGACATACGCAGTCGTGTACGTAGTTATATGAGCTCGTTTGTATTTATATACGTATATTTCCATGTATTTACGTTGGTTTGCACGAACGTAGACATGTTCCTACTTAGGTTTCTAAGCATACGCATATATGTTTATATAGTCACACATTTGCGCATGAATTCAAGTACATCGATTTGTACGTGAGTATGTAAATACTCTCTTAGGTATGTGTGTACGTACGTCCGTATGTACGAACGTATGAACTTATAAATATATGTACGTACGCAGTCATGGAGATTAACTTTTGAGTACGAAGTTAACTACGTACGTATGAAAGGACTTATTGGTGTAAATCAGAAAGTAGTGACTTACGTATGTTCATTTGTAATTACTAACGTGCGTGCGCATCGAATATGTTACGCTCTAAGTCATGCAGTTCCGCGGTTCCTAACGTCAGTTGTTCTGTATGTAGGCATGGAGAAAGTAGTGACGTCCGTATGTTCGTGTGTACGTAGGTTTGGTTGAATCCATTGCGGTATGTTGCTACTTAGAATTTACTTTCGTAGGTATGCATGTACTTAGGATTGTTCGTACACCGGAATGAAGGTACGTATGTATGCAGACTCGTTGGTATGATCTTACGTATGTATATCTGTACCCAGGAATGAACGTATCCTGCCCTGGACGTTCGTATGTATATACTTTGGTTACGTTGGGGTGTGGGAACGTATATACATGTGCACCTTTGTACGTACGTACGTACGGATGTGTGTTTGTAGTTATGTACTTGTGTACGTAATTACGTACCTAGGTTTGGATGTACGTACGTATGTACGTAAGCAGTAATGTACGAACATATCTACGAAAGTAGCAGTGCATGTACATTGGCGTATACTTACGTAGGTGTGTACATCCGTAGTATTATTCGTTCGTAGTCATGTAAGAATTGCGTTGTGCATGTACGAAATGTGTACGATCTTGGCATGTTCATATGTAGGTAAATAAGTGAGACGGTATCTACGTAGTTAATTACATAAAGCGTTTTTTACGTTTGTACGTATTACAGGAAATGTGTACCAAAGTAAGAGTTTACGTATTTGCGCATGCACCTACGTAGGGATGTATGGATTTAGTGACTTAAGTACATAGTCGTATACGTAAGTAGTTATTTAGAATATATCTATGTACGTGTATTCGTTCTTCTTCTCCATTTTCGTGGAGGAAATCTTCGAAAGACACCCGATTTTCCCATGAGGGAGGGATATCGGTTATTGTCGGATTTTTTTTTCCGAATAAAACCTGCACGATGGCGGTCATCCTGTCTTCTTGGGAGATACAGTGCTTTCGTTACACATCGGTGCTTCCCAGGCACATCGCCTAGCGGATTTCTTCCCGGAGAGAGATGTCCGTTTCCCTCTTTATTGACCATCTTCCTCTTCCTGCAGGATATATTCCTGCAGTTCCAGGTGCTACTCCCAGGCCCGCTCGTCCACGGGGCGATGTCCAAGGAATGGGCAGGCCATCACCAGTCCTTCCATCGACCACGGGTTTCTGCTATTTTCTTCCGTGTCATCTTCCTTGAAGTAGGATGTGTCTTTTCACCTCCTGATGACCGTAGCTCTGGCGACGGACCGGTCGAAGGTTCCTAGCATTCTCTATGTTGCTGAGCCGCCGCGTTGTTCTCAGGAGGGGTTTGTATCTCCTCCGATGCGGCGACCGGACCCTGTCCTACGGCGCCGTCTTTCTGCTCGCGTGGAATTTTCTATTTCGCTTGTTCTCTCCGCGTCTTCTTTGACTGTCATCACCTCTTCACAATATTGTGTGACCGCATTCCACTTCTTCTCGTCCGTATGGAGCGCCTTCACTATGGCTGCCGGTGACAAGTCTTATCATGGCCTTGAGACCGTTCCTCTGTCGCTCAAAGCCCGGGCAACCCTTTAGTCTATGATGCGCGCTGTCTTGTGTCGCGTCGCAGTCGTAACACTTGGAGGATTCCTCAGCTGCGGTACTGTGCAAGTACTCTCCGAAGCAACCATGTCCTGTGAGCACTTATGTTGTTCTGAAGGTCAGCCTTCTGGCCTCTCGTTCCGTCAGTGTCTTCCATTTTGGAAGGACGGCTCCAGCGACACTTCTTCTGCCTGCTCCACCCTCCACCAGTTCCGACTTCCACTCCTGGGGGGCTTGCTGGCGAGCCCCCAATCTGGCCGTCGCTAGCATCCTCTCCTTGGTCCTTGGATCGCACTCGCTGAGCTCTCGAGCGCGGTGGAACATCTGCGCTCCCATCTCCGCTAGCAGGTCGAATGGGATTAATCCGGGGAGAATTAGCGCTGACTCTTGAGACATCGTGCGATATCCGCGCACGATGCGTATGCACAACAGTCGCTGAAGTCGCCGCAGCATCTAGGTGATGTTGTGCTTCGCAGTCAGACCTCGCGACAAGATTAGCGTGCCGTAAAGCGCCATAGTCTTCACCACCGTGGGGTAAATTCAGCGCACTCTGCTTTCCGGGCACCCTATGTTCTGCATTATCCGTTCCAGCATCGTTGCCACGCCTCCCACTATGGGCAGCAGGGCGGTAAAGTAATCCTCGAATGTCATACGCACGTACAGCGTCTCACCGAGTTATTTCAACTACCTTCCGACTAGGATTTGGTCTTCTATTTTGAGCCATGTCTGCAGTGTGCGTCTTGTCCGCGGTAGCCGGTGGAAACGAAGAGCCTCCTACTTGATGTTTGCCACCTCGAGTCCCAGCCTCTTGATCCGACTGGTGACTGCGGCCACGTCTGCCACTGCAGGTCTGATTTTCCTCGTCCAGTTGCTGTCATCGGTGATCAGCAGAGTGTCGTCACGTAGCATGCCAGGCGTACTCAGCAGCGCCGTTTCTAGGACAGCGTCGTAGCCGATATTCCATAGCAGAAGTCCTAGCAATGACCCCTGCGTCACGTCGCGATCGATCTGACTGCGCGATGCTCTTCCTTCCCTGTTGCGGAACAACACGGTCATCCGAGTTATGTAGTGTTCCATCGTTCTCCTCGGGTACGTTGGCACTCGATGCCGAGCATTTTCTGGCCCTATTGTCCACCATGATCGACCAAGGTAGCGATTTGAAGGCGTTAAATATGTCTATGTCTTTATCGCCAGTGCAACCCCGCCCTGTCTAGTTACTGAATCCGCGATTATACGGACGTGGTTCTATAGCGTCGATTGTTGACGTTCCTTTTCTGAAGCCGAATCGGCTTGGCTGCTGATTGGGTCCCTCGACCTCCAGGTGTGAAGCGAGGCGATCCATTACCACCGTCTGGAATAGATTTTTCGTTGAGAGGACAGATTGACCGGAAGACCGATGGTGAATTCGTTGCCCTTCATGGCTTTTGTATGAGTACCATTCTCGCAGTATTCCAACATTCTGGAACTAGGCCGTTCTTCATACACACATCGAAGATGCGTTTCAGACTCCCGCCTAGGACTCGCAGCCCCAGGGTGAACGCGCCCCCGGGAAATCCATTCGGTCCCGGGACGGGGTTCCTTACTGTCATCTTCGATACTGCTGCCGCCTGCTCCTCGTATGTGGACGGCGGTGGCGAAGGTGTTGCGTCTGTCTCTCGGGACGGGGCGTTTCGCTTCTTATCCGTGTTCTGGTGAAATACATGTCTCAGGAATCCGTCCATCGTGTTCCGATCCTGTGTTTCCGTTGCTGGAGGTGGTCTCGGTCGCAGCTTCCCCAGCACCAAACGGTAAGGCCTTCCCAATGGATCTCGGTATACATTGCCGATAAGCTCGTCCTATTCTCGAGTTTCTGTAAACCGTATCATCAGCTGTAGGGTGACGACTTCTCCACTGTACCGTCGGTAGTGCGCCTTATCACTTGCTAGGTCTCGGTGTCTTCATCTCCTTGTCCGCTGGAACCTTCTGCGAGCTGTGTCTCTCCCCCTCGTTGTCTGGCGACCTCCATTACACCTAGACTCATCTTGTGCGCTTGACGCATGGCATGGCGACGTCGCAGATTTCCGATACTCTTCTTTGTAGCCAGCTTTCCTCTTGCAACCGTCTTCCGACACCACAGCCATACCTGCTTCCCTCTCGGCCAGGGTCTGCCAGATCAGATCCTTCGCCATGGCCGATCGATTCACATTGGCCTAGATGATCCGGCCCGCTAGGTCCATCATGATTCCCATGGCCTCAGCTTCGCCAGTAGTGGCTACAGGCTTTTCTGCCTCCTTCTTCTTATCCTCGACGCTGGTGCGTTGTTGCCGGACGTAGAGGGCGGTTTGCCGGTTGTTGGCTCCCGCTTCTCTTCGCTCTTGTCAGCCGTCTTCTTCCTGGGCTAGCTTGGCGGCTTGCACGCCCTGCAACCCAGACGATGGTTCGCCGGCTTTCCCAGGTCCGCGCGAAGCGATTACTTGTCCGCGACAGTGCATTCTCGTGCGAAGTGACCTTGCTCTCCGCATCTGTAACAGCGCTCGCTTCTGACCGTTTCCGATGGAGAGCGCTGTACCGTGTGGCCTACCTCCATGCAGCGGAAACACTGCAGTGGTCGCTTTTACAGTACTTTCACTCGCGGTCACTCCCATTCAACGCACAACCTTCCAGTTTTGGCGATCTTCCTCGCCGCTGTTGCCGGGCATCGCAGCCATATCGAGTCAGTGCCCATCGGGGTACTCTGCCGGATTTCACCAGTATTGACACGAGCTCCTTCGCAGTCGCCAGCCTTGGCCACTGCCGCCGCTACCTCGCCCGGCCTGACAGAGTCATCCAGCCCACTGACGCGAACATCAGCCATTTTGCATGGCCTGGACATCTTCACGTCCTGGGAGTTTTTGAACACTTCCCGTCGTCATGCACGTAAGATGGATTGTCTGCACGTAGATGTGAGCATACTCTGGTATGAATTTTATTATGTAAATACGAATATTAATATGAACGTTTGTTGGTATGTACGTGCGTACGTACGATCGTACTTTTGTTTTTTACGTACGTAAGTATCTACAAACATGGGTAACTAATTTAGTCAAGTAGGTAAATGTACGTGTACGTACATATGTGTGTCAGGTAGTAGAATTTACGTACGTAAGTACCGATTATTTATGTGTGTACGTAGGTCGGTGTGTACGTCTTTACTTATGTACGTACGTGGGTGTGAATGTACGTATTTAAGTTCGTACATATGTATGTGCGGTGATTGTAACTGTGAGAATAGATACGTACTTATGTATGGACCTACGTATTTTTTTTCTAACTCAGGTTTGCATTTACGTATGTATGTACGTACGTAGGTATGTATGTACGTAGGAATATACGTACTTATGCATGTACGTCCTTATGTGTTCATATACGTTGGTTGGTTCTTAAATATATATGTACTTATGTATTGATATCGGTATTTATGTATTGGCATTATTAGGGATATACTTACGTAGGCATTTACATGCGTATATACGTTTGTGTGTTGGGACGTATATTCGTATTTGTGTACATTCGTTTATAGGAATGTTTGAATGTTCGTCTGTATGCTCGTACGTAGTTATGCACGTACATTGGTACGAAATTATTTTAGCCTTTTTGTAAGTATGTATCTAATTACTTGGTGGTTTACACAAGTTTGTATATATTTAAGAATGTATGTAGGTACGTTGTTATATTTATCATTACGTAGAATATACGGACATAGGTATCTGCTTACTTGGTTACGGTTTTACCTACGTTGCACGTTTATACGCATGTACGATGCTACGAACGTACGTAAATACGTACGTTGGTTGATATGTACGCACGAAAACCTGTCAATACTTGGAATGCACGTCCGCACATTTGTGAGTACTTCCGTATATATATAGTTATTTTTTATTTAAAGACGTATGTATCTAACTACGTATATAGTATCCCCCTTACGCAGTTCCATATGAACGTAGTTATGCATGTGTGCATGTATGTGCTTACATAGCCATATTCCTACAGAGTTTTGACGCAAACGTAAGTATGAACATCCATCCGGAATTACGTACGTATGTAGTACGTACTTATGCATGAATGTATGTTCTCAAATGTTGAAAGTAAATTGACAAATACGTTATCAGTTGCGAATTTATGTACTTTTACACTTAAGTATGTATCTGTTTACGAAGATATGTAAGTACGTTTGTATGTATGGCTGTATCCATGTACGTACATAGCTTACTTAATGTATGAAGGTAAGTAGATATGCACGTACTTAGTTTTGATCGTAGGTAGGTTCGTACGTAATTAGGTACATTTTAATATATGTAGCTAAATATGTTACTACGTACGTTGGCAATCAGTTACGTAAATAGAAATTTATGTATGTATGTATGTACATACAAATGTATGCAAATACGATAATTAGTACGATGCAGGTTTGTACGTACGCAGGTATCTATATGCATAGATATGTGCTTACGTAGTTAAGTTCTTATGAATGTATGCACATAAGCTGGTTTGCGCATATGTATGTATTGAATGAGTTACGTTTGTATGTTCGTAGGGAGAGCATTACGTAGGTATGTACATACGTAGTGATGCACGTGGTACCCTTTGTATGTATGGAAGTACATACATATGTTTGTCTGCAGTTATGTATGTACGTTCGTAGGCATGAATGTATGTATGTATGCACGTACGTAAGTAATATGTAAGGGAGTAAATATGTACGTATGTACCTCCGTACGTACGTATATCTATCAGTACGTATGTATGTCCGTACGTATATATATCTGTACGTAGTTATGTACCAACCTAGATTTTGTACATTTGAAGTACTGTATGTTCGTAGGTGACGGTGTAAATCGTTACGTACGTACATACTACAGTATGGAGGAAGTTATGTACGTAAACGTGTATATACGAATCTAGGTATATTGCTAGGCAGTTTTTTACCAAACGTATGTATGTACGTCAGTAAGAAAGGACGTAGGTGTGTATGTACTTACCTAGGCATAAACGTGTTTTCGCGTATACATACGTAAGTGTGAACTTATGTAAGTATGTTTGCAAGTGAGTATGTAACTGAGCAGGTAGTTTTGTACGTACTCATGATTGTCTGGCCGTATTTATGTACTTGCATATGTAAATGATTACGAATGCATGAACGTAATTAGATATGCACGTACTTATGGACGATGGTAGGTAGATGTGTACGTATCCATGTAGGTTCCTTTGTAGGTGTGTACATAGTTATGCCTTTGCGTACGTAGGTATGGTCGTACGTTGGTACGTAATAACGTTATTATACATTCACGTAGATATATATGTAAGTATGTATGTAGGTATGTATATACGAGTGGGTTTATGTTCGTACGCAAATATTTACTTACGTATATATTTCCGTACTTTTATAATTATGAAACAAGTATGCACTTCCGTAGGTTTGTACGTTCGTATACATTTCCGCCTATTAATTCCATGGTAATTTGGCGTTAAAGTACCTAGTTATAACTGTGGTTAAGCTTGCGCGTACGTTGGAAGGTACATACGTATGTATGTAATTACTTTTCTATGTACGTAAATATCAATTTAAGTATGCAGGGATGTAGGTACCTGCGCAAGTCTGTACTTACGTATATTTGTAGTTAATCATGGTAGTACGCTGGTATGGACGTACGTACTTATGTACGGTATTGCATTTTCATTTACGAATGCTGCTAAGCAATAACGTAGGTACTGTAGTACGTTTGTCTGTAGGTACGTATGTATCTTGCGTAGGGATTTTCGCATGTCGCTACTTATATACGTATGTGTGTATGTACGTATGTATGTACGATCGCGGGTATGTCCATTCAGATTTGATTACGTCCTTATGTATGTACGCACGTCGGTACATATAAACGCTTTATTTACGTACGTAGGTATATTCTTACGCATATGTGAAATGACGTAGGTATGTTGTGCCTTATGCATGTACATGCAAAGATATAAACGTACGTATGTAACATATTACGTGGGTACTAAAGTACTCAATGTTGTATTTACGTATCAACCTAATTTCCCAGATGTCTAGATTCTAATATACCAAAAATGTGCGGTATGTTCATGCGTAGATATGTTCGTAAGTATGTGTATTTCTACGTAGACATGAACGTAATTATATTCGTTGGTACGTGAATGCGAAAGATCGTATTTATGTACGAAAGTAGGTATGAACTTACGAATGTACATAATGTCGTAGTTATGCATTGACGTATGTTTATATTAATGTGAGTATATACGTAGGTCTGTATTTACGTGCTTGTGTCTGTTTGCTATGTTCGTACGTTTGAATGAACGTAATTAGCATGGTACTTGCGTAGGAATGTACGTGCGTATATTGGTGGTTATAATGTACGTACTAGTGTAGGTGGGTACGTAAGCATGTATGAAACTAAGAACGTATTTACTTTCATATTTATGTCTTTATATTTGAAATAATGCGAGTATGTTTGTATTCTCGAATATACGATGTTGTGTACATACATATATTTGGTAATACTGATTTTTACGGAGGTATATATGTACGTTCGTAGTTGCATGTATGTATGTAGATATGTAAGAATAAATGTATATACGTACTTTGGAATGAACGTACTTATGTGTGTACTTACGTATGCATGGATATACGATGTAATCTAGGTGTGTTTTTAAGTATTTGCAAGAGTTTGTTGTGACGTTCGTGTATACGGAATGTAGAATTCATTACATTACATACATGTGAATGTAGGTACGATATTACGTACATAAATTCGAAGTATGTACTTACGTATGCAAGTAGGAACGTGGGAAATGGCGTACGATGCTATGTAAAAATCTAGTTAATTGCGATAGTAATTACGTACTTACGGATCTAATTACGTTCGTATGTAGTTATGTCTGTAGCAATGTAGTTATAATGTAGTTATAGTTGTAAACGGTAACTGACGTTCGTATGAATGAGTGTACGTATGACTGTGCTTTCGTATGTATGTATGTATGAACTTACGTATTTATTTTCTGACGTCGGCTCTTAAATATGTTATTCTTACGTCCACAATTACGCAGGTAACTGAGTATATTCGTAGAAATGTTTGGAGGAATATACGTCCGTATGGAAGAATGTACGTAAGAATGTATGATCAAATTTATGTACGTACATAGAATTGTAAGCACATTGGAATATCCATACGAATGTAATAACGTACTAGGGTAAGCACGTACTTAGGTATGTACATAGGTGATTTGGAATGTTTATACTTACGTTGTTATGTTCGAAAGTATGGTTGTTATAGTTAAGTACGTACTAACGTACGTATAAATGTTTACCAGTCAGCATTTACGTGAGCACGTACATATGTACGGACGTAGGTATGTTCATACGTGGGTGTGTACATGAGTCGATATGAATGCAATTTGTTCATACGTACTAAGATATAGTTACGTAGATTTGTACGTTCGCACCTGGGTCATATTTAGAAATGAACTATCGAAGTTACATCCGTACTTTGGCATGTACTTACGTATGAATCGATGTACGAATGTGTGCAAGTGCGTGAATATGTATATACGTTGGAATGTACTTACGTAGGTATGAACTTACATATGAGTGTGCTTACGTGTACAGGTATTTACGTTCGTATTTGCGTACGTAATTATGTGCTGCTGTAGGCCAGTAAGTACGACTGTAGATACGTAAACAGGAATGAACGTAATTATATATGTACGTTCCCATGTATGTACTTAGGTAGGTACGTACGTAAATAGGTTTGCACGTGCAATGTTGTGAATTTGTGTAAGTATGAACTTTTATGTTAATGAACGTATTCAAATATCTACATACGTACACATGCAGTTGCGTACGCAGTTAGGTACTTATGTATGTCCGTCCACAAGTATGTATATGTGTAGATATGAAGGTAGTTACGTATTACGTAGATTTGTACGTACGTATGTATGAAAGTATGTATGTAAGAATGTTTATTGGAGTGTACGTACATATGCATGTCCTTATCGAATTAACTATACCTATAACTTACCTATGTATTTACATAAGTAGGCATGTATGTACGCTGGTACATACGTAATAATTTATACACAAACTTATGTACGTACATACGAAGGTACGTCTGTACGAAGATATGAAGGTACCCTGTTATATACGTACGGCAGGGTGTATGTACGACGGTGAGTTTTCTTGTACGTATAAACGGATATATTAACGTACGTAATCAAATCCGTTTATAGCTACATTCGTCTTAAGGCACGAGCGCATTTATTAACTGACTGAGGGATGCACATTCCTATGTAGGTACGGTCGTAGGTATTATCCAAGGATAGTATGTAAACACTTACCTACGTAGGTACAATGATGTGTACGTACGTACGCATTTTTGCAGCGCAGGCCTGTACAAACGAATGAATGTACGTACACAGTCATGTTCTTGTGAATGCGTGCTGGTACCTGTTTATACGTACGATGAATTGTACTTACGCAGGTGTGTACTTAATTATAGTTGGCTGTAAGTAGTAGAATACATACGTACGTTTGATCGTAAGTTGGTATGTATATAAGTAGGAACGAACGTATTTGTGTACTTACGTATGAATGGAATGACGTAGGAACGAATGTTCGTAAGTATTTATGTACAAAAAGGAATGCTGAAACGTAAGTATGTACGCAAGATTAAATATACGTAAGGGGATATACGTATATACGTAGTGGATATACGTAAATATACGTATAATACGTGAGTGGATACATTCGTACGTATGAACCTACATGCGAATGCAAGTACGTTAATCTGTATATATGTAGCTGTGTTCGTGCATTCGTACATATGTATGTACATGTTTCTATGTGTACGTACGTTAGAATTCACCTAATTCGGTATTTAATTACATAGCTATGTACGTACGCTGGTATGAATGTATGTAGGCTTGTAAGTAGATAGGTTTTCACTTACGTTGTAATGGAGGTGAAACAGAGTTGTCTAATTACGCATGTATTCAGGTAGGCAAGTACACAAGAACATAGTCTTGTACTTAAGATTATATATACCTACGTTTGTATTTGCTGTCGTAGAACTTCACGTACGTGGAGACTACGTTCAGCGGTATGTAAGATCAGTTGTATTTACGATCTAGTTATGTAATTATTTACGGAAGGACGTTTCTACATTTGTGCAAATGTAGATTAGAAAGTACGTAAATATGAAAGTGCGTTCGTATAAACTTACTTATGTACGTGTGTATGCAGTTGCTTAGGTATGTGTACACGTAGGTTTGTCAGCACAAGAATGTGATAATGCGCAGATTAGTACCCACTTAAGTGTGAACGAACGCATGCATTTAAATACGATTATCTGTACGTACTGATGCATTCACGCACAGATATATTTACCAAAGCAACGATGTAGAGCGAAATAGTATCCTTATTTAGAGATATAATTACATGTACAGACGTATATATTTGCGTAAGTACGTATGTAGGTACACAGGATCGTAGCAGCAGGCGTATACACGTACGAGTGTACGCAGTTATGTATGGAAGTAGGAAACGGAATATGTACGTATGGCTATATTCGAAAGTAGATCTGCGAGTAGGTAGACATGTACGTACATACCTACGACATAAATATCATGGTGCGTTCATACCTACACGGTACAGACATGCATACCTACTGATATATTCACGTACGTACCTACAAACTTTAAGGCATACAAACGAACGTACATACTTGTTCACGTTCATAAATACTTACATATATACACACGACCGCACATCCAAACGTACGTGCCTATACACGTTCGTTCATCCTTACGTAAGTAAATAAATACGTGCGTACATACCAACGTTCCAACATACTTACGTTCGTACTAACCTTCGTGCGGAGATACATAACTACGTATATACCTACATACGTACAAACATGCGTTCATAAATATCAACGTACAAAAATATACACGTACGAATACCCAAAGTACGTTCAAACACACATTCCTGCAGACATACGTCGTCATAGAAACTTATGTATATATATTACGTACGTCCATACCAATGAACGTTCATACATACGAAAGGCCTTGTATACGTACGGACATATATTAGAATGTATAGTACGAACTTTTATACATAGAGTCATGAAAATGTACGTCCAAATGTATGCACGAGCATACTTAATTAAGTTCAACAACATAAGTTCGTACATACGAACAAACGGACGTGTATAGGCACATAAATACGAACATAACTACTATTCTACATATCTATGCCAGTTTGAAACAAATTACGCTCACACATACTAATGTATATCCATTTGCTGCATATAACAACGTTAATATAAGCATACACATCAATGTACTTACATGGATACCTATGCAAGAAGTTACCCAGGTGAGTAATTTCCTACGTACATACGTATATATGTAAGTAAATAACAATGTACGTACACACAGAAGTACGTTCAAAATTACGGGAATAGCAGTTTAGGTACATAAATACACACGTACATACATATGTACGTAAATTCCTATGAAGGTAGGTACCTAAATAAGCACAAACATGATTGAGTACACAACTCTCTAATTACGCACGAGCGTACGTACATACCTACATACGTGCAAACTAAATTACGTACATAGCTGCATAAGTTCGTACATAGGTACGCATATACTTACGTGCGTTAAAAAAATACGCACCCAGATGCACATGTATATAACATAGTAAGTGAAAGCCGCTGTACATATATGAAGTATTACATATATTTCTTACGCCTAAGCTTACATTGCTTACATTCGTACCTAAGTAAGTTGATTACTCTGTACTTAGATTCTACTTAAATTAGTTCATAATTACATACATACCACCATATGTACTAACCTACTTTCATACTTACTCACATACGTACGTACATGCACATATTCTTACACAAAAACGTGCTTACATACAGTCGGACGTTCTAAAGTACTTACGTACAAACAACGTTGCGCACATAACTGCGTACGTACATACCCACGTGTGAACAAAAATACGTACCTAGATAACTGGGTATGAGAATACCTACATATGTATATACATACTCTTCTACATAGTTTGGTAATTCCAACAATATGTACGTAAATGCCTAAATACGTAAATGCCTAAATCCGTAAATGAATATTTACGTAGATGCCTAAAAGCAAAAATCCCCATGTACCTGCAAATTCACATACGTAAACATGCGCAACATACATACCTACACACTGACATACATGCGTACGAACATAGTAGGTTGATACATATTTATGTACAATGACATACATACTTACGTACATAGATACGTTTGAACATACGTACGCCAGTTCAAATCACCGATCGTTCTTGTCCACGTAAGGACTAGCATACGCACATACATATTTACGTACGTACAATCTAAAGTACTGAAGTAAACACTTACTTACATACCTACATACGTAGAAACCAAATTACAGAGGTACGTACGTAGGTACCTACATACGTTCGTACATGCTCACTTACGTCCATATTAACGCCTCAAAAACGCACTTCTATACCTACGTAAGTCCACAACTACGAAACAGTATACCCATGTACCGACAGAGCTTCGTTCGTATATTCATACTTACGCACAACACTACGTTCGTACACCACTACGTACGTACATCAATACGTACGCAGGTTGAGACATAAGTAAATAAAAACTTACGAGGATACATACGTAAGTACATAACTACTTAAGCATATATACAAGCACGTAAAACTCTTCGCAAGTTCGTAATTTCATGCATAGCTACGTACGTACATACATAACTACGGACCGACCTACGTACACACTGACGTACGAACATAAAAAAATGTATACATACACATCTACTCCCAAACCTCTGTAGGTTGAAACGTACATTCGCGAATGCCTGTGTACGTACACACCAATGTACGTTCAAGGAGGTATACATGCTTATCTACATAAGTTCATACTAATACCCGTTCATACCTAGGTAAGGACAAACGTAGGTACGGACGTAACTTCTGCGTAATTTCAAACCTATTTACGGACATACCTAATACGGGCAAACATACGTACGTTCTTCCATGCGTATATGCTTACTAATGTACGTTCATATCAACGAACGGATATACGTAAGTACGTACACAAATATATACATAAGTATAGGAAACCGTACATACATACGTATGTAAACACCTACATTCGTAACTAATTAAGTACGTACGTACATATATGCGACACTTCCTACGTACGTACACATATTCCTACGTTCATACGTGCGGACTTACATACATCCATAGGTATATCCATAGGTCCGTCATTACATACGTCCGTTTGTACATACGTAACTACATGTCAACGATCATACATACATACGTAAGTATATATCTACGTAAGTACATTATACGTAAGTACATATACACGTACTTAAGTAACAACGTAATTACACACATTCTTGCACTCATACCTACGTAGGTATACATGACCATACATACTTCCGTACCCAATCCGGAGTTACAACGTAACTATAAACGTGCACAAAAACGGACATAAATTTTCACGTACGTACAGAGTTACGCAGGTTCATACATACGATCGTGAATATCAACGTCCGTACATGGAAACATAAGTACATATACAGGTACTATCAGACGTATTGTTGCACAAAACAACATATGATCAAACGTACGTAGGGACATTCATTCGTACGGGAAATATTAACTTCGTACACACCTACGTACATGCATACCTACGTAATTTCATAGCAACAAACGATCATATATACGAAGGGGCATACAGACATACGTACATAACCGCGTACGTACATACATACGCTTATACATTAATTCATACATGGCTACGTATGTGCGAATCTTCGTATGTGCACATATACATACATACATAGTAACCTACTAACATGTATACGTTCGTACAGTCCTAAGTACATTCATACTTACGTTAGTTCAAACCTATATACGTAAATATTTTCTTAAGTACATAAAATTAAGTACATACATAAAAATCTACGCCAATGTGAACGTAATTACCTACTTACGTACACAACCACGTGTGCATATTCATATATACAAACAGATCCAAGTACTTCAACATCGACCATCGTACTCACCTACGTTCGTTTATACCTAAGTACGGGTCATATACTCCTATGGAATTGCAAGCTAACGTATCACAAAGTACGTACAGCGCTACTTTCCAACAAGCATAAGAATTTTCATGTCAACTTACGTTAACATATCTTTGAGTTCACACTTACCTAAGCACATACATACTTTCGTGAATACTTTCGTACGCAGTTATTTACAGGCCTACATACCGACATACGTATATACGTACGTATTCACATGTTACCATGCATGCACATACACTTACGTAAATAACGACGAACATACTAGTACAAGTCCTTTCATACATACGTAGTACATACCCACGTTCGTGCGTACATACGTACGTAAATACAAACGTATGATCAAAACAGCTAACGTTCATAACAAAGTACGAATATACGTACGTACGTACATACGAAAGACCGTATACATATTTGTATGTACACACTTCCGTATACAAATATCAACGTGCATATATACCTACGAAAGTCGTAACATACGTACGTAAATATATATCTGCCACAATACATACGTAATTGCCTCTTACGTAAGTACATAAAGTACGTACTTAAAAATAGGTTCTTACACACGTACTAACGTACCCAAGAATGTTCGTGCAAACGTAAGCACAAACATAAGAACGGACATATAGAAGTACCGACATACCTATATACGTATAGACCTACTTTAGGAAGTACATACGAACATACATGCCTATAAACGTACATACCTATTTACTCTTATACGTACGTAAATACTTACGGACGGACGAATATATCTTCGTTCGTTCCTACATACGTATGTAGATACATATTGAATGACATACATAAAAAGTTTACATACATTCGTACATACTGACGTGCACTCATATACAACTTCGCAAAAAATTACGTACGATCATGTTTAAGTTCGTGCACCACGACATACTTACATAACAATGTTCGTACATACGAACGATCATACATACGTAAATACGTACCAAAGAACATACATATAGAAATCCGAAGAAGCATATATACGTACATACATACGAACGTACCCACATAAGTACGCACATGCTTACGCCAATATATTCAAACCGGCGTACATCCATATATAAGTAAATAAATACGAACGTACAGACCTATGTAAGTCCATACATACGTACCTGCATTCCTAAGTACGTACATACCGACATACGATTCTGCACACGTATGTACATACATACGTACTTCCATAACAGAAGACAGCCATACCTACGAACTAACAAACATACGTACTTGCATATATACGTACGTACATACCTAATAAATTGGATACACTAGTACGTTTATTCTACGTAATGACATACGGAATAGCGTATGTACTTAATTACGGACATACCTACATAAATGCATATATAAGTGTGCACATACGTACGAAGGCTGATACAAAATTAGTTGTGCACCTACTTACGGACATAACTACGCAATTGCAAACCGACGTATGTTCGTACATAAGTACGTATGTACTTACGAAACGACATACCAACGAGCATGCATAGAAATGTACGTCCACAAATACGTACTTTCATATATACGTACGCGCATGCCTACGTAATTACATATCATCGTATGTTCGTACGTAAGTACCTAAGTGATTACGTAAGTTTGTATCAACGTACGTCCAATCCTATGTACGGACGTACACACGAAATTACATACATGCGTACTTACATATATAAGGACGTTTATACATACGTAGTTACACAGTTACGTTTGTACGAACCTACATACGTACATATATACATTTTCTTACGTACATAACTACGTAGGAAAATGTATACATACGTACGTATATACGCAAATTCATAACAACGTACATACACATACAAAAAATTTCACACTGTTGTACTTTCATTACTACGGCAGTGCTTGCATTCGTACATACGTAAGTACTTACCTTCGTATAGATTCACTGACATACACACATATGTACGTACCCCGGGGTTACATACGAACGTACATAGCTACTTATGTAAATATATACGTAAGTTTATTCATACGTACCAACATGGCTACGTACGTACACACATATCTACGTCCATTACGTCGCGTATTCATACTTACGTAAATACCTACGTTAGTTCACACTTACTGAATTACATACGTATGTACGTACATACCTCTGTACTTACGTACGTTCTCACGGACATTACATCGTATGTTCAAAACAACGTACGTTCGTTCATACATAGGGTCTTAAATATGTACGAGATACATTCGTGTGTACACACCAAAGGACGTACATGCCTACGTAGGGACATACATACTTACGGATGTACATAACCACGTACATACATTCGTACGTACATACCTACGTTTGTGAATACATTACTACTTATGTAGCTTCACACGTACAAGCCTACATACGGACATACCATGCTTCATACATAAAAACGTGAGCACAGAGCTACAAACCTTCATTCCTACTTTCGTGCATACGGACGTACGTAGCTACATATACACTTACATACATAAAAGCGTACATAACTACGTACGAAAGAAACAACGTATTCACTTGTACATGGACGTATAAACATACGTCCGCTCTTATCTACATTAGTGCACACCTACGTACGTACATTCCAACTTTCGATAATAAATACTTAAATACATCCAAACGTACATCCACACCAAGTTGCGTTCAGTAGGGACTTACATACTTACGGACATACACTGGTACTTCCATACCTACGTACGATCAAACCAACGTATGTAAATACATACGGACGTAGATATATACTATCGTTCATAACTATGCCCTACGTGGCTACTTATGTACAAACCTGCATAAGTACATCATTAATTCCTCATATATAGTCAAACATATATATAAATGGACGTACGTAAATATCTAAGTACGAACGTAACTACGGACGTACATACAAACACACGTACATACAAACACGTGTACATACTATCGTAAATATGTAAACACGAAATATCACCCACAAGTACTTTCAATCCTACGTACGTAGAAACATACGTAATTCCATACCATCGTTCGTTCAAAACTGCGTATCGTACGTTCATATCTAGGAAAGGACGTACATTCGCCCGTCCAACAACTTTCCTACATACTAACGTACGTTCGTACAGAGTTAAAAACTAACCTACGTACTTCGTTCATACGTAGGGGCATGTATACGTACCGACATATCTGAGTACGTATAATCCTTCGAACTTGTATATATACGGACGAAAATAACAAAGTACGAGGTTACGTGCGTTCATTCGTACTTTTATTCAAAAATAATATTCTATTTACCTACATATGTACTTACGGTTAGGTACACACGATAAACGTATGTAGGTACGAATTTAGTTACATAACTAATTACGTTCCTAAGGATGTTCACATATACGTTCGTGCATACATTCGTACGTAAATACCAAACTAATTTCGTACATGAATATGAACATGCATATCTACGTAATTTCATACCTACTTACGATCATACCCACATACGGACATACATACGTACCGACGTACTTACTTTCGGAAATACATATGTACGTACGTAAAACATTACTTACATACCTACGTACTGACCTACGTAGGTTCCTATGTACGTACACACGTACATAAGTACATAATTTTATTTCCTCTTATGTACCAACCTATGTACGGATATAACTAATTATCGACATTCATATGTAGGTACTTATATTCGTACGTACAAATACACGAGTGTAATATCTACGTAAGGGTGTACCTGAGTAAACATGTGTACGTTAATTCGTAGATACGTATACTTGTTTTCAATACAACTTTGTAAGTTCACGTTGTAACGTGACAATTCGTTGTCTTTAACGATTTCAACTATGTTTTCGTGATATAATCGAATATTTTCAATCATATTTCGGATAATATTGCTGGTTTCATGTATATATTGCTAGTTTCAGGACGAAAAGTTGTAATACGGTCAATTTGACGGTTGCGACGATTTTTACCTATAATTTTTAATTACTTTGGTAAGGTTTCGACTTATCTCTCTAGTTTCATATATATGTTGCTAATTTCACATCAAAACGTAATAATACCTAGAATTTTATCTTTCAAACGATGTTCTATTGTAATAAGCATATATTTCTTATATTTCGCATAATCTTGCTAGTGTTGGTGATATCTCGTTAATTTCATGACGAAACTAAGTAGTACGTTGAATTACATCGTGTCCTCGATGTTTCGCAAAATAATAATATATTCCGTTGCGAATATGAATCTTGCTATTTTCATATATATCTTGATAATTTCACGGCAAAGCAGGATAATACGACGAATTACCTTTTGTCTATGTTTCCGTGAAATAAACGTAAATTACGCTGGGACTAAGTTAACTTTGCTTGTTTCATATATATCTTGATAGTTTCACTACGAAAAGGGATAGTAAGTTTAATTCCATAGCTTCGATCGTTTCCTTAAAATATTTGTATATTTCTCTGAGATTTCGTATAATCTTGTTACGTTCATGAATATATTTCTAATTTCGTGACGAAACGAAATAATACGTTAAATATCAATGTTTCGAAATGTTTTCGTGAAATAATCATATCTATCGCTGAGATTACTTCTAATATTGCTAAAGTAAAAGATACGTTCCTAATTACATGACGGAACTTGTTAATCCGTTTAATTTTGCGGTTTCGACGATGTTTTCGTGATTCAATAATATCTACCGCTGAGATTTCGCCTAATACGGCTAGTTTCGTTGATATCTCTTCAATTTCATCTGGAAACTGTATAATACGAAGAATAACCCCGTTTCGTCCATAATTCAAATAATAATAAATTTCGCTGAGATTTCATCTAATCTTGCTAATTTCACATACATCTTCCAAATATCACTACGAAACGATTTATTACGTTGAATTTCATGATTTCGATGATGTTTTCGTGAAATAATCAAATATTTCTCAGAGATTTCGACGAGTATTGTTATTTTGACACTTATCAATCTAATTATACCACCCAATATGGTAATACGTTGAATTTCATACTTTCGGCGTTTTGTCCTTGAAATAATTTTATATTACGCTAAGATGTCGTATAATCTTGCTAGTTTCGTAGATATGTCGCTCAATTCACGACAATGCTTGGTAATACGTTGAATTTCATTGTTGCGGTAATTTTCACGTGATAAATTTTTATTTTTCGATGAGATGACTTATAATCCTCCTTGTTTCATGTATATCTTACAAATTGCATGACAATACGTTGCATTTCATCGTTTCGACGGTGTCGTGAAATCGCGACATCGTTTGTCGTGAAATAATCGTATGTCTCGCCTCGATTTCGTCTAATCGCAGTAGTATTATAAATATATATCTAATTTAAAGAGGAAAAGAAAGAATAGGAAGAATTTCATCATTTCGAATTTGTTTTCGTGAACTAATCGTAAATTTCGATTAGATTTCTTATAATCATGCATGTTTCATAGATTTTGTGTTTATTTCACGTCGAAAGATATAAAACATTGTAATTCATAGTTTCGCGTATCCTATATTTCGCTACGACTTCGAAACGTATAATGTTACAATGTAAATAGCATATCATGTTAGTTCAATAGATTTATGTTCAGCATCAGGAGGAAATATGATATCTCTTGGAATTTCATTATTTCGAAATGTTCGTGATTCATTCATATATTTCGATGTGATTTGGTCTAATACTACTTGTTCCATAGATGTCCTGTTAACTTCATGACAAAGCATGATAATCCTTTCAGTTTCATCGTTTCGATTTTGCGTTCATCAGATAAATGTTTATTTCGCAATAATTTCGCTCTGTCTCCAACCATGATAATTTCTTTGCAAAATTCACGACAAAATGTAGTAATGCGTTGGTTTTTATGTTCTCAACTTTATTTTCGTTAATTAATCGTATATATCACTGAGATTTTGACTAAACTTGTTAGTTTAATTGATACATAGAAGATTTAACGACGAAATGTGATAAAACGTTGAGTGTCACCGTTTCGACGATATTTTCGTGAAGCAATATTATATTTCGCTGAGGTTTCGGCACATCTTGCTAAACTTCCACGTATATTGCTAATTTCACGACGAAGCGAAGTAATACGTCGAAATTCATCGTTTCCACGGCACTTTCGTGAAGTAATCTTATTATTCGCTGGTATTGCGACTAACCGTGAAAGTTTCATGAATATCTCGCTAATTTCATGACGAAACATGATTATACGTTGTATTTCATCGTCTCGATATTGTTTTCCCGAAAGAAACGTTTATTATTTTCAGATTACGACTACTTTTTCTGGTTCGTAGATATTTTGCTTTTTCCACGGCGAAACGCGACATTAGATTGAATTTCATTGCTTCGACAAAGTTTGCGTGGAATAATTGTGTATAACACTGTGATTTCGTCTAAACCTTATAACTTAATAAATATCGTTCTAGTTTCATTACGAAACCACATAATACGTTGAATTTCATCGCTTCAACAACGTTTTCATGTAATAATCGTACATTTCGCAGATATTACGTCCAATCTTGCTGGTTTCATAGATATTTTCTAATTCAACGAACAAACTTGGAAGTTCATTGAATTCCTTCGTATCAAAGATGTTTTAGCGAAAGAATGGTGTATAAAGTTGTGACTTCGTTCTAGTCTCATAGATATCTAATCATGCTATTCTCATAGATATCTTGCTAATTTCACTACAAGAAACTACAATTAGCTGAATTTCATTCTTTCGACGGCCTTTCGTAAAAAAGAAATATTATCTGGTGAGACTAGTTCTAATCAACTTCGATTCACAGATATCTTCCTAATTTCAGGACGAACGAGATAATACTTTCAATTTCACCGTTTCGACGAATTTTTCGTCTACGAAGCTCATATTACGCTGAGATTACTTTTAATTTTGATGTTGGTTTCTTGCTTATTTTACTACTTAACAAGATAGTAAGATTACTCTCATCGTTTCGACGATGTTTCCATGAATTAAACGTATAATTCGTTGACGTTTCTTGTAACCTACTTATTTTCATAAATATCTTCCTATTTTCAAGACGATACGTGAAAATACGTACAATTCCACGACTCATCGATTGAATTTCGGAAACTTTGTCAAGAAATAGTCGTTTATGACACTATGATTCCGTCTAATATTGCATGTCTCACACTTATATTTCCATTTTCAGAACGGAACTTAAAAATACGTTGAATTTCACGTTTTCGACGTAGTTTTCGGGAAATGATATCGTCCCTTCCGGCTAGTCTCAAATTTATCTGAATTATTTCAGTGTTTCTACAACGTTTCGGTGAAATAATCGTATATTTCACTCTGCTACCTTCTAATCCTGCTAGCTTAATGGATATATCACTAATTTTACGACGAAACGTGATAATTCGTTGAATATCATCTTATCGAAAAAAAGTTTTCGTTAAATGACCATATTTTGATGAGTCATCGTCGACCCTTGCTTTTTTCAGATACTATTCTAATTTCACGACGTAAGGTGATAATACGTTGAATTTCAACGTTTCTACGATGTTTTTGCGAAATGGTCATAATGCAGATGGAATTCGTCAAGTATTTCTTCTTTCATGTCTTGCAATTTTCTCTACGAAACGTTATAATACATAAATTTTCAAAGTTCTAACGGCGTTTCCGTGTAGTAACCGTATTTTTCCGTGAGATTTCATCCTATCCTTCTAGTTTTAACGATATTATGCTAATTTAACGACGAAACGTCCTAATTTATTGAATGCTGTAGTTTCCATGTCATGTTCCCTCAACTAATTATGCATTTCTCTGAGATTTCGTGTGATGAAGATAGTTTCATGGATACATTGCCATTTTCACGACGAAACGTGTTAATGCGCTCGTTCAATCGTCAAGATTACGTATTTGCAAAATAAGCGCATATTACTCTGAGACTTCGTTTCATATTGTTAGTATCGTAGATGCTAATTTCTCGACGAACGTGGAAGTACGTTGTGTTTTACATTTTCGATGTTGATTTCGTGAAATAATCTTACATTTCCCTGAGATTTCGTATAATCATGCTAATTTCATACTTATCTGACTAGTTTCACTACTGAACATGATGAAACTATGAATTTATACGTTCCGACGTTGTTCCTTTGAAATAATATTGTATTTACCTGTGATTTGTTCTAATCTTTCTGGTTCAAATATATCTTGCTTATTTCACAACGAAAAGAGGTAATACTAAAATTTCACAGTTTCGAAAATTTCATCTTGGATTAATCATATATTTCGCTGAGATACCGATCAATAATTCTAGATTAGTAGGAATCTTTCTAATTTAATGACGAATCTTTATAATACGACTAACTACACGTTTCGAGGACGGTTCCTTCATATAATCATCTATGTTAGGGATTAATAATCATATATTCTTTAATCATGATATTTTCATTGATATATATTTAATTCTAAGGCTAAACGTTGTAATACGTTTAACATCACTGTTTTCTCGAAGTTCGCGTGATGTAATACTTTATTTCGTTGAGATTTCGCCCAGTCATTTTGGTTTCATAAATACCTTGCTTATTTCCCAACAAAATGTGGTAACTGTGTACTTCATCGTGTCGTGAAATAATCACATACTTCAGTATAATTTCGTTTAGTAATTCTTGTTTCATAGCTACCTTGCTTACGTCACGATAGAACGTGTAGTAACAGCGATTTCATGTAGTAATTGTCCATTTTGCTGCGATTTGGTATACCCTTGCTGGTTGCAAAGTCATTTTACTGGATATGAATTTACGTAGATGTGTACTTTCTTAGGCATGTACGTTAGAATGAGTATCCGTATGTAAGTGTGTCCCTACATAGTAATGAACGTACTTTGGTATGATCGTACATTGGTATGAATGTAGGTTGGTATAAATGTACGTAGCTACGTACGTACGATGCTATGTCCGCACAGCTCTCTTTATGTACAAAAATGTGTATGTATGTGTATATGTACATAATCAGGTATGTACAAAAGTACATATGTATCTACTTTTGTATATAATTACGAATATATTTCCTTAGTTAGGTACGTTCGTAAGATGTACGTAAGTAGGTATATACTTACGTAGGTAGGTATCTACGTACGTAGGTATGTACGTAGGTACGTGGACAAGTACGTAGTTATGAACGTGCGACTGTATGTAGAAACGTAGTTATTTACGTATATATATATATATATATATATATATATATATATATATATATATGTATGTATGTATGTTCGTAAGTAGTTAATTCTAAACGTTTCTATGTTCGCAATTAGATATGTACGTACGTTGGTATGAACGTTAGTTAACATATACATACGTAATCATACACTTCTACTGGTATGTACTTAAGAATATGTTAACATCCTAGGTGTTCATTTACGTATGCTAGAGTCAACGAATGTTTTTCATACGAAAGTATATACGTCAGACATTATGTAAGTACGTAGGTATGAACTTACGTTGTTATATATGTAGTACGTTTGTCCATGCATACGTATATTCGTACGTACTTGGTTAAGAAGCAAGCGTAAACGTAGTTAGTCATGAAGGTACGCCTTCATCAACGTGCGTTTTAAATACGTATTATTGTATATATATATTTTTACGTACTTGCCTCTGCATGTAATTTGGGATGTACATACGTAGGTATGAACGTAATTACGTTTGCTAGCTTGTAATTGTTTGTACGTATGGACGTACGAATGACTGTATGTCTGTCCGTACGTATGTTTGAAATAACGTATGTATTTACGTAAGTATGTTTGAACGTACGCATGTTTGTAGGAAAATAATTGTGTGTATACGTATGTATCTACGAATGTACGTATGCATGAACGATGGTATAAACGTGCGGTTATATTTAGCTATTGCATTTTGTACGTACGCAGTTGTGTATTTTCTAATATATGTACGTTCTGTCGGATGGTCTTACGTAGGAATATACGTACGTCTGTATATACGACCATCTCAGGATATGCATGTTGGTAAATATTTATGCAAGTATGAAAGTATGAAGGCATGTACAGAAGCTTTCATGTAGGTATGTAAGTACATGCTTATGTACGTAATTACACTAGTATGAACGTATGAAGTTAAGAAAGTACTTACTTATTTACTTTCTCAGTTATGTACGAATGCATGTACGTTGATATGAGTCTGTTTATTCGTGTCAATATGTTTATTTGTATGTAATTTGTAATGTACCTAGGTAGGGGAGTACGTTGTTATATATGTACATATATCTGTATATACGTACGAACGATTCTACCAGTGTATGGTTGTGGTAACGCATGTTTGTACGGACGTAGGTATGTACTGACCGATGTATGTACGTTCGGTGGTAGGTTCGTACGAATGTATATCACAATGTATGTATGTACGTTTGTAGTTATCGACGTACGCAGTTGGGCAATTACGTTCGATTTTACGCATTTTTCAGTGTACGAATGTACGAATATAGTGATGAATTTACGTACTTATATCCGTTTGAACATAGGTAGTCATTTAGGCAGGTAAGAGTTTGATTAGTTCCTTGCTTATGTTTGTATATACTGATGTAGGGAAGTACGTACGTATATAGTTAGGAAGTTATAAACCGACATTGATATTGACATACTTAGATTTGTACAAATGTTGTTATGAACGTGTGTGAGGGTAGACATATGTACGTATGTAATTACGTAGGTATGTTCGTAAGGATTATTTGTCCGTACTTAGGTATGGACGTACGTCTGTATAAACGTAAATTAGAACATACGTTCATAGGTAAGTCGGCACGTATGCATGTCCGTAATTAGATACTAGTTCACGTAGGTATGTTCGTTTAGAGCAATGTACGTACGTATTTATGTACGTTTATGTAAATAAGTCTATATAAATACGAAGGTACGTATTAACTTCTACACGTATACAGTTTTTTATGTACGCTCTTTGCTACGTACGTATATTTGTATGCACGTTAGTAGGTATATACCTACGTATGGTTGAACGCATGTTAGTTTATATTTACATACGTACGTCCGTACGTATGTATAAATGAACTTGAGTATGATTGTACGTACGTATGTATGTACGTTGATATGTACTGAAGTCGATAGGAATGTACGTAGGTACGTACATATGCACGTATTTGGATATGTAATTGCGCTGTCATGTTCGTAAATATATTTATATCTACGTAGGGGTGTATGAACGTATGTACATGTTTGCGTAAGTATGTAAGTAATGATGTACGTTTACACATATATATGTATTTGCGAACTCTTCTAGAATGCTTGTAGGGTTCCTCTTATATATGTACTTGCGAATGTCGGTATGTACGTACGTATGTATATACGTACGTGTGTGTGTATACATACGTCGGTATGTACGAACGTATGAATAAACGAACGTATATGTGTTCGTACGTACGCCTGTCCTTGCGTAGGAATGAAAGTACGGTTGTGTACGTACATATGTGTGCATGTACGTTTTAATGTTAGTTTCTATATACGTTGCTATGTACGGACGCTTGTATGATTGGAAGCAGTGTCAGTGAAATACACGTTTGTATATAAGAAACTCTGTCGAAATTGTAAATTTAAATTCTTTTTCTTGTTCCTTCGTGAAATAAGGAAGATATCTACGAAACTACCATGAATAGTCTTCTTGTCTGCAAAATATAGTATTATTTTACGAAAAAGGGCGGAACGATGAAATTCAGCGCATTAGCACTTTTCGACCTTAATTTACAAAGGTATCTATGAAACTAGCATGACTATCCGAAATCTCAGGAGAAAATGGATTATATCACGAACACATCGTCGAAAGAATGTAATTCACTGTTTTATTGCGGTACGTTGTGAAATTAGCATGAAATCTGTGAAACAAGGTAGAATCGGCTAAATCGCAGCGAAATATTGGATTATTACACGAAAACTTCGTCGAAGGAATGTAATTCAACATATTGTCACTTTTCGCCCAGAAATTAGCAAGATACCGGTGAAACTAGATAGCAGTGGTGAAATTGCAGCGAAATATACGATTATTACACGAAAAAACCTCGTCGAAAGTATGAAATTCACCATATTATATCGTCGCGTTGTGAAGATAGCTTAATATCAATGAAACTGTTAAGATTAGAATCTATCTCAGCGAAAAATGAGATTTTCAAGCGAAAACGCTGTAAAAAATGAGAAATGCAACGTATTACCACATTTCGTTGTCAAATTAGCTAGAAAGATATGAAAATATCAAGAACAGAATAAAGCGAATCGAGGTATGCTATTATTAGCGTCAACAACATCGAAACCGTGGTACACAAAGTATTTAATCGTTCGGTGTGATATTAGCAGGATGACAGAGAAACTCAGGATTGGACGAAATCTCAGCGAAGTGACCGACAATATCACAAAATCTTCGCCGAAGAAAAATTCAATCCGTTTTTCCTTTTTATCATGAAAACCGAAAGATGTCCATGAGAATAAAAGGATTAGATGAAATCTCAGCGATATATACGATTATTTCAATAAAACAACGTAGAAATAATGAAATGCGGCGTATTATATCGCTTCGTATTGTAGTCGCAAGTTATAGCTGAAAATAAAGCTATTAGACGTAAAATCAGCGTGATATACGATTTTTTCATGAAATCTCGTCGAAACAGTAAATTCATCGTATTACATCGTTTCGAATTGATGCCTGCAAGATATCTATGAATCTGGCACGATTAGACGAAGTCGCAGTATTATATATGATTTTTTCTCGAAAATATCGTCGAAAATATGAACTTCAACGAATTGTCAAGTTTCATCTTGAAATTAGAACGATATCAGTAAAACTAGCATGACTAATTGTACAGAAAATACCTACGTTTGTGTGTGTGTGTAAACCTTCGTACTTCCCTACAGACGCACGCACAGTGCTACTCTCATACATAAGTAATCACTGAATTGTTTTCGTAATTACCTACATACGTGAGTACATAGCTGTGTACGTTCGCACCTACATCCCTTTAGACATATGTAAGTACATGCATACGTTCCTGCCTATGTACATACATACATATACACTTACATAGCAATGTGCGTACATATGAACAGAAAAACTTATGCGCGTAAATTTATACGTATGTAAATACGTAAGTGGGTACATTCCTACGTTCAAGCAGCCATTCTGAAGTACCGAAAAATGTACGTCATTACATCCGTACGATCGTACCTATGTATGAACTCTACAACGTAATTACTGACACGTACGTACGTAAACACTTACGTACGTACCTTCGTTCGTACTAACTTTCCTCCTTACATACATACGTACGTAATTACACTGTATCGCAAACATTTTCGTGATATATTCTTTCTGTTCATTTTAAAGTCTGCAAAAATTATTTAATGATTAATTATTGCGCTGTTATCGTTACGGAACGGAGATGATACTTTGTATTTCACTAAAATGTTTTCTATTTTCCCATATAGTTTTATGATTTACGTTTTTTCATAAATATTTCGTAGATTTCGTGACGTGGCTGTAGTGTTATCTTGTATTCCTCTGCTTCACCTTTTTCTTCGATGTAATTGCGACAATGTTATAATATTTCAAATACATGTCATAGTTCGCACCTGTTCAATGAAATAACGCCTTTAGCCGATGTTTTCGTGGAATATGAGTTTTCCTAGTTTTAAATTCGTTAAATTTGTAAAAGACACTTATATTCAGCTGAAAAAGTTACAAGAGAGTGATAATATGTTAAATTTGTCTCAGTTGCCTTTTATTTCCTGAAAACTACATAATTTTTTGTGTAATATCGAAATAACTAGTTAATTTTTCAGGTAATTTGTAATTTAATAAAAATATTATTAATTAAAATTTCTTTGCTTCGTCGATGTTTTAATCTAACATTCGTGTTTTCTGATGCAAATTCGGCGAAACTAATTAATTACTTGTATATATCTTTGTTTCAAACAATTCAATGTATTCATTTTCAGTGTCGCATATATTTCCATCAAATATTCAGCTTTATCGTGGCATATTCGGCTAAACTTGTAGAATACGTAAGCATTCCTTTGATATCTTGACTAAAGAGTAGTAATACGATAAATGACTCTCTTTCGACGATGCAATTTAGATAAATTTGTATTTTTCGTTGTAGTTTCGGTAAATCTCAATAATTTCACATATACTTCGTAGATTTCATGACGAGAAAGATATAATAACTTGAGTTTCTCTGTTCTGACGACGTGTTTGCACAATACATCAATTTTTCGTAGTATGCTTGATAAACTTATCTAATTTCACAGATATTTCGTTGTTCCCACCAATTCTTTGAATTACTCCATTTTTCCAAGTTTTTTGTGAAATATTCTCATTTTCGTTGTATATTGGCCATAGCTTGTATATTGGCCAAACACAATGAGTATTTCATTGATATCATGACGAAAGAGACGTAACACTATATATTTCGCTCTTCTGATTATGTTTTCGTGAAATACCCGTATTTTCCGTTGCTATAACTATTTCTGTTAAAAACATCAGAGATATTACGTAGATTTCACGACGAATCTGTGATAAAAATTTAATTTTCTGAACTTAGAATCTGTTCTCGTGTAACATTTGTGCTTTCAGATTTTAACTTCAAATCGTAAACTCCTAATTTCAGATTGACTTCGCAGTTTCCTGCTACACAGTGAAACACAGTTCGCAAGTATGTTTGCTATATATTCCTTATTTTCGTTTTAAAATCAGAAAACCGTGTAAAAGGAGTATGTATTCTTTCGATATCATGGTGAAATTATAATAAAACTTAAAATTTCAAACTTTCGCCTAAGTTTTTCTGAAGTATTCGTTTCTTACTCCTTGAATTCTGCAAAAATTTAGAATGGGGAGGTATTCCACTGAAATCTTGAATAAGGAGCAACAATACGCTGTTTTCAGTCTTTCTTCGAAGTTTTCTTGAAATATACTTATGTTTAGTTTTATATTTGAGGAAACAATCTAATTACTAGTTATTTCGTAGATTATACGAAGGAGGAGAGATTTATAATTCAACACTCTCTGTTATACCCCTTTTACCAAATTTACTAGACCCCGCGTCTTCTGTTTTCCAAGCTTTTCGATTATTACTTTTCGATAAATTCCTTTAATGGAAGGAACTGCAACTCCTCGTTCGATACAAAATGTCTCGATGAAACGTTTTTCGAAGAAAGTTCTGAGATTCCGGAAGGAGTATTGCATGAGAGAGGTGAAAGGTTTTAGAACTGAATGGCAGCCATATAATTTAATAAATGTATATTAAAATTTAACTACGCCGAGTTTGAATATTACACCAATTTCGGCACGAAATATACGGTCAACTAAATTGTAAGTTTCTACGTAAATATGTAACTACGTTGGTATGTACGTATGTATAAGGCTACGTATGTTTGAACCTTGCCAAATGTGTGAACGTTGTTTTGTACTTACGTAGGTATGAAATTATGTAGGTACGTACGTGGGAATTAAAGTAGGAATATAAGCACCTACGTAGGAATGCACGTACGAAGGGATGTACATTCGTAATTTCATATGTATTCAAGTATGTACGAGTGTCATATACGTATGTAGGTAACTACGTACGTAGGAATGTACGCAATTTGGTTTGAATCTGCGTAGGTATGTACGAACATATGTATGAACGTTCATATTCATGTGTTTACGTAAGTATGAAATTAGGTAGGTCCACACAAACGTAGGCAAGTCCGCTCGTAGGAATGCACGTTCGTTGATATGAAATTCCTTTCTCTTGTTCGTACATTCATTGATGTACGCAAGTAAGTACTTTTCTATGCAGATAATTCCTTACGTATGTATGTACGTCTGAAGGAATATACGTAAGTAGTTAAGGCCGTACGAATGCATTACTTTACGTTGTTTTTAACATACGAAGGTACGTACGTGCGGATGTATGACACTACGTTTGTATATACGTAAGTTGTTATGCACGAACGTACGAATTAACATATGAATGCGTGTAAGTAGGTGTACATGTTCATGCGCTGTAAGTATGTATGCAGTTATATACGTTATTATTTATTTACGAACGTAGGAATCTACGTACGTATGTATGTACGCACATTCATACGTATCTATACATGTAGGTACGTACGTATTTATATCGGAATATAGGTATGAACCTACCTTAGTACGTATGAAACTATGTAAGTACGAACGTATGCGTGTCCGTACGTTGGTATGTCCGTACGCACATATGAACTTATGCAGGAGCATACGTTCGAAAGAATGTCCCCACGATTCTATGTCCTTAATTAGTAATGAACCAGCTTTTGTATGATCGTACGTAGATACTGTAGTAAGGATTAATGAACGTAAGTTTTTGTGCAAGTCTTAAGTTATGTACATACTCAGGTATAAACCTAAGTACGTATTTATGTACGCAGTTATAAACGTACGTATATATGTGTTTGTGTATGTACGAAAGTACACAGTTACGCACGTATGTATGCCAGTCGTTATGAGTGTATGAATGTACGTATATATGAATGTACGTTTGTTTGTTCGTTACTAGACCTACATACGTATTTATGTACGAACGTATGTAGGTACGCAGGTATGAACCTAAGTATGTACGGAGGTACTTAATTAAATATATATTTTAGCTCTTACGTCCGTTTGTATGTCCATGCATAGTTGGGACAACGGGGAGAGTACGTAGGTAAGCACGAAATAATTCATGCACGTACATATATATGTCTGCACATATGTATGCACGTACATTGGTATGAATGTACGTGGGTACGTACGTACGTACGTATGTGTGTATGAATGTTAGTCCCTACGTTTGTATGCACGTAACTTGGTGTGAACCTGCGAAGTTGTGGAGATAATTCTTCGGGTACTTCCATTGGTATGTCCGTACGTAGGTGTGTACTGTCAGATGTATGTAAGTAGGCACTCAGTACGTTTATTGTTGAATACGCAATTGAGAATGAACTGACGTTAGGTCGTATGCATGTACGTTCGTAGTAATGTACTTACGTAGCCATGTGTTTGAGAAGTTATGATCATAGTAAAGTATGCTCGTACGTATGTATGAAAGTAGGTGGGAATGTACGTACGTGGGTATGTATATACGTTTGTACGTACGTTTGACCGTATGTACATTTGTAGGTGTATAGGAACTCTTGCATGTACGAAAGTACATATGAATATAAGTTACTATGTTCGTAAGTATGAATGAAAGTTCGTAGGTGTGTACGTACGTAAATGTGTATTCGCGTTTGAATGTGCGTATGTACGTCTCTAGGTAAGAATGAATGTATGGACATGTTAATGTACGTTTGCATGTATGTATATACCTTGTTACGTTCTTACGTATTTATATAAGTATCTAGGAATTAACGTACATATGCATGTACTTAACTTGATTTTCTCTGACGTATGTATCTACACGCGTGTGTATGAACGTACATATGTTTGTACGTACGAAGGCAATAACGTAAGTTTGCATCTTCGTTCGCAGACTTGAACCTACGTATGGACGTCCCAACGTAGGTATGAGTTTAGGTTGATATGCACGTAAGAGTATATTACTTACGAATATATGAACGAACGTTGACATGTGTGTACGTTGGAATTTACGTTGTTTGGAGTTCAGGTACCTAGGAGAGCACGTACGAAAGAACGTCCGCAAGTATGTCTGTCCTTACGTAGGAATGAACGTAAGTTTGTTTGAATGCACGTTGGGAAGTATATAGGTAACTATATAAGTACTTTAGTATATTAGTGCCATTTAAGGAATGTATGTTGTAAACACTTATGTACGTATTTACGAATGTAGGTTTGTACATATGTTTTCTTGAAGGTAGGTATATATGCACGAGCATATGGACGTACGTACTTATGTACGTAAGAATGTTGGTATGTGCGTGTTTACGATTGCACCTAACAAGGTTCTTGCGTTTCATGTTCTGTTCGTCAGTAGATATGTAGGAGCGATGAATGTATATGATTAGGAATGTGTGTACTTGATAGCTAAGTATGTATGAAATTCGGAAAATATGCACGCACTTACGTAGGAGTAAATTTATATACGTAGGTGTGTGCGTCCTTATAATGTATATATGTATATTGCATACATATGTAGGTATGTACTTGCGAACGTATATTCTTACGTGTGTAATGCATACATATTTTGTAGTTATGAATGTACCTACTTAAGTAGGTTCATAAGTACGTGTTTCCGTATGTAGGTTTGCAAGAGTGTACAATCTTATGTATGTAAGTTGTTGCGCACCTACATTATTAATCACCAGCTTATGCTTGAATCGTCTATGTTTGCAAGTCATTGTATATGTGTGTACAAAGATATGTACGTATGCACATATTTACGTAAGTGTGTACTTATGAAATTGTGTACGCACATACGTAGGTACGTAAGTAGGTACGCAAATGCGATTGTATATACGTACGAAATTATATACGTACGCACGTATTTACTCACGATTCTATATACTTTCCTTCGCAAGAAATTGGTAGGTATGAGCGTAAGTACATTTGACCGTAAGTAGTAATGGACAAACACATGTACGTACGACGTAGTAGTGTATGTCTGCCCATTTGTCCATTCTTACGTATGAACTTACGAATGCACGTATATACTTACGATCGAATGTACGAGATTATGGATGTACGAGTGTAGCAATGTACTCGTGTATGTATCTACATAATTAGTTTTATTCGTTCGTAGTTATGTAGGTAAGTATGTCTGTGCGAACTTAAATGTGACGTATGCATGAAAGTACGTTCGCAAGTATGCACTTAGGAATATCTGTATTTATTTGTGAACGACCGTATGTACTTTCGTATTTCTGTAAGGAAGTAGGTATGGATTGTCATACGTTTGTGCGTAGGATAGTATGGGTGTACGTATGCATGTAAGTATGAGTGTGTGTACGACCGTAGGTGTGGACATAATAATTTGTGATTGAAACTAGGTATGTAATTCTGTTTGAATGAACGTACGTATATGCAACTGTACGTAGGTATGTAATTACATGAGTATTTACGGACACAAGCATGTATGTATCACAGCATGTTCGTACTCATTTATGTACGTATTTCAAAAGTATATAAGTAGGAATATTCGTACGTAGGTATTTAATAAATTAGGAATTTACATACGTCTGCATGTACGTGCGTTTGTATGACTTTCAGATGGGTATAGGTAAGTTGGTAACAATCTACGTATGTATGTATGTAGGTACGTACTTACGTTTGTATATCCGTACCTAGGTGTGAACTTACGTTGTTACGTAGGTACCAACTCATGAATATTCGTATGTCCAAACGTAAAGTTGGGTGTACGTACGTGTGTTTCGGATTGCATAAATACTTAGGCATGAATGTACGTATGTAGGTGTGTTAGTGCGTAAATTTTTACATACGTACGAACTTACTGATGTCGGTATACACGTACGTTGTTATGTACTTAATTGTGTTTATATGTGGGTAGGAATGTACGTACGTAGGAGTTTAGGAACAATATTATGAACGTATACTAGTATGTAGGTATGTAAATACGTACGTACGTGTGTACGTACTTGCATACTTATTTACGTTTTTATGAACGTACGAAGTTATGTACGTATGTATGTTTGTAAGCAAGTACGTATCTTCGTACGTAGTTTTGTACGTTCGTATGTTTGTACTTATGCAGGTGTGAACGTAAATATGTGTGTACGTACGATTGCTTACACGTTCGTTGTGTGTTAGTACGTACTTTCGAACTTACTCGTTTACGTAAGTGGGTGTGAACGTATGTAGGTTTGTACGTACGTATATGTACGAAGTAAGTAATGATGCAAGTACGAATGCTTGCACGTCTGCAGTTATCAACTTACGTTTGTGTGATTTACATGTATATGTTCCAACGTATGTTTGTGCGTTAGTAGCTGTACGTTGGTACGTAACGTAAGTAGAATAGCGTGCACGTCTTTTTGTACGTGCGTGTGTATGTACGTACCTAGGTATGTTACTACGTATATCTTTACCAGACATTGAGTATACGCCCATTCGAATACACGTAGAAATGTACTAACCTATGCATAAACGTTGGAATATATTTTAGTATGTATATATGAAAGTTGGTAAGCTTGCACTTAATTGTGTACACACGTAGTAATGAATGAATTTAAGTATGTACGTAAGTAATTATGAAACGTAATATTTTAGGTACATTCGTCGGTAGTTTCGTAGATATGTATGGACAAACGTAGGTAATTGGTATGAAATTACGTACAAGAAACTGTACAAACGTAGATAAATACGTACGTATGTGTGGATGAACGGATGTGTCACGTAAGTAGGTATGGATGTACGTACGTGTGTAGGTAGGTGTGTATGTCGTACCAACGCAGTTATATACGTTCATATGTATGAATCCTCATATTAAGGATGTACGAATATTTGTACGTATGTAGATTTGTACGTTGGTCCTTATGTACGAACTTAAATGTGATTATGTCTATTCGTACTTAATTCGGTGTGCACGTAGGTCCATACGTACGTATTTATATACGTACGCATGTATGAACGTAGGTAGGTGTGTACGTACTTGATTGTCCAAGTAGTTAAGCCCTTACTGGTATAAGTACATACGTAGGAATTTATGTAAGTAGGTATATACGTGTGTACTTATATATGCACGAAGGTTAAGTCGTACGCAGTTCTTTACGTAATTAAGTACGTACGGAGTTATGAATACAATTACGTATGCGTTTATGTACTGAGAAATGTACGTACGAAGATATGTACGTAAGTATATATATACGGACGTATGCATTTTATTACTTAGTACGAACGTATACGTTGTCTACTTATTTTGGTGTGGATGTATGTAGTTATGCACGTTCGTAGTGATGGATGTTCGTTGATGCGGATGTACGTATGTATGCACGTACGTAGGTATGAACGAATGTGTATATGAACTTACCTTCGTTTTTACCAACGTGTATACCTATAAACGCTGGAAAGAAGATACGCACGTATGTTCTCATTAATGTATGAAGGACAGATGGTCTACGTTCTTACGTATGTACTTGGGTATATATTTACGTAAATTTGTGTCTAAGTACATATAAATGGAATTTAATAGGGACGTAAGTACGCATTCCTGTAAGTAGATATGGAAGTATATACGTATTTACGGACATTGATATGTATCTGTATAATAACGTACGTACGTACGCATCCGTGTACGTATATAAGTACGTACGTCGGAATTTCTGTACGTATGTATGTATGTACGAATGTAAGTGTACACATACGCCAGAGCGTAGGCACGTGAGTATTTAACTACAACGGAATATACGTGCGAATGATTGGTCGAACGTATATATGTGACGTTATAGTTATGGTACGTAGGTAGGTAACTACGTCCATAGGTGTGTGAGTACGTATGTATGTAGGTAAGTATAAGTGTCCTTGCGTAATTACAAAGTTACGATTTATGATCCTGCGCAGTTATGTATCTCGGTGCTTGTGCGTTGCTATGTATTTAAGTATGTGTTTACGTATAATTGTATGTACCAAGTTATGTATGTACGTACGTAGGTGTGTTCGGATGTAGTCGTGTACGATCGTAGTATTATAAGTACGTAGGTGCGTAGGATGTTTAAATAACCCCCAACGTGACAGCTACGAGATAGTGTACATCCCTCCCTCCTGCCACCGTCAGCAGACCTTACCGACGTTACCGCTATGGCTCGTGCGGTTAAAAAGTTGAACGCGCATGATTGCACGCGCCGCGAGGACAGCATTGGAAAGTGCCGTTCGCCAGAAAATGCCAAGCGAGGAGAACATTGCCGGTTACCTCTCGGGCTCGCTCGAGGGAGATTTGGCCCAGTCCTCTACTTGACGCGGGAGTATTTGGACGCATATACGTTCGGCAGCCTTATGATGCGCGAGGTGATTTAGGTTCCAATGACGTTGGGACCCATCTTGCGCGGAAATGAGCCTCGAGTGCTAAGCACGCGGTGGTCGGTAGGTCACCATACCTACGGCTGCCAAACTGCAAGTCATTGGCCGTATGAGGTCTGCCGTTTCAGAACACGTACGTATGAGCAAGCAATCGCTTCATACGTACAAATCAGTGCCTCCGCCTCGCCGACTGGCGCTTCGTGCACCGCACGCGCCTTGATGTGCTCCCGTTAAACGGAGCACTTCGATGGGGCGACGGTGATAGAAGTTGCCGTCGGTGCGGGTACTTTACACCACGTGGAAGTTGAGTCATTGCGGCCCACAAGCGGCCGCTCTGCAATTGTGCAACAACGCGGTTGTGGGGAGACTTGCTGCGGCCTCCAGGTTGCCTGGAACGGTGAGAGTATACCAATGCGTCCCGGCGTCGACAGAGAACTTGCGGCTCTGCGACAAGACATTATCGTGACCCACGAGCCGTCGAGGACCATCGTCTTGGTAGTCGTGCCCGTTGGTAGTCGTATCGTACGAAAATACAATTGAAACTCTTGAAAAGGCGAGAATTGAAATGATCAACAAATACCAGAAACTCGCGCTTTCGTTAAAAGGTCTCGTCGTCCACGCCAATGGCTTCATCGGAGGAGCCCTGGGCGCTTGGCATCCTCACAATGACAACATTAGAAAGTTCTTGTGCATACAAACAGGTTACGCCGCCCTGATATGAAAGCTGATGGTCTCCGAGACCGTCGGGTGTTTCCGGATCATATACGTCGAGCATGTCTCGGGAATTCGTCGATACAAAGTGCCGGAGCAGTTGCGCATGAAGCGGCTTCACCTGTGAGCACCCGCGTGAATAATTCCACACGCGATAACATCGTGGCTTCTCGAGCGTACACGTCTCCGAGGCTACAGCGGCGCAGATTACTTCGGGCAAAATCCTACGTTTAAATTTAACGTAAGTATAAAGCACGTACCTGCACGCCAGCGGGGAGTGGAGCATACCCTACGTGCATCTCCTGCTAACACTCTAGTGACCTTCGTTCTGAAAAAATTAAAATGGCCACTTAACTCATAGATGTAATAGACATGACTTTAGATACAATAGCTTTGGAAAAAGTTTAAACACTTATTGCAATAGCTCTCTTGTCCAGAGGCGATGCTCCATGACCTGCCGGCTACCTGCTTTTTTCTTTCTTTTTTCTTTATTTTCTTCTTTCTTTAACAGATTGAGTTGGTTTATTATAGTACTAGGTATGTTTGTTTGCATGTGTGTATGTGCGTGTTTATCTTCATACACATTTATGTATTGACGTAAATTATTATTTACGTAGATATGTACGTATGTATGTACGTAAGTATCTGCGTACGTACCTACGTAGGGATGTACGTACGTAGGAAAGCAGTTGTCTTGGTTACAGTAGTATAAGTACGTGCAGGTATCAGCACATGTTTATGTCGGTACGTTTTTGTGTGCTCACGTAAGTATTGACGTTCGTTGTTTTGCACTTACGTATGAGTGTACGTAACATGGGAAAGACGTACGTAAGTTTGTACATACGGGTGCTTGATAAACGTCAGTATTTACATGCGAATATATTTTCGTACATGTACACGTATATAATGTGGTATGCACGCCGGCAGGTTTGTACTTATGTATCTACGTATGTATCTATTTAGTTATATACGTACGCTTGTATATCCGCAAGTTTGTATGTACGTACGCTTGTGTATCCGCACGTCGGAATGGACTTAATTATGTAAGTACGTACGTACATATATGACCGTAATTATGTACGAATATAGGATGAATTGTTCTTACGTAGGAACCTACTTTGTAGGGATGTACGCACATAGGTTTGCATTTACGCATGTATGTACGGACGTATGTATGTATGTTCGCAGGAATGCTCGCACGCGTTTATTTAAGTACGTAGGGATGAATGTACGTTTGTCTGAACTTACGTAGATAAGTACGTAAAGATTTATGTTTAATGTTGGTATGTAAGTATGTATGTTTGTTCGTAATTGTGTTTTTAAGTACGTAGGTGTGATCCTGTGTTTGTACGTAAATAGTTAGGCAGGTACGTATGTATATACGTACGTATGTATAACCGTACGTAGTTATACAAGTACGTATGTTTGTACGTACGTACGAATGTAAGTATGTATTTATGTCCCTACGTAAGTATGAACGTACGTTGCTATGAACCTGTTTGGTATGAACGTACGTATATGTTTTCGTACTAATGTATGAACCTTCGTTTATATGTACGTACGTGTATGTGCATGTACCATGGTAGGTAAGTTTGTAAGGATTCATTTTCTTGTGTATGAGGTTTCGTAGAGTTTACCTAAGTTGGTAGGAAGTTAATTCTTTTCGTATGTACGTAGGAATGAATGAACTTAGGTATGTTCCTCCGTAGGTATGTACATTAGTAAGAATGTAATTACATACGCATATGCATACCTATCTATATAATTACCTAAGCAGTTATTTACTTAATTGTATCAGTACTTACCTATTTATATATTTACATATATATGCACGGAATTATTAACGTACGTAATATATGATTACACGTAGGTGTATAGTTTCGTAGGTATTTACTTACGTATATTCGTACGTACGTAGAAATGTTTGTACTTATGTTTGTACGTGGCGAAAGTTGAACGTTATTATATGTGTTGGTAAGTGTGTAGGTTCTTAAGCGGTATTGTATGTACGTTAGTATGTACGTCGATTGCAGTGTGTGTACATGATTAATAGATTCAGCGATATATACGATTATTTCATTAATTCTATTTCGAAACTCTTGGAATTTTTATATTAACCACGTTTCGTTTTGAATATTTCCGGACAGCAGTGAAATTATCGTGAAAAGACGAAATCTCAGTGAAATGTGAGATTATATCGAAAACATCGTCGAAACGATGAATTTCAACGTTTTGTATCGTTCGTTTCGAATTTCGCTAGATTTCTATAAAATTAGGAAGATTGCACGAAAACACAGCGAAATATACAATTATTTCAAGAGAACACAATAGAGGCTGTCAAATTCAAACCTTTTTCACGTTTCGTTGAGAAATTAGCAACATAACTACTGAAATGTCAAGTTTAGAACTTAACTAAGCGAAATATATGATTGCGCCTCGTCAATAAATTCGAAAGAGTGAAATTCAACGAATTACTTGCTGTAGTTGTGAAAATAGATACATATCTCTGAAATTACAGAAATAAAACGTTATCAATCGACGAAAGCATCGTGGAAACCATGAAATTTAGCGTCTTACATTGTTCCGTCAAAGAATGAGTATCATGTTTATGAAATTAGAAATTACTGACGAAATAAATTTGAAACGTATTATTATTCCAGGATAACATTGTATAGTCAATGTAATTAGACGTATTATCACGTTTATTCGTGAAATTAGCATGATATCTAATAAGCTAGGGATATTAGTAGTAATTTCAGCGAGAGATACTATTAATACACGAGAACAGACTCGGGACTATGATATTAAACTCATAAACACGTTTCGTCGTGAAACTAGCACCATAGCAATTAAACTACCAAGTTTATGGGATATCACAATGAAATGTACGGTTATTTCAAAGGCGTATCGTCAAACGCTGAAATACAACGTATGTTTACATATCGTCATAAAATTTTCAAGTAATCGGTGGATCTAACATGACTAGACGAAATGTCAGCGAAATATACGATTATTTAAAGAAAAAATTATCGAAACAGGTAAATTCATATATTTGTCACGATTTTTTCGGCAATTTAGCAGGGTATACTTGAAACTTACCAGATTATACTAAATTTTAAATAAATGTTCTATTATAACATTGTCGAAACTGTGAATTGCAACGTATTATTCCGTGTCGTCTTGATATTTGCAAGATTTCTGTAATACTAGGAAGACTAAACGAAATCATAAAGAAGTAAGCGTATATTTTACTATAACATTTTCGATACCATGTAATTCAATGTATTTCCTCGCTTCGTTCTTAAATTAGTTAAATTCCTATGGATATTGCAAGGCTATAGGATATCTCATCTAAATGTATAATTATTACGAATAATATTATTACGAATACTTAGCCGAAACGAGGAAATTCAATTTATTACTACGTTTCGTCGTAGAGTTATCCAGATATCAATGAATTTAGCAAGCTTATACGAAGTCGCATGGTAATATACGATTGATTAGCGAAAAAATAATTCAAACGATGAAATGCACAGAATCAGCTAGTATTGTAGTGAAGTTAGTAAGATATCCTTGATACAAGTGAAACTGTTCGAACTCACAGCAAAATAAACGATTATTACACGAAAACATAGCCGAAACTGTGAAATTCGCCGTATTTGCACGTTTCGCCCTGAAAAATACAGGTTATTTATGAAACTATCGGAATTTTATGAATTCACAACGATATGTAGGATTGTTTCGTCGTACCTATGTTTCTCAAAATTCCATCACGTTTCGTCGTGAAATTAGAAAGGTGGCCAATGAAACTATAAGGAATAGACGAGATCGCAGCGAAATATACGATCATTTCGAAAACAGCTTCGGAACAGTTATATTCACCGTTCTGGCACTTCTCTACGGGAAAGTAGCAACTTATATTTGAAACCAGCATGAATTATTGAAATATCAGCGGAAAATACGATTATTTCATGAAAATATCGACGAAACGATGAAATACCGAATGCTTTCGAGCTTAGTCGTGAAATTAGCAAATTATATATAAAACTCGCAGAATTAGGCGGAATCACAAGGAAATAAATGATTATATCACGAAATCGTAGTCGAAAGCAGGAAATTCGAATTATTATATCGAACGTCTTGAGATTAACCAGATATATATGTCACTAGCAAGGTAAGACGAAATCAAATCGAAATATGCTGTTATTTCACGAAAACATTATCGAATCGGCGAAATTCATAGTGTTATGGCGTTTCGTCTTAAAGTGTGCGAGATATCTATGAAACAACTAAAATTAGGCGAAATCTCGGCGAAATATTTATTTCCTGAGAACATCGTCGAATCGATGAAATACAATGCATTATAACGATTCGTCGTGAAATTAACTAATTATCTGTGGAAATAGAAAGAATGGACAAAATCTAACTGATATATACGACTACTTTACGGTAAATGTCGTTGAAACATAGAAATTCGCCGTATTATATATTTTTGACGTGAAGTTCGCATGATATTGGAGCGACATTAGAAAGATATCCGTGAAACAAGAAGGAATAGACGAAACATCAGCGAAATATTAGATTATACCAAGAAAGTCGAACGAACTATAGAATTCATGGAATTATCTGGTTTCGACCAGAATTTAGCATGATACACTTGTAGCAGGAGAAGACGAAATCACAAAGAAATATACAATTCTTTCTCGTAAACATTTTCGTAAAAGGGAAATTGAGGCATTAACACTCTTCGTCGTGAAATTAGCAAGATAACTATGAAAAAATCAGGATTAAACCAAAACTCATGGTTATATACCCTCATTTCGCGAAATTACCCTCGGAACAATAAATTCAAAGATTTAACGTGTATCGTCGTGAAATTAGCAATGTACCTACGATACTGACAAGATAAGGAGTAATCCCATGGAAATATGCGATCATTTCGGGAAAACATCGTCGCAAAACAATACTTACATCGAAATACGTACTTATATATTTACTTACTTACATATTTCCTTACTTGCGTACCGTACTTGCTTACATACTTATTCACTAACGTGATTATATTTTTACTTACTTAGATTCATATTTACTAAATTCCTTACTATCTAGTTTACTTATATTGTACCTTACTTAATTAGAGACATATGTACTTACTTTCATACTCTCTTACATACTAACTGACTTACATATTTACTTAAATACTTAGATACATACCTACCTATTTACATTGCTATACTCTTATAACATTGATACATAAATTCTTGACTTACTTACTTACTTACGCACCTGCTCACTTGTTATTAATTTCTTATTTACCTACTTAGTTACATACCTATTTACGTACTTACTCCCGTACCTACTAAGTAATTTCCATACATGTTTCCTTATGTCCTTAATCACCTACAAACTTACTTCATTTCCTCCGAAATTTACTCCTTATTTATTTACCTACTTATTTACATACATTCTTACTTATTACATACTTGATTACTCAGATACGTAATTGGTATATTCATTACTTATTTGCATGCCTACCTATTTACTTACTTACATATTTAGTTACTTACATATTTGACTTAATACTTATTTACTCGCTAAATTAATTATTAAATTACTTGCGTACGTATTTAATTGTATACTTAACCATTCACTTACTTACTTAATTACTTAGATATTTACGCACTTACTCACTAACTTGCATTTTCACTTACTTATCTACTGCATACTTGCATATTTCTTCACTTCCATACTTACAGAGTTACCTACTTACGTACACACTTACTTACTTACTTACTTACTTACTTACGACCTTTCTTACTTACTCACTTCCTTAAATACATACTTACTTACTTACTCACTTATTCACTCACTCACGTACTTCGATACTTATTTACATCCTAACTTATATTCTTGCCACCTGACAGAGTTAATTAATTGCGTAATTTGTTACTTCCTCAGGTACCAATATTCGCTGTTTCTATATACCTATTTACTTAATAACAAACCTACCTAATTCATACGAATGTGTTTGCTTTCGTAGGTGCTTACATAAACGTTTACTTCCTTACTTATTATCTTTCTTGCAGACGTACCTACTTATTTAGTAAAACACGGTACTACTTACTTACTTACTTTTTCACTGACCTAACTACTTACTTTCTCACTTACATACGTAAACTCTTTCCTACTTACTTATATCATTTTCAAGTTGCTTACTTTTTTACATATTTACTGACTTACCGGCAGGTTACATAGGTATCTTGCTAATTTCAATACGAAGTGCGATAATTCGCTTATTTCATAGTTTCGATGTGGTTTTTGCAAAATAGTTGATATATTTTCATGAGATTTCGTGTAATCGTGCAGGTTTCATTGTCACTTTCCTAATTACAGAATGAAACGGGACAGTAAGTTGAATTTCATCGTTACGACAATGTTTTCGTGATATAATCACAAATTTCGTTTTGATTTCGTCTAATCCTATCAATTTAAAGAATATCTTGCTAATTGTACGATTTAAACAGGCAATACGTTGACTTTCATCGTTTTTACGACTTTTTCGTGAAATAATCCAATATTTCCCTTTGATTTCTTCAAATATATTTAGTTTCATGGATATATTGCTGATCTCACAATGATACGATGCAGTCTGTTGTATTCCATTGTTTTGAAGATGTTCTCGTTATATAATCCTATATTTCGTTGAGATTCCGCCTAATCTTGCTAGTTTTATAAATATCATGCCAATATCACGACGAAACGTGATAATACGTTGCAATTCATCGTCTCGATGTTGTTTCGAGAACAATCGTGTATCTTGCTGACGTAATGTGTCTAATCTTGTTAGCTTAGTTTTTATCTTGCAAATTTCACGACGAAACGTGAAAACAGTTCGACATAAATAGTTTCAGTGATATTTTCGAGTAATAATCTAATATTGCGCTGAGACACATTATATACTTTCTATGTTCATAGATATCTCTCTCATTTCAAGACAAAACTTGATACATCGTAGAATTTGATCGGCGATCTTTTCGAGAAATAAACGTATACTTCCCTGAGATTACGTCTAATAATGCTAGTTTCACAGTTATACCTCTTATCTACGACGAAACGTGGTAACACGCTTCATTCGAGCGTTTCGTCTTCGTTTCCGTTAAATAATATTGTTTTTCTCTGACACTCATTTTAATCTTTATAGTTTCACAGATATCTTGCTAAATTCATGATGAAACGTGTAATATGCTTTACACGTTCTTCCACAATAAATCATATTTTTCGCAGATATTTCTAATGTAAATCGTTACCTATATATCTTGCTTCATTCATCACCAAAACAGCAAGTGCGCTTTATTTGACCGTTTGGACACTGTTTTCGTGAACAAATCGTAGATTTCGGTAAGGGTTTTGTCTAAACATGTGAGTATCATATGTGTCTTGAAAATATCTCTACGAAACGTGATAATACAGTGAACTTTATTGTTTTGACGTTGTTTTCGTGAGAGAAACGTATATTTCTCTCAGTTTCGGACTATTCCTGCACGTTTCACAGGTACGTTGCGAATTTCATCTTTTCGGAAAGTGACAACATTTGGCGGCAGCGGTGGGATGGATGCACGCGACGCAGAATCATGGCAAAGTTGTCCTTCAGAAGAGGTAAGATATAACAGGTAAACAGATAATTCCTGAGGAACAACCAAAGAGCTACAGCATTTTGGGGATTCTTGCCAAGGTATGCTTCACAGACCTGACCTCCATCCGTTTTCAGTCACTTGATAATCCTCCACCACTCCTTCTCAAGCACAGGTGACAGCGGTAGCTCCGCTTCGTGTCATTTACCTTCTATTTTTCGGCGAATTCACTATACGGTAGACAAATCCAGATTTCGGCAAATTCTTTTCCATTTTTCCCTTTCCCTTAGCCTTATCATTTCTCTCTCGGTAAAACAGTGAATACTTCGGAACAATTTAACGAATTCCTTCCATAGGCGAGATGAAGTCCTCAGTGTCACCGAAGGTATGCGAAGAGTTTCATATTAACGTCGCAATATATTGCACCGTTTGAACGTAATAAAATTATTATTACATAAGTGAGCGCCTCGAAAAGGACCGTGTTCGCAAACATCTTACTACTTGGACACTTCCAGAGACATAGTTCGTTGATTCGACAATCTCCGTCTCCGACGCAAAAACGAAAATCCTTCCATCTCCTTCCCCAACTGTGAAAGAGAATCTCGACGTACACGGAGCCGTTCGATTTCGCTTTCACGAAGAAATTCCGACGAATGTGGCAGTCGCATTAGCTCGGAAATAACGCCGCTGTATCACAAAAATAGCCATCTCCGAGGTCGTAACAGAAATTTGTGCAGCAACAATTTCATACCAGCGATCGTAGGTAAATTTTCCAAACATGATAGCAAGGCGTTCAAATAAAGACGATAACGACCAACCGTCAAAGTTATCTTCTGACTAACCAGCAGCCATGCAAAGCAATTAGCGAGAAGGAGCGATGATTTCTGGACGAGGATCGCAAACACTAGCAGCGTGGCAGCGAACTCAAGCTAAAAGACGTATTAATCGAGATCTTATGGTAAATTTGGAATCGATCCTCGCAAATACTTCGCTTACCGGTAATTCGGTATACTGTTATGAACAGCGCCTGCAATCTCTCTTACGCATTCGATTGCCAGCTCCTATTCTTTCCCTTTCCCGTCCTGCCACCATCACTGTAACAATACAAGCCCACAAAAGGATATTACGGACCTCTATCCCGGTTTGTCCTCCCGCAGTGCTTTCACAAACGCGGCCGACGACTCATCCTCCTTATTAAAGTAACGATGCTCTACGTTTCCCACGGTGGACCGTTTTCCAGCGTTTGTTGCGCCACATCCTGGTCTTCTCGGTAATGGGAGCTCCTGGCGTTCGGCTTCCTTCCAATAAGGTGCAGGTCCTCCCCAAGGAAGCAATGCGTCAAATTATGCATAAGCAGGATGCAACTTCCAGCGAGCCATAATGGGATTACAGCGTAGATAACTCGCCGCTCTGCTGCACCATTCCCGTCCAATGAGGCGCGCCATCGCTCCTGCAGCCACCGACCAGTCCGTCTTATTGTTATTTCCCCCTAGGCGCAAGTCCCACCAGACCCCAGTATAATAGCGCAATCCTATGTATCCCGAATCCTAAGGGCCTGGAAATTTCCTGGCGGGAGTACACCAGTCGCCAACGGAGATATAATATTGTAAGCCCTTATCATTCTGGCGTAAGTCGTACAGTGCCGCCTCCTAACTAACTGTTACTAGAGGCTGCGCTGGGACGCTGCCATGCCATCCGCCCGTATAGAGGCGCCGTAAAGGAGCTTATTGCATATTGTGGCCGGATATAAGCGCATCACACTCCCGCCCTTCCCCCCGAGACTTGGCAGCAGCCGAAATATATTTGCTGTCGCCTCCACCTGAGGGAAAAGCCCGGCGAAGGTCACCTCGAGGGACCAACGGTGGTCAGATATCTCATATGTGTCACAACCCGCATCTCCTCTCCCGCAACCATGACTATTTTCCCAAATGGAGGATTACTCGTACATCATGTGATAAATACACGTGCTTCCCGTCTCTTGAGGAGAAACCTCCTGCCTCACAACACTTACAGCGGCCGCCACCGTACCTACCATCACTTCAGCATTATTTCCTACCCTAACTAAACACTCATACAAGCACAAAATTTCTGTATGCAAATTACGTGAGAGATGCATCCAGGGAATAGCTGGACGCGCAATTCCGCATCTTTGACTATATCCCACAATGTTGGCTTCAGCTTCTATTCCAAGTTAAGTCGCCCAGTTATTTGATTTCCACTCCCTACCGGGGAAGAATATTGCACTTCTATGGAGGTAGACCACTATTGTTATTTCAAAGGATAGATGAACCCGGTGTTCCACCATGACCTCTTTAATCTAATCGCATGTAGATGCATTAAAGGCGTTGACGATATCCAAGGACACCTCCAACGCCATTCTATTCCTCCGTGCCGCCTGCGTGGAGAAATTCCGAACACGCGTAGCGGCGTCAACGGTTGATCACATAATACGGAAGTCCTCCGTATATCCCCGGCCTCGTCCGGTCTAGATTAGCCACAAGGCGGGCAGCGAACACTCTCTCGTGTAGCTGGCCCCCATCGTTCATTAATTAACTATACTCCTAGGGTGAGTACAACTACTTGCCCTCGTCTGAGAGTAGGACCACACGCCCTGTCTTCCACGTCCGGGGGAATTCACCCCAGGACAGGCATCTGTGAACTGTGTCTGGAAGCATATTTCGCTAATACATCCATCCGTAACTTGGATGTGAAGCCTTCCGTCCCCGATCATTTGCGACCAACCACACCTACCTTACTGACTGATCTGGCCATCACCTCTGTTGTTACCTACCGGTCAGGGGCGCAGTCATCTTCAATGCCTGTTTGCCAGGATATTTGTTGCTCGCCCTTCCCCCTCTGGTGGGAAATGTGTCGTCACGACACTATCGAGAAGTTCCGTGTTCATTTTCTTCGTGACTGTTGCTGCACATCGACACTCTTCAGCCAGCACCATCCGGTATGGGCACCCCAAGAGTACCGACAGTTATTTGGCCAAGAGCTGCTACCACGCCGCGGCTTTTGCATTTTCGATGTAGCTCTGAATAGTTCTACGCGATTCTCTGTAATTCTCACAGAGCCCTGCCACTTCCGAAGCCTCTGGTCGGCTCCTCCGAAGAGACATCTTTTTCTGGCGACAGGCGCGAGAACATCTCTTGCTGAGTTCATTCAGTTTTCCCGTCCAACAGTAAACTGACCCTGTTCGCTTGGCGGAGTGGCTCGGTGCATCGAGGCGTCGCAGACAGCCACGACACCACTGCAGTGTCTGTATACCATTACATCAGCAGACTCCGTTGGTTAGGACCACGCCCCCTCCCCTATATACCGTTTCCGCTGCGGCTTCTACAGGTCCATATCGCAGCCGGCAGATATCGGCTCCTGCAACGTTCCGATCCTACTATCAGCAAGGTTGCACCGAGCAAAATCCTCTCTTGTATTCTCTGTCATCTCTATTATCGATACAAGAAAGTGAACGATTTCCGAGAGCGTCTCTTCTTTGCACATCTCCAATGCACACTTGTGAGACGCACCTCGGGATAGTAGCCGGAGATCCAAGCCGCCCATTCCATTAACATACCCAAGCCGGCGCATGGGCAATGAAGTCCCCCAGGACGATCACTAGACGAGGTGACAGGCACGAGACACACGCAGGCACTTTACCAAAGAAGACGGCGTACTCAGCCATCCCGATTTTCGTGGACACATATACCTCCGTCACTGCAGTGTCACCCACTCCGCTGCGGCGATACCAATACAACGATGCAGGGTACAAAATTGGAGATCCCCTGCCACCGGTATGCCCTCGAATATCATGACGAAGCCGCACAGGTCCCCGTCCTCTTGCTAGGGTCATCCGGGCAACTGTACGGCTCCGCTATTAAAACCGGCTCAAACGCTCCAAACGCCAGGCTTTGGAATGTAATGTACTCTGCCCGACCAGAGTGGTTGTGGGTATCCTGTAGTAATTCAAGATACATGAGATGTCTAAGTCTTCTTCACAGCCCTTCGTCCTTCTAAGAGGGACAGATTCTCCATCTTTGGTTTCTACAGCTGCAGTTGCTGCCGAGACAGCGACTGTGCCAGACCGTCCACTCCTCTTTTTTGGCAGCTCGCCAACCGCCGAAGGCAGCCTGTGCGAAGCAGGACTTCCAGCTTCCAGGCAGTGAGGACAATGGGACCGTCGCTTTCACAATCCTTCGTACGGTGCCCTAATAGCCGTATCTATAGCAGCTATCTCTACTGTCTACAGTCGAATCGCAATTCAGTCGGATAGGTTCCAATACCTACATTTAAATCGTTGCATTGAAAGCATCGGCAGAGGCGCAACTGCCGCTGACACTTTGAAAGCTATGCCACTCTCAAACGTCCTCCCGCGGTGATCCTACGAGCCTCCGAGGTTGAACATTGGATCCACAAACTCCCCCAAACAAGAACGGTAGGCTTTTATCTTCCCTGTTTTGATCTCGCCTGGTTTGGGCAATCCAGATAGTGTCATTGCTGTCACCAGTTCCGAGAGGGTGACCGGGTCTTCTAGTCGTCAACCTCAAATTTGTCGTCTTGTACGGAACTGCCACTCTTACGGTGGTCACTTCAAGTACTGCTTCCATTCAGGCAGACAGAATGGCTGCACCGTCCCCTCATTACTTGCCATGGATCTCAAGGTTCAATCCACCAGTTTCTCTGCCCTTTCGGGGCGCGCCACTTCTATAGCCATTCCAGCCAAATTAACCTTCTTCTTTGACCTGGCCATAGCCTGGGAGTAGGAGCTACGTTTCTCTGACAGAAACGCATCATCAACGATAGTAACTCTCCTTGATTGCCGAATTCGGATGCCTCGGCTTTACGGCCAACGTAGAATTACTCCTCGTCCTGTTGGCTAACATGGAACTACAATACACTGCCTGATGCACAAGTTTATAGTTACGTATGACTGTTCCATCGCCACTAATGAAGGACTAATTTTGGGCTGAATGCCATCATCTGATGCATCACTCGGGCATTATGGCCAATATTAGTGTAAGCTTCTAGGCCTGAAGGCCAACTATCAATTCAAGTTTATCGGCTCAGTGCCCAAAATTGAAATACGTACGTAGGTTTGTTTTCAGTAATCGAAGGACACTACTCGCCCTGATTGACTACATCGAATTACTAATACATTCCTGATGTTGTGCAAAGAATGAGGATGCTCGTCCTGATTTCTGGCATACTGCTTCTTCCTTTGGCTGGTCGGCCATCGTGGGAGGACGCCACTCTGCCTGACAGCCTATGACTTGACTGCATGATGCACAACATCGATGTGCATATAACTCTTTAATGAAAACAATCTGAGGTCACTTCATAACATGAATAAACATCTTCGAAATACGTTTTTCGGCATGACTACCAATACGATACTCCTTCTCTGCTCTTGATGTCCGACAAAGGAATAAAACTCTGCGCCGGATGAACTAAATCAATTTAAGTCAATCGGCTTTATGCCCAACATGAAGGTAATTACTACAGTTTGTGTTTGCCACAATTCAAGGTATTTTCTCGTGGTGAATGCCAAATTACTAGAACGCTCCTTAGCCTGATGGCCAAAATCGAAATTCTTATTTCGGCCTGACGCCCAACATTGAAAATTATATCCCTTCCTGATGGCCAGATTTAAACGATTTTACAAGGCTCGATTTACAACATGGAAAGACGCACCTTGGCTTGATGGTCAACATCGAAGAACCTTTCCAGGCCTAATGACCGCCATCGAATTAAATTTCACTGACACACGGAAAATATCAAAGGTCGATTCTCGGCCTAAAGGTCAACATCGATGTACGTTTCTCGGTGTGATGGACATGATCTAAGTACTTATAACGGCGTTGCGATTATCATTATCGAATTACTATTCTCGGCTTTATAGAAAACTTCGAGTTACGTTCCTCTGCACGATGGCCTACATCGAAATATTATTCACGGCACGATAGCTAATATCGAATTACGTTCCACGGACGGATGGACAAGATCGGATCTGGTTCCCCTGCCCAATGGAAAACATCGAATTGCTACCTTCGATTTCGGAAATCATGCCAAGTTACGAGACACGACGTTGGTCATCAGGCAAAGAAACCCAATTTGACCTTAGATATTTGGCCAGGAAAGGACTTTCCATGTTGCCCATCAGTTCGCAGACGTAATTCGATCTTGTCAGTCAGTCTGAGGAACTGAATTCATTTTTGAATATAAGTACGCGTTTCGAATTTCATTGTTGTCGATTAGACCGCAAAAGGTTAATCGACATTGGTCTTCATGTAGTGAGACGTATTTCGATTTTGGGACAAGAAAAGGAATTTGATGCTTTCCGTCTATCCGTGAAGATTGAGTTGATGACGGTAGTCTAGGCAAGAATCGAATTTCGATGATATATATCAAACCGAGCCGCAATTCGATGTTTGACATGAGGCCGTGAATGGAATTAGGATGGTGCCAAACCAGCAGAGAAACGTAGTAGGATCTTGGCCATCAGTGCGTACTACGTAATTCGATGTTGCAATTGAGGATGTAGAACGTACTTCGGTAATGGCAATCACGCCGAGAAACGAAGTTCGAATATGACCATCGTGCCGCAAAGAAAATATTCGATTCTGCCTATCAGGGCGAGGGACAATCATCGATCTTAGCCATTGGTGCATGAAACTTAACAACATGTTGGCCTTCATTTCGAGAAACGTACATTGACGTCAGGGTTCAGGCCGAGAATCCACCAATGATCTTAGATTTCTGGTTTGGAAGTGAAATTCGATTATTTCCATCTGTACGTGAAAATTAATTCGATGATGGCTATATCTCCGCGAAGTTACATTTGATCATAAACGTCAGTCTGCGAAGACAACTTTGATGTTACTCATCAGGAAGTGAAGAGTACTTCTATCCTCTACTTCAGTTCCTAGTTGTGTTATAAGATGTTATACGTCAGCCCTTGGAATGTAATTCAATTTAGGCAATTGGTACGTTAAACGAAATTTGATATTAACATCAGTCTGAGAAACCAGGTTCGAAGTCACCCATCAGTCCGAAGGAAGTACAACGATCTCGGCCATCTTGCCGAGAAAAAATATTCGATGTTGTCCATCAATCGGAGAAACTTAATTCGACTCTGACAGTCATGAGAATCGATTTTGTTCTGAGCCACCAAGCAGAGAAACGGACTTCGATGTTCTCTATCAGTCCGTCGAATTTAATTCAGTGTTGTCATTCATTCCGAGAAAAGTAATAAATTTTTGATCATAAGTCCATGAAACGTAATTCGATGCTTTCCTTCTGGCAGACAAACGTAGTTCGATAATAGTCATCAGATTGATAAACAAAATTAGATGTTATCGGTCAGGCCAAGAAACGTAACTCTATTATATACCGTTCAAGCCAGGAAACGTAATTCAATTTCTTCCCCAGGACGAAGAAGTTAATTCGCTATCTGGACGAGAAACGTAATTCAATATTTTCCATCAGGGCTATGTAAGCACGTAGGTATATCCGTAATTATATATGAATAATTGAACGTACGTTTGTACGTACGAATGTTTGAACGAATGTACGTAGAATCGTATGTAGGATAGTTCGCACGTATGTATTTATGTAAAAAGTTGTATATGTGTCTATTTAAGAAGGTAGGCATATATAAGTACGTAGTTGTTTATTAGTCCGTAGATATACGTATGTTGAAGTGTGCGTATATGGGTCTGTACTTAAGTAGGTATATACGTACGTAGGTCCGTACTTTCGTATTTGTGTGTATAATTTGGTATACCCGTACGTATATACATTCGGACGTTGGTACTTACGGTACTCAGTACGATCGTACGGGTGTAGGTATTTACGAGCGTAGGTATGTACGGACGTAGTTACGTACATACGTATATAAGTACGTAGGTTTGTACGAAAGTTGTAATCTAAGTACTTTGGCCTACGCAAGTGTATATGTACGTACGTAGATATGTACACACTTACCCAAGGCTAATCGTACAAACGTATAATTGCACATATATTTGTACGTATGTATGAAAGTATGTACGAAAGTTCTTACGTTCCAATGAGTGTTCGATCGTAGGTATGTCAGTTCACAATAATGTACTTAACTTGTTAGGTACATATGTAGGTGTGAACTTAATTAGGTATGTACTTACAAAACTGTGAATTTTGAGTTTCTATGTTTGTGCGTATTTATATAGGTTGGTACGTATATACGTACGTATATATATACGAAAGTAGCTATATATGTACAAAGCTATAAAGGTATGTATGTTGTATGATGGGTATGTATAACTAAGTCGGAATGTAGGTACGTACATATTTATGCACGTAGATATGTACGTTAGTAGGAACATACATATATTTATATATTTATATGAGTATTTGGAAATATGTTTATATATGAATGTAAGTAAATACGTACGCAGTACGTATACACGTAGGTTGATGTGTATGTACTTATATATTTACCTATGTAAGTATAAACGTTTGTAGGTACGTATGTACTTAGGTAGATACGTACGAACGTAGTTACGTAATCACGTATGTATTCACGTACATAGACAAATCCTTATTCCTTCCATTTTGTAGCTACGTTTGTAGTAATTTGTCTATGTACCAATGTAGGTTCTTACGTGAATTTGTACATACGTTGCATGTATAATCGTTGTTGAGAAGTTACTTAGGATTTGACGGACATAGGTACGTAATTACGTAATCATGTATGTACGAATTCAATTCCGTACTACTATATGTACGTATATCTGATTGTGAGTAAGTATGTATGTACGTAGGTGGGTATGATATGGGTACATACATATGTATGATTGAATTATGCAGTTATATTTGTACGTAGGAATATATGCACGTAAATATGAATACGGTTATTTAATTACTTATAAAGTTTCGTACCTACGAATTGCCGTTCTTACGTACGAAACGTACGAACGTTCGTGGATATGTATGTACACAAATATGTGCATACGTATGTATGTAAGTACGTTGATATGTTTATACGTATTCATTTACGCACGCAGGAAATGTCGTTTTCTACGAACGTCGGTATGGTCGTATGTGAGTGTGTTCGTACGTAGGTATGTACGTAACAGTGTGAATATGTACGCTGGTGCCTAAGTTCTTTGGAATGTCCGTACAACTATATGACGGTACGGGTGTATATACTTAAGAAGATAGGTTCGTACGTAGTAGGTTCCCTACGAAAGTTTGTTATTTGCGTACGAATACAGTTTCCTAGGTATTTCTGGGCGCAATTAGGTGTCAGATTTCAGTAATTTATGTAATTTATGTATTAGCATATCAATACGTACGAATGCAGCCATGTAGTTATGTACCTTAGAATGTATGTAGGTACGAATGTATGTACGAGTCTGTGTACGTAAGACCGTTGGTGTATACTTACGTATGTATCTACGTACATAGGTATGTTCCCACATTCATTTGAACGTAAACTGTTATTCACGAACGGAGGTAAGTAGGTTCGTTTGTTAGTTCTTCCATATGGTTCCCGGTATATGGGTAGGAAAACGCGTGTGTATGCACGGTCGCTCTTATGTACATACGAATCTATATATTAACGGAAATGTGTACGTAACTTGGTGTGTAATTACAAATGCTTGTACATACGTTTGTGTGTACCTAGTTATGTAAGTGCTAATGAATGTACGTACGTTTGTATGTACGTCGGTAGTCACGAAAGAAGGAATTTAAATACGTATGTGTGTACGTATGAAGTCATGTTCATTAGTATGTATGTAGGTACCCAGTATTGTAGTTATACATTTGTACACACTTTGTCATGTACCCAAAGATAATAGTTTCGTAGTTATATAAGTAAGTATGTAGGCATGTTCATAACTATGTATTTACATTCGTAGGAATGTTCGTAAGTATGTCTGTACATATTCAAGAAAATAAGTACGTATGTACGTACGTACGAAAGCATATATGTCAACATTTGTGAACGAAATTATCTATAAACTTCGTAAGTAGTTATATACGTAAACAGGAATTTAGGATCGTAGTTTTCTACAGCTGTATAACTGTTTACGAATGAATGTGTGGGATTTCGCAGATGTGTATGTTGCTAGAACGGAGCGTACGTAGTACTTTACGTATGTATGTATTGTCGCACATAGGATTGTTTCTGCGTATTTATGTACGTGCTCAGTGTTGTAATATTTTAGACTGATACATAAACAGTTATGTACGTAAAGGTTACCATACGATGTTATTTATGTATGTACGTATGTATTTATCCATATATGTTACTACCCGTATGTATTTTTGTAAGTATGTCGTTAGGAAATTAGGCAATGAGTTAGATTCGGAAGTATGTAATTAAGTACCCATATATGTAAGTATGAACGTTTGTGTATAAGTGTACAAGTGTGGATGTAATTAAATAGGTACCTACGTACGTAACTTTGTTTCTGCTTGTTATAGTTCTTACGTAAGTATGTACGTTTTTACATTTGTACGTACCTAGATATGTACGTACGTAGGTATGTACGAACGTTATTATTAACGTACGTAGCTGTTCCATAAATTATTATTGTGCGTACGTATATATGTACGTTCCTTGGAGAGTACAAACATAGCAAATTGCGTAAGTCTATATGTACGTAAGTCATCACCTTCGAAATTCTGTTTACAGAAACACTGGTTTGTTCGTTCTTATGTACATATGTTGGAATTTACTGACGTATATGGGTGTGCTTATGTACCTTCACGTACATATGAAAGTTTTTATTTACGTTCATAGGTACGAGAATACGAATATAGGTAGGTAGTTGTATATTTTTAAGAATGTATATACGTACTTTGGTATTTACGTACGTGTTTATATAAGTAATTATATACGTGCGTACGCCTGTAAATATGTAATTTGTTATATGTGTAGGAAGGTATGAACCTGCGAAGGCAATCAAGCAGAATGGCATGTACGTACGCAAGTATGTACGTACGTAGGTACGTCCGTCGTATCGTATGTGCGCAAGCAGGTGCGTTCGTTTCTTATGTACGTAAGTATGTATGTATTATACATTCGTATGGAAGCAAGAACGTATCGTCTAGTATAAGTAATTACGTACGCAGTAGTATACGTGCGAAAATGTGTACGTACGAACGTTTGTACGTAAGTATGAATGGACAAACGTAGGTATATACGTGAGTATGTACGTTCATTTGAATTTATAGACGTACGTATGCATTTAGGAACGTATACCTGCACATATGTACGTATGTATGGTCCGTAGGTGTGTGCGTGTAAGTAGTTATGAATCTAACATATATCTACGATCCTAAGCACCTATTAATGTATGTAAGTAGGTATGCAAAAAAGGAGGTATATAAGTGCGTATGTATTTTCGAACATCGGAATGAACGTACGTATGTAATTAATTAAGTATTTACCTAATTAAATATACATGTATTCATGTCGCAACTTCGTTTGCTTGTAAGTAATGTACACTTACTTACGTATGTACGAATGTCCGTATGTACGTTAACTTGCATGACCGTACGTTGTGTCGAACATATATCTCTATGAGCATGCGTAATCATATTTGTGCTCATTTCTGTACAATCGTTTGTTTGTACAATAGAATGTAAGTTGGTGCGCAATTATTTTCGTTCGCGGCTGTTTATGCGCGTATCTCTGTACATACATGGCTGTGGAAAGGGTGTGTATATACTTACTTATATATGGACGTAAGTATGAACGGTCGTACTTAGGTAAAAAAAAAAATCACTTACGTAAGCTTGGACGCAATTTTTTATATATATAGGAAAGTTCGTGCGTATCTAAGTGTGAGTGTACGTCTGTATGGACTACCATACGCATCTCCTTATAGAATTCTTTACGTTCGTAAGCATGTACGTTCTTAGGAATATACTTACGTATGTTTGAACAAATGTCGAATTGTACGTACACATCTATTTATGTATGTGGTGTATACTTAGGCAGATTTGTAGGTACGCACTTAAATACGTACTTATTGGAATCCGTACTTAGTAATATATTCGCAGGTATGTAATTATGTTTCATTTTCCGTTAGTAAGTGTATACGAAAGCTGATAATTCCTTACGTAGGTTGGTACTGTCGTAGTTATGCAATACCGTAGTAACAAACGTGAGTATGTATGATCGTAATTTCCAATGTCGAACTTAGGTTTGAACTTATGTATGTATGTACGTAGCTAGATACATATATTTGTACGTGTGTGAGGACGTTGATAACGACGTAGCTTTTTAGATTTGTACCTTGTCGAGTCTATTCGCAAGTCTGTAATTACGAATGTTTACACGTAATTAGGTATGTACTTGCATAGTTTCTTACTTACGTACCTGTTTTCGTACGGATGTATGTACATACATTACAACTGTGTATGTAGGTACATTAGCATATATGTATGTATATAATTTCGTCGGGTTATATGTACCTACTACGGTACAAACGTACATACGTAGGTATGTGAGAACGTGTGTACGTACGTATATCACTAGTTATGTAGATATTTATAAACGTTTGAATTTTCTCTCGTAGGTATATACGTTGAATTTATTTTTGTTGGTACGTTTGTACGTATATAAAAATATACGTATTTACGTATATAAATACCTACGTGCGAAAATGCGTTCTAACATACATACGTAATAACAAACTCATGTACGTTCGAACATACTGACTTACATTTGCAATGATATACACAACTGATTATTAATGTCAGAGCGTATGTTCAAAGACGCGAACGTCTATATCTGTGAGCGAATATTAATTAGCTCTCACAAACATACGAACTTATATACAAATGTAGGTACTTAACTACGTACTTACATACCGGCTTACGTACATACGTAGGTTGTTACATGTGTACGTACTTACCTACTTTTGCACACATCTGCGGAAGTGTAAATATAATTACGTACTATAGTCGTACACACGGAAATACGTTAGTACGTAAATAAATACGGACACAGCTACATACGTGAAATCATCCCTATGAATATGCATACGTACCTTGAAAGCAATGTAAGTGAATACATACGAAGGTATGTAACAAATTTCGCAAATACCTGAGTCCGTTCGTACATGCGTAGGCAAATACTGGCGTTCTTTCATACGAAGGTACGTAAATGAATATGCACGTCTCTACAAATACACGAATATAAATACGTACGTTTCTATATGCGTGATTTCATAACTTCCTACTTATATATGTACTTACGTACCAACACAATTTCATTACCATGTGAGTACATACCTACGTGCGTACATATCAGCGTAGTTACGGCCCGAAGTAGTGACATACATAGGTACATATATAAGATGTTCATTTATTCCTACGTAAGTATTTAAATTCTAATTCACATACATGCGTACGTATATACCAACGGTTGCATGTTCATAGTACGTACATTCATGCGTCCGCATATACATACGTTTGTACGAAACAACTCATGTACAGACAGTTCGAAAGACGTCGATGTTTGTGTACGTACATAGAGCAATAGGTATATTCCTGCTTACGTAAATAACTACACATATATACACATTCATTAGTTCACAATCGTAAGGACACAAACAACAACGTTGAAACCTAAGGACGGACATGCCCATCTACACATAGACCTACGTACAGCCGCAATTAGTAAAGACAGGCTTACGTAAGTGCTTTCGTTTGCACATAAATAAGTTAGACACAAACACGTACGTTCACACCAATTACCTTGCAGTACATACGTACTTACATTCATACGTACTTACTTACCATAGAACGAATAAACTTGCGTACGTGCATACATACGTTAGCATATGCATACGTACGTACTTATATACATACGCATATAATTACGCAAGTACCTATATACATAAGTACTTCCGTTCGTAAAGAAATACCTACGTCATTACATACATAATTACATTCATGCATGCATACGTATAAATATTATCCCGTACGTACACACGTACGTACTAACTTACGAATGTATATGCATAAGTATTCACTCATTTACGTAACTTCATACTTACGACCGATCATAAGTGCTATCGCAAAAAGCTGCGTACGTACATAAAAACGTCTGTAGGAACAGATGTTTGAAATTACGTACATCCGTACATATACACCCACCTACATGTATACGTCCGTAAATACACGTTTACGTTTTAAAATTCTAACGAAATTAAATACGAATGTACTTACATACGTATTTACATACGTAAGTACTTATACTAATTAATAATAAAATATTTACGTACGTACATTCGTACTTACTCAGTAACTAAAGTAATTAAATTCGTAAGTGAATACATGCAATTGTAAGTACATACGTATTTACCTACGTGCACACTTATGTGCAAACTATCATATATATGTAAGTATGCATATCTGTTACTACTTTCCCGCGTACATTACTACGTATGTACATAAACGAATATAGCAGGTAACAATGTAACAATGTAACAGGTTCCTTATGTACATACGTGCATAAATTCTTAAATACGAGAATGCAAGTTACGTTTTCGCCCACGTAGATACATGCGAACTTACATAACAAATTACATAGATACAAATGTAAATACCTACGTATGGATGCAACAACGTACGTACATATACGAGATCGTATCTAACTACGTACTTACGCACATGCGTACGTAAGTCGCTATGTACGTACTTATATGCGTACAACTAAACCTACGTACGCACTTACAAGGTACGTATATATCTACGATATAGGTAGATACACACGTACGTACATACACACCCATGAATATACATCCATACGTGCACATGCACGTATGTACGTAAGTAAGTACTTTCTTATCAGAGTATGTATACACATACGTATATAAGTAACGACATACGTAAGAAACGACGTTCAAACGTACCTATGTGCGTAGATATATAAGTCCGTTTATATATACGTACATTTATACCTCCGTACGGACAATTCTACGTACGTACATACATGCGTCCTTATAAACAATGCGCCCTTATAAACATTATTACATTCATAGACTCGACATAACTACCTTCGTACATAATATCATCCGTTGATGCATACGTGCTTGTCTACTTTTGTACATAACAACCGGCGTTCGCAGCTGTGCACTTATATACCTACGTACATTAACAGATCCTCACGTAAAAGATTCCGTACGTACATAACCGCGGACTTTCATACCTACGTACGATCAGTCCGACCTAATTAAATACCAACGTAAGTGCAATCATTTTCCGAAAGTACCAACGGTATTGTAAACACATACGAAATTATACAGCTATGTGGATACATACATATGTACGTACAGAATCACGAAATTAAATATATGCGTACGGATGTAACAATGTATACAGCTCCGTACATACTTGCCTATGGACGTATATGCATAGGTCCAAAACTACATACGTACTACCTACGAATGTAACTACGTACGATTACAGCAACGTACTTACATATAACCTTATGTACATACCTTCGTACTTACGTACATGCGCACACAAGTTGCAACGTACCTATATTCATAAGTAAGTGCAATACTGCTATATACCAACTTGCGTAAATATGAACTTGCTATGTAATTAAATACATACGGACGTACTTAGATCCGTAGATACATATTGGAATATACATATATAGGAATGTACATACCACGTACGTTCGTGGAGACGAACTGACTTCCCTACGGACGTACATTCTCGCGTACAAATAGACGTGCATACTCTCATACGTACGTACTTCCATAGATACTTATATACAAACATAATTATGTGCTTAATTTCGTACATACTTATACATGTACATACATACTAACCTACATGCAGACGAACGTACCTTCTTCCGAATGTACACACCTACGTATGTTTTTACATACCTACCTATCCTTACGTACGTACATACCAGCGCACCTGAATAATAACGTCTCTGGTATCATGCACAAGTACACAGATACGTACTTACTTAGTTACATACGTGCATACACACGTTCGTACAAACTTACGTTCATATATAAGTACGTATGTAACTACACATCCCCGTACTTACATATCAACGTATTTGTGTCTACACCTACGTACATATATTACAACGATCGTACATACCTACGTACGCACACATCTTCGTCAGTTCATGACCACCTACGTACTTATGTAAGTACACACGTACGTACGAACAGTCGTATGTCTGTACCTCCGTATGTACTGACAAACGTACGTGCATGCCATCGAACGCACTCACTTAAATACATAAATGACAACGTTTGCACGCACGTAACTGCTTGCATACATAATTGGAAAAAATGCGAAATACATTAATTTGCTGTGGACTACGAACTGTCTATTGAATTTTATTTATTGTGGCACTTAAAGAGAGTAATACTATTTAACACAAACCCTCTTCGAAACAGAGTAATTCCAATGATTAGCACTGCTTCATAGTGAAATCTAAGAGATGCTTGTGATACTACCATGTGTTGCCGAGTCTACATCGAAAAATACGAATATTTCGTGAAGATTATTTCGAAAGAGCGCAATTTTAAGTATTAACAGAGATATTTCACGATATCAGTGTTAAAATACATATGCCTCTTGCAGAAGTTGCCGAATTTAAACGGAAAACACTAATATAAAACTGAAATATCGAGGAAACGGTGTATATCATATGATTGGTTGGGACGACGAAATATCTACGGTATTATACTTGTGTAGAATTTAGGACGAAAATCACGGACGTTACAAAAAAATTAATTCGAAATAGAGGTTTTCAGCATATTATCACTCTGTCAGCGTGAAATATACGAAAGAGATGCGAAATTACACTTTTTTAACGTGTCTACAACGTAAAATAGAAAGAGGAAACGTTGAATGTGGGAAAAGTACCGCTTTATCTCTATTTCGTCAAGAAAACAATGCAGCACACCTTCATTTTACATATTTTACTGAATTTACAAATAAAGTTACGAATATGTCACGAAAATTTCGGCGAAACTTTGTAATTCATTGTATTGGTTGGAACTACGAATTATCTATGATATTATTTTGTTTTGTTGAACTTACAACGTAAAATACGTATGTTACTGGAAAACATCTTCGAAACAGAAAGATTCAAATTATTATCACTCTTTTGAAGTGAAATCTGAGAAATAAATTTGGAATTAGCGTGTTTTATCGAATCAACATCGAAAAATAATAATAATTTAAAAAACATCGTCGAATAAGTGATATGTAATATTATTATTCCTGTTACTTTACGGTTTTAGTGGAATACATACACCTTCTACAAGTTTTCCTCAATTTACAACGAAAAACTCGAATTCATATCGGAAATGCATGCGAAACACAGCATTACCTTCATTTGGAGGGATTTACGAATTATTTATGAAAGCAAATTGTTTAGTCGAGTATATAATGAGAACAAGGAGTGTTACACGACAACATTTTCGATACTGGGAAATTAATCATACCATCACTGTTCGTCGTGAAATTAGTATATCTATAATTTCAGCGTGTTTTTTCTAATCTACAACGAGAGATTCGAATTTTTCAGGAAAGCATCGTCGAAAGAGAGAAATTTGCCATATTAACAATTGTTTGTCATGATATAAATAGAATACATGTTCCTTCCCCAATTTTTTGCTGAATATACAACGAAAAAATTGAATTGTTCAAGAAAACATGGTCGAAAGTGAGAAATTTACCATATTAAAACTTGTTCGTTACGATAATAATGTAACACACTTACTATTAAAAGTTTCGCCTAATTTACAATGAAAAACACGAGTATATCTCGGTGAAAATGTGTAATTCAATGAATCGTTGGAATGACGTAATATATATGATATTAGTTGCTTTCTTCGAAATTGCAACGTAAAAAAGATTTTCTCGAGAAAACGTCGAAACAGAGAAATTCTACATATTAGCACGGTTCATAATGAAATATACGCAATACCTAAGCAATCTAAGTCGGCAAGTTTTGTCGAATCCACAACGATGAATAAGTATTTATCATGGTAAAATCGCGGATAATGTGAAACTACTATGACGTCATATGACGTTTTCGTCATCTTAACACTGGAATATATATGCCTTTCACTTGTTTTGCCGTATTTATATAAAAAGACACGAATATCTCACGAAATTATAGGCAAAATCTGTAATTCGTTGAAATTGTTTGTACTACGAAATAGTTAAGGACCTAGCCAGTTTAGTCGAACTTACAACGAGAAATAAGAATGTTACACGAGAACATGTTCGAAAGAGAAAAATTCAACGTATTCTTACTGTTTCGTCTTGTAATATCAATGAAATTAGAATGTTATGACGTATCAACAACGAAAATACATATATATATGACGATAACAATGTTAAAGATGGAAATTTATGTTTTTATCACTGTTTCGACTTGAAATAAGTGGAATACATATGCCTGTCACAAATTTTGCAGAATTTACGAATTAATTAATTAATTAATTGCGAAATACAAGAATATTTCACGAAAGTATATGCTAAAATATTTTATTCAATGAATTTGTGGGAACTACAACTGATATACGACAATTAGCAAGATATGTCCAACTTACGATGAAATACACTAATGTTACAAGAGTACGCTATCGAAACCAGGAACTTCAAATTATTATTACTGAATCGTCGTGGAATCTACGAAATATATGTGAAAGTATGTTTCAACGAATGTTTCATAGTGTAGTTACCGTCGCTGTAGTGAAGTTTAGAGCTTTATCGCTCTTTAGTCACGGTATCAATGAAATACCTATGCATTTATAAGTTTAGAAGTATCTACAACTAAAAGCACGAACATTTGTCGGAAATATCTGCAAATGAGTGAAATTCATTGAATTGGGAGAACTACTAAATATCCATTGTATTACTTATTTTTGTTGAAGTTACTAAGGAAAATACGATTATTACATGAAAACATCAACGAAACGTTGAAATTCTAATTGCTATCACTCTTTCGTCGTGAAATCTGCGAAATAACTCTAAAATTAGCATGTTTGACAGGTTCTATAACGAAAAGAACAATGTCGAAAGGAGGAAATTTAAAGTATTAACCGACTTTCTTCGAGATATCAATTTAATAGTAACTCCTTTTGCAAATTATATTAATATACAGCGAAGAACACAAATATTTCACTAAAATATCGGTGAAATAGTGTAATTCATTGTCCTTTGGTTAATAAAATTTATCTTTGTAGTTATCAAGTTTTGTCGAACTCACAACGAAGAATACGTATGCGACACGGGAAAATACTCGAAGCAGAGAAAATCAACGTGTCACTATTTAGTGAAAACCCCGAAATGACTATGAAAATAGAATGAATTTTCGAATCTTGAACAAAAAATACGAATGTTCTAGTAAACTTCTTCGAAAGACTACATCTGCTTCGTCACTATACCAATGGCATATATATGCGTATTACAAGGATGCCGAATTTAAAACGAAGTGGAAGAATATTTCACTAAAATATCGGCGTAATTCATTGAATTGGTGGGAACTACGAAAAACAAGTGAAACTAGATAGTTTTGTCGAAATTAATTCTAAAAATACGTGAGGTACACGAATGCACAGTTGAAACAGAGAATTTCCAATTTCTCTTACTCTTTCTTTGTATTATTTTCTTTGTAATATCGCGTAATATACGAAAGGTCAGTGAAATTCGCAGTAATTGTTGAATCGAAAACGAAGGATACTAATGTTACACGAAAACAACGTTAGATCCGAGAAATTTAAACCATTACCACTCTTTTGTCGTGAAATCTACGAAATATTAGCGAATTTACAAGATTTATCCAAAAAAAAAGAAAATACGAAAAATTAATGAAAGTTGTGTCGAAATACGGAAATAATACGAATTACCATTGTTTTTTTCACGGTTTCAATGGAATTACAATGACTTTTATACGTATTGCTGAATTTACAACGAACCGTATATTTCACGAAAATGTAAAATCTTCGAAACCATGTAATACATTGAGCAGGTAGAAACTAGGATAAACCTATGAAAATATCTAGTTTTTTCGAATTTACAATGAGCAATGCTTTTTCGTCACGAAGACAACGACGAAACAGGGAATTTCAGACTGTTACAATTGTTTCGTCATGATGTCTACGATATATCCTTGAAATTATCATGTTTTATCGAGTCTAGAATTACTAAGAAGAACTTCGAACGAGTGATACGTAATGTATTATCACATTCGCATTAACTATGCCTTCAACAAGTTTTGCAGAATGTACGACAAGAAATAAGAATGATACACGAAAACATTTTCGAAATAGGAAAGTCAATTTATTTTCACTATTTCCTCAGGAAATCTGCGAAACATCTGTTAAATAAGAATGTTTTATGGAATCTTCAACGAAAAAAGCGAATATTTCGTGATAACGAGGAAAGAGTCAAATTTAAAGTGTTACAACAGTTACGCCAGGATATAAGAGGAATACATATGGTTTTACTTGTTTTGCGCAATTTGCATCGAAAACCACGAATGTTCACGAAGATATGGGTAATAAACTGCAATCGTTTCATCGTGAAACTTACGAAATATCTACGAAATTGAATGCATTTTTTATCGCTCCGAAACGAAAAATACGAACGTCTCGAGAAAACTTTTTCGAAAGCGTGGAAATGTTCGTAAAATAACAGTCTCGTCATGTTATCAATTGATCAGATGTGCCTTATACAAGTACTTCCAAATGTACAACGAAGAACATGAATATTTCACTGCCAAACAAAGTAATTCATTGAATTGCATGAAACTGCTTAATATCTAGCTCCTTCGATCATCCAACGGAAATTACGTATCTTTCATGGAACCTCCTTCGAAACAGAGAAATTAAAGTTATAGTGACTGTTTCGGCGAGAAATTTTCGGAATAACAATGAAATTTGAATGTTTTAAAGAATCTAGAACGAAAAATACGGTTATTTCTATGTAAAATAGTCGAAAGAGTGATATTTGCTGTCCTACCTCTGTTTCTTCATGATAATGGAAGACATAAGGCTTCTATAAGTTTTGCCGAAGACATAAGACTTCTATAAGTTTTGCCGAATTATCAAATTGCAACATGAGTATGTCACGAAACTTTCGGTCCAAAGATGTAATTCATTGAACTGATGGGAACCACGAGATATATATGGAAATATATAGTTCTGTCGAACTTAGAAAGAAAAAAAAAAGAGTTTACACGTAAACACATTCTAATAAGAGAAATTGAAATTATTATAATTGAAAGAGAGAAATTTTTCGTAATACCAATATTTCGTCACGATTACAATTCATTACAAATGCCTTTTACATGATTTGCCGTATTTACAAAGAAAAACAGGAATATTTATTGAAAACGTCGGCGAAATTGTGTAGTTGATAGAACTGGTGGGAACTACGAAATATCCTACGAAATTACCTGGTTTTGACGAAATTAAATTAAAAATGCGTTTGTTGCACGAAAACAACTTCGAATCAGAAGATTTCAACTTATTATAACCGTTTCGTAGTGAAATTTGCGGAATATTTGTGATATTGGCATGTTTTAACAAAATTACTGAAAATACTAACATTTCAAGGGAACATCGTCGAAAAAGTGAAATTTGAGTTGTTATCACTAATTTCCCAATATATCAAATAAATACAAATGCCTATTAGATGCTTGGCAAAATTTATAACAAAAATACGAATAAATCAAGAAAATTACTGCGAAAGAGTGGATTTCTTTGTATTGGTACGAAATACGAAAAATATTTTAAAAGACATATTCCTGTCGAACCCAGATCGAAAAGCAATTGTTTAACAAGAAAACATCGTAGGAACAGAAAGATACAAATTATTACATATGTTTCGTCTTTGAAAGCTACGAAATATCTACGAAACTATTATTTCTCTTCGAAGCTACGTTGAAAATTACGTATATTTCAAGAAAAATCATTGGAAAGTATGAAATTTTAAGTATTACTACAGTTCCGAGAAGACATCAATGGAATACCAATGCCATTTAAAAATATTGCCGTATTTGCAACGAAAAAGAAGACTATTTCACGGAAATAGCTGCGAAATGTTGTGATTCATTGTACTGGTTTGCACTACGAAATATCATCTAAATTATTTGGTACTGTTGAAATTACAACGAAAACTACGTATGGTACAAGAAAACATTATCGTGACAGGGAAATACAAATTTTTATCACTGTTTCGTCTGGAAATATAAGAAATATATATAAGACATCATGTATCATCGGATGTACAAAGAAAAATATTGATATTTTAATAAATCATTCTTGAAAGAATGAAATTTCCAGTATCATAGCTGTTAGCGAAGGAACACGAATGCCTTTTACAAGTTATGTCGATTCACATCGGAAAACCTGAATATCTCGAGAAAATGTCGGCGAAGCAGTGTAAACCGTTGATTTGGTGTGACTTACGAAATTTTACGTATTAACATTATTCCTTCTAATACCTCATCCTTTTACATCTTCGCCCATTTTACAACTAAAACAAGAATATTTCACGAAAATTTAGACGTAACAGTATTATGTATTGAACAGTTGGGAACTAGGATGTATTCATAGAATTAGATAGTATTGTCTATCTTACAACGAAATATACGAATGTTACGCGAAGAGAGCTACGAAACAGTGAACTTCAACTTACTATTACAAGAAAACAACAGCTGAAGGTAGAAACTTGACAAACTGTCACAGTTTCTTCATGTTATTTATTAAATAACTCACCATTCTACGTTTTTGCCGAATTTACAACGAAAAACACGAATATTTCACGATAATTACGGCGAAAGAGAGTAATAAAATGAATTGCTAAGACTACCAAATATTTAAGAAATTAGCAGGTTTGTCGGACTTACAACGAACAATAGAGATGTTACTAGAAAACAGGGAAGTTCAAATTGTTATTCCTGTGGTGTAGGGGAATCTACGAAAAATACATGTAATTAGCATATTTTAATGAATATTAATCGAAAAATGTCGTTATATCAGAGAGAAATAATGTAAAGTGTGAAACTTAACGTATTATCACTATTTCTACACGGCAAAAATGGAATGGACAAGCGTTTTATAACTTTTGCCGAATTTAAAACGAGAAACACGAATATATCACTAAAACTTTGGAGATAAACTCTATCTCTCGAATAGGTCGCAGCTACCAGGTATCTAAGTAATTTTCTAGTGTTGTGGATCTCTCTACTATAAAAACGTTTGTAGTGAGAGAACATACTCGAAACAGAGAAATTAAAACAATTACCTATGTTTCTTCGTGAAATTTGTAGTATCTTTGATATTATCATCTTCTATCGAATCAAGAACGTAAAATACTAATGTTAAAGGATTAATTAGTCGAAAGAATGAATTATATAGTTTTATCACACTTTCATCATGATAGGAATGGAATAGATTTTCATTTCAAACGTCTCTACTAATTTACAACATGAACCACGAATATATGACGAAAATATCGGCGAAAAAGTGTGATACGTTGCTTTGGAGGGAACTACTGGGAATCAATTAAATTAGTTAGTTTTGTCGAACTTACAAGGAAAAACACCAGTGTTACGCAAAAACATATTCGAAACAGAGTAATTCAACTGGTTAACACTGTTTCGTCGTGATACCTACAGAATATCTATGAAATTAGCATGTTTTTTCGAATCTTCAATAAAATGAGTAAATTTCAAGAAAACATCTCCGGAATTGTGAAATATACATTATTTTCACACTTTCGTCACGATATCAATTGATAATATATGCCTCTTCCAAGTTTTATTGCCATTGAAACAAAAAACACGAATATTCCTGGAAAATATCCGTTAAATACTTTAATGCACTGAATTTGTCGGAATTATGAAACATATAGTAAACTAGCTATGTATGACGAATTAATAACGATAAATAAGAACGTTGCACGAAAATATCTTCGAAAGAGATATTCAACAAATTTTAACTGTCTCGTCGTGGAATTAACAGTATAACATTGAAATAACCTTTTTTCATCTGACAATCACGAAAATTTCTAATATTTCAAGAAACCTTTTTCGGAAGGGAGAATATTAAAGTATTGTAACAGTTTCGTCATGATATCAATGGAAAACTGATGAATTTTGACGAATTTTCATGAAAAAACGGATATTTCACGAAAATATCGGCGAAACAATGATTTGAATTGGTGTGAACTACTAGTTATATGTGAAATTAGCCACTTTTGTCGAACCTACATTGAAAAATACGAACATTAAATGAAAATATTGTTGTAACAGAGAAAATCTACTTATTACCACTGTTTCTTCGTTAAATCAAAGAAATATCTATGAAACTGTCACGTTTATTCGAATCTATATCGAAAAATTGGAATATTTAAAGAAAACATAGACGAGAGAGAGAATTTTATCGTGTTATACATATTTCTTTACCATGTCAATTGAATAACTATTCCGTATAAAAGTTTTGCAGAAATAACGTCGAAAAACAAGAAAATTCCACGATGTTATCGGTGAAAATGAGTAATTCATTGAGTGGGGAAACTACTATATACATTAGTAATTAACTAGTTTTCCGAAATTACAACGAAGAACAGCGATATTTAATTAAAGTATCGACGAACCGGAGTATTTCTTAGAATTGATGGAAACAACAGGATATATATAATATTTGCTAGTACTCTCGAGTTTTCAACCAAAAATACGGATGTTACTCAAAAACGTCGTCGAATCGTAGAAATTCAATTGATTACCACTGTTTCATCGTGAAATCTATCTATGAAGTTATCAAGTTTCTTCCCATTTCCAACGAGAAATAAGAATGTAACTAAAAACCGTGTTCGAAACAGGGTGATTTAAGTTACGATCACTGTTTTGTCCTGAAATATCTGTAGAATTAGCATATTTTACCGATTCAACAACGCAAAAAACGAATATTTTGAGAAATCATGGTCGAAATAGTGACATTTAGAGAATAACTGCAATTTCGCAACGATAACAATGGAATACCTATACCTTTTACATGTTTTTAGGAATTAATAATGAATATCGCCAATATTTCTCGAAAATGTCGCCAAAAAGAAAAGTTCATGGATTTGGTAGGAATTACGAAATAAATATGAATGCAATTCGTTTTGTCGATCTTACAAACAAAAGGAAGAATTTTACACTAGAACATCGTCGAAAAAGATAACTTATATTTGTTATCACTGTTTCGTCGTGAAATCTATGAAATATTTTTATTAGCATTTTATATCGAATCTACAAAGAAAATTACGTATATTTCAAGAAAACATCGATGAAAGAGTAAAATTTATTGTAGTATCACTGTTTCGTTACGTTACAAATGTAATACCAATAATTTCTACAAGTGTCGAGAATTTACAAAAGAAATTTTAAGAAGGAATTACAAAAGGCACGAATATATACTGAAAATATAGAAGAAAGTGTGTGGTACCAGTGAATTGGTTGCAACTACGAAATATTTGTTTGGATCTATGAAATTATCTAGTTTTTTCGGACTTACAGGGAAAAGTACTAATTCTGCATGAAAATAAATTCGAAACAGAAGAATTCAAATTTTTATCACTTCTTCGTCGGGTTATCTACGGATGATCATAGAAATTAGCTTGTCTTTAGGAATCTACAATCTAAGATGAGAATAATTCCTGAAAATTTTGTCGATTTAGAGATTAAGGTGAATATATTATCAATGTTTCGACTGCACATCAATTCAATACAAAAGCATTTTACATGTTTTGCGGAGTATTTGATGTATGTACCGGTGTAGCAGTGCAATCCATTGAATTGGATGTAAATACGAAGTATCTATAAAAATACCTAATTTTGTCCAACAACGAAGATAGAGATTGTTACAAGAAAAAGTTGTCGTAACTGGCAAATTTAACTTCTTATATCTCCTCTGTCATGAAATCTCAGAAAAATCTGTGAAATAAGCATATTCTCTCGAATCCACAACAAAAGCTCGAATACTTCACTATCTCGATGGATTGAAATTTAACGTAATATGACAGTTGAGTCACGATGTATATGAAAAACATACGCCTTCTTCAAGTTTTGCCGAATTTATAAAGGAAAACACGAATATTTTACGAAAGTATCGGCAAAAGTGTGCAATTTAATCAATAGAGTGAATTAAGATATATCTACAAAAACAGCCATTATTGTCTAACTTTCAACGAAATATACGAACATAACCTGAAAACACCTTTAAGAAGGAGAAATTAAAGTCATTGTTATAGTTTCGCCGTGAAATTTTCGAAATAACGATGCTGTTAACATTAATCATCCAGTCCATAACGAAAAATGCGAATATTTCGAGGAAGCACAGTCGAAGAAATGACATTTACGTTATTATTACTGTTTTGTCACGATACAAGTGGAATTCTCATTCCTTTTACATGTTTTATCGAATTTAATTGAATTGGTGGTAACTACGACATATATATGAAATCAGATAGTTTTGCCGGGCTTGACGACAAATAACGTTACACGAAAACATGTTCGAAACTGGGAAATTCAGCTTATTATATCTGTTTCGTCTTGAAATCTAAGATATTTCTCTGATATTAACATGTTTTACCGATTCTACAACTAAATATGGAATATTTCAAGAAATCATGAACGAAAGAATGAAATTAACATATTATTGCTATTTCGTAATGATATCAATGGGACAGAAATGCCTTTTCAATTATTGCCGTATTTATAACTTAAAACAGATACATTTTACGAAAATGTTAACGGAACAGTGTAATTCATTGAAAGGATTGGAACTATGAAGTATATACGAAATTAGAAAGGTTTGCTAAACATACAGCGAAAACTAAGTATGTTACTCGAAGTCATCGTCGCAACAAAGGTACTCAACTTATTGTTACTGTTTAGTCTTGAAATCAATAAAACATCTGAGAAGTTATCATGTTATATCTGCTCTACAGTGGAAAATAAAGATATTTCAATAAGAACTATTCGATCGAGTGAAATTTAACGTATTATTATTTTGTCGTCCCGATATCAAACGAGTACGAATGCTTTTCACATGTTTTGGCGAATTTACTACGAAAAGTACGAATATTCCACGAAAATATGCGCGAAATCGAGTAATTCACTGAATTGGATGGAACTACGTATTACCTATGGAAATGGAAATTATCCTACGTATTACCAATGGAAATGGAAACTTTTATCGAACTTACAACTAGAAGTACGAATGTTACAAGACGATATCGATGAAACGGAGATATTAAACTCATTATCATTGTTTCTTCGTATAATCTACGGAATATCTATGAAATTATCCTGTTTCATCCAATACACAATGAAAAACATGATTGTTTCAAGAAAACAACGTCGAGAGAGTGATATTTAATTTTATTAACACACTTTGGTCATAATATCAATGGAATGACATGCCATTGACAGGTTTTGCCGTATTATCATCGAAACCTGTAATTCTTCAGGAAAGTACATCTTAATCTGTGTAATACGTTGAATTGGTGCAAACAAAGATATATCAACGAAACTAGCTGATTTTGCAAAACTTACAACGAAAAACACGAATGTTACACGAAATCATCGTTGAACCAGAAAAATTCACCTCATTGTCACTACTTCGTCGTGAAATCTTCCTAATATCCAGGAATTTAGTATGTTTTAACTTTATCAAAAGTAAATACATTATCTTCATGATAACATGGTCGAAAAAATGCAATAAAAACGACTATCACGGTTTCGCCCAGTTAGCAATGGAATAAAAATGGCTTTCACAAGTTTTGCCGAATTTACAACCAAGAAAACTAATATTCCACAAAATAATCGACGGAAGTGTGTAACATATTGAATTAGTTTGAAATTCGAAATATCTGTTAAATTATATAGTATTTTTGAACATACAATGAAATACACGAATGTTACATGAGATCATCGCCGAAACGGAGTAATTAAATACATTATCACTGTTTCGTCGTTAAATGCAAGTAATATATATAAAATTAATCGGTTTCATATATTCTCAAGGGAAAAGTACGAATATTTATTGAAACATATTCGAAAGAGTGGAATTTAATGTACTATCACTACTTCGTCAAGATATCAAGGGAACACATATGTCTTCTACAAATTATATGGAATTTATAAGGAAATACCCGAATATCCATCGAAAATGTCGGCGAAAATGTGTAATTCATTTAACTGTTGCTAACAACGAAATATAGATAGAATTAACTAGCTCTGTAGCACAACCAGCGAAAAGTATTAATGTTACACGACAGCGGTTATCACGGTTTCGTCGCGAAATGTAAGAAATATTAATGATATTATCGTGTATCTTCGAATCTGCAAAAAGAAATACGAATATGTCACGATTACATCGTCTAAAGATTGAAATTTAACGTATTATCACTGATTCGTCGTCATATAAATTTAATACAAATACCTTCCACATGTTTGGACAAGTTTAAAACCTAGATCATGAATGTTTTACCAAAGAATCCTCGTAAATAATTAATTATTTTGGTGGATACATCGAATTACCAGTGAATTATCTAGTTTTAAGAACGTACAACGAAAAACACTGACGGTATACGGAAACATAGACGAAAAACGGAAATTCACATTATTATCACTCTGGCGTCGTGAAATCTACAAAATATCTGTAAAAATAGCAGATTTTATGCAATCTGCAAATACGAATATTTCAAGAAAACACCGTCGAAACATATAAATTCAAATTATCTAACTTTTGTCAGAATATCTATGGATTAACCATGCCATTCTCAAGTTTTGCCTAATTTGGAACGAAAAACACGATCATTTTACGAAATTTTCGGCTTAAGTGAAACACTTTGAATATGTTAAAACTTTCAAATATGTACCAAATTACATCGTTCTGTCGAACTTACAATGTAAAATACGAAAGAAAATCGACAACATCTTCGAAAGGGTGAAATTCATGTTACTATCACTATTTCGTCGTGAAATCAACGAAATATCTGCGATACTATCTTGCTTTACAGAATCTACAACGATAAATACGAATATATACAGGAAAGATACAGGAAAGAGTGAAATTTAACGTATTACCCTGTTTTTGTCATGATACGGAGGGAATGCCAGTTTCATTTACATGTTTAGCTAAATTTACAAAGAAAAATAAGTTTATTTCAGAAAAACACAATCGAAATAATGATATTTAACTTATTATCACTGTTTCGCGAAAATATCAATGGAATAAATATGCCTTTTACAAATTTTGCGAAATTTAGAATGATAGACAAGAATATTTCACGAAAACATCGACAGAAATGTGTCATACATGGAATTGGTGAAAACTACGTAATATCCAAGACAGGTTTGTCGAACTTACAACGCAAAACACGAGTGTTAGACAAGAACATTGCGGATACAGAGAAATTCAAATATTTAACTCAGTATCGTCGTGAAAGTTACGAAACATCTTAGAAAGTGTCATGTACTATATATTCAAAAATGAAAATTATGGTACAAGATGTAATCGTTGAAAGTGTGAAATTTATCGTACTTTTTCTGTTTCATCACAATATCAACTGAATACATAGAACATTTACAGGTTTAGCCGAATTTAGCAATACGAAATACCCCAATATTTCACGAAAAAATCGCCGAAATAGGATATATATTTGAATTGGTGGGAATTAGGTAACATCTACGGAAATAGAGAGTTTTATCGATCTTGCGAAGAAAAATACTAATGTCAGAAGAAAACAACGTTCAGACAGAGAAATTCCTCTTATTGTTACACTTTCGTCGTGAAATCGATGAAATATCAGTGAAATTAGAACGTTTTAATAATTCTACAACGAGAAATAAGAATAACAATTAAAAGAATTTCGAAATAATGAAATTGCTCTAATACCAGTTCCGTCCCCTTATTAATAAAAAGTATTATCCTTTTACAAGTTTTTCCTTAATTAAAACGAAAAACACGAACATTTCACGAATATTTTGGCGAAATTGTGTGATCCAATGAATTGGTTGGAACGTAATATTAATGATATTAGGTACCTATGTCGAACACACAACGAAAATAACGTACGTTACATGAAAACATCGTCGAAAACGGAGATATTCAAGTAAGTATCACATATTCGTCGGGAAATCTACGATATATATAAAAAACTTTATCACTAAGCTGCAACGAAAAATACGAATTTACCAATTAAACAACGTCGATAGTTCAAATTTAACGAATTAACAACCTTTTGTGACGACATCAATGGAATAGCTATGCCTTTTGAAGGTTTTGCTGGATTTACTACGAAAAGCACAAATATATTACGAATATATCCGCGATACCAAGTAATTCAATATATTTGATGAAACTACGAAATATATATGTCATTAGCTTTTTTCGTCGCACTTACAATGAAATTTCGTATGTCCCAAGAAATCAATTTTACCTAATCTACGTCGAAAAATACGAATATTTTAAGAAAACAGCGTCCACAGAGTAAAATACACCTTACCATCTGTTTCGTGATTTTATACATTTGTGTTTTTCATTATATATTGGACAAAACTTGAGAAGCCATGGTCATTACATTTATATCACAACAACAGAGTGCTAATACGTTAAATTTCACTCTTTGGAACGTGTTTTCTTAATAAATTCGTAATCTCAGCTCTGGTTCAATAAAATATTATAATTTCAATTATATTTCATTGTTCTCCCAATTCAATGAATTATGCGCTGTCTTCAATATTTTCGTGACTTACTCGTGTTTTTCGTTGTAAATTCGGCTAAACATGTAGAAGGCAAATGTTTTTCACTGATATCTTGTCGAAAGTGTGATAGTACGTTTAATTTCACATTTTAAACGAAATTTCTCGAAATAAAAGTATGTTTCGTTGTAGATTCGAAAAGATATGATATTTTCATTTATATTTCACAGATTTCAAGGCAAGAGAGTGTAAAAAAAGGTGGAATGTTTCAGTTTCGACTTTCGAGTCCTATGTTTTCATGTAACATTCGTTTGTTTCATTTTATAGTATATTAAATTTTAATGGTTACATCATAGGTTTCAACACGAAAAAATTGTAACAATTTGAACTTCTCTGTTTCGCCGAAATTTTCGTGAAACGTTAGTGTCTTACACTGCAAATTCTGCAAAACGTCTGAAATGCAATTGTAATTTACATTGCGACGAATTTACGGTAATGCGGTAAATTTCACTCTTCCGACGACTTTTCATTGGAATACTCGTATTTGTCTTTAAAGATTTGTTAAACAATGTAATTTCACATATATATATAACTGGCTCATCGACGCAAGTGATATAATAATTTGAACTTGTCTAAATCAGTATCTTCTTGCAACAGTACGTATTATACGTTGTAAGTTCGACGAAATTTAGTAATTTCATAGAAACTTCGTATTTCACACCAATAACACTGTTTTGCAGACACTTTCGTTATTAACTCGTTGCTTTACATTGTGAATATGGCAAATCCTAAAATAGTAATATGTTTTCCATTATTATGTAAAAAATATAATTTGAAGTTTAAATTTCACTCTTTCCAATAAATTTTCTTGAATCATTTGTATTTTTCCCGAAGATTCCATAAAACAGAATAATTTCATTTGTATGTCGCAGATTCGACGACGACAGCGTGATAATAATTAGAATTTCTCCGTTTTGACGTTGTTTTACTTGTACTATACATATAATTCGCTGTAAACACGTCAGAACGGTGCAATTTCTAAAATATTTCGAAGTTCCCACCCATTCAAAGCAATTCATTTCAGCAGATTTCGTGAAATATTCGTGCTTTTCGGTTCAAATTCGGCAAAACATGAGTAAGGCTATATAATGCATTGGTGTCGCGGTGTAACCATGATAAAACGTTAAGTTTCTCTCTTTCGACGATTTTTCTCGATATATTTCTCTCTATTGATGTAGATTCCATAAAACGTGCTGATTTCATGCATATACTAGATTTCTAGACTTCATTTAACAGTGATAATAAAGATAATTTCTCAGCTTCAAATAAGTTTTTTCAACTTTCGTATTTTGCACTGTAATTTCGTCAAATCTAGCTAATTCCGTACACGTTTCGTAATTCCCATCAAATTTACACTTTTTTGCCAATATCATCGTGCAATTATCGTGTTTTTGGATGTCAATTGGGCATTACTTTTAAAATGTTTATATGTTTCATTGATATTGAGACCTAACAATTTTTCTGCATATTATTACCCTTTCGTGGTGATATTCACGAAATATCTATGAAATTACTTAGTATAAGTTAATTTACAACGAAAAATATGAATATTTGTTGAAATCGTCCTGGAGAAAAGAAGTTTTAACGGATTTTATTTATGTTAAATTACGATATTAATAGAATATTTATGCAATTCACAAGTTTTGCCGAATTTATATCGAAATACACGAATGTTTAACGAACACATTGGTGAAAATGAGTAATTCATGTAATTGTAATGAGCTATGAAGTATAAATGAAGTTAGCTCCTTTTGAATATCCTACAACGTAAAATACGCATGTTGCAAGAAAACATAGACGAAGAACTGAAATTCCATTTATTATCACCTTTTCTCGTGAAATTGACGAAATCCTAACTAATTTACAATGTTTTACTTTTTCTACCACGAAATAGACGAATATTTCAAGAAACCAAAGTTAAAAAAATGAAATTTATCGTATTGCAATTGTTTCGTCACGATAACAATAGGATAAATGTGTCTTTCACAGGTTTATGTATTTTACAAGATAAACAAGATTGTTGCACGAAAATGTTGGCAGGAATTGTTATAGTATAATATAGACGAAAGAGAGTAATTCAATTTGTTTTTAGTGTTTCTTCGTCAATTCTAGGAAATATCTCTCAACGTATCATATGTCCAGTATCTTCAACGAAAACTACGAATATGTCATGATAACATAATTGAAAGGGGGAAATTGAACGTATTATCACTGTTTCTACACTCTAAGAAAGGAATAAATGTGCCCTTTACATGTTTTGTCGAATATCCAAAGAAATACAAGCATATTTCACGAAAAACTTTGCGAAAAATTGTAATTCATTGAATTGATGGGAACCACGAATTATCTACGAAATATGATACTTATGTCCAGCTTACAAAAAAAAAAAAAAAAAAATACGAATGTTACACGAAAACATCATCGAAATAGATTAATTCATTCAAATGGTAGAAACAACGAAATATTTATGGAATTGAATAGCTCTTCTTACTTGCAACGAAGAATGCAAATGTTACAAGGAACCATCGATGAAAAACTCAACGTATTACTACTCTTTCGTCGTGATATCTGCCTAATGTCTGAGAAATTAGAAAGATTGATCGAACTTACAATAGAAAATACGAATATATCAGGAAAACATTTTCGACTGAGTACAATTTTACGTTTTAACACACTTTCGTCATTTTATCAATTGAATACCGTTTACAAGTTTTGCGGAATTTACAACGAAATACAACAATATCTCACGAAAATATCTGCGAAATAGTGTAAACAATTGAATTGAAGGGAACTAGGGTATATCAAATAAATTACATAGTTTTGTCGATATTACTAATAAAAATACGAATGTTTAACGAAATCACTCTGAAAAGTGTAAAATATAACGCATGATCAAAATTTGGACATGATACTAATGAAATACATACGCCTTCTGCAAGTTTTGTCGAACTTACAACGAAAAACAGGAATTTGTAATGAAAATGGCGGCGAAGGTGTGCAATTCATTGAATTGCTGGGAACTACGAACTATTTATATAATTACCTACAATCGACGGACTTAGAAGGAGAATTAAGCTAGTAATATTAAACGAAAGCAACGTCGAAACAGAGAAATTCATATCATTACCACAGTTTCGATGTGAAATCGATCGGAACAGAGAAATTGAAAGTTTTAGAAATGATTTGTCGTAAAATTAACGGTATATCCGTGAAATTATGGTTTGATAGAACATACAACGAAAATTTCGCTGAAAACATAGCCGAAAGAAGTAAGATTTACGTAATATCACTACTTCGTCAATATATGAATTGAATACGAATGCCTTACACAGATTTCCCATTCTTACAATGAAAAACTCAAATATTTCTGGAAAATATCTGCGAAACATGTTAATACATTTGATTGTTTTCAATTGCGAAAATTCTAGAAAATGTGAGAGATTTTGCCGTACTTACAAAGAGAAATAGCAATGTTAATCGAAAAAAACCGTCAGAACCGAAATTAATAGAGGAATTCAAATTGATATCAATATTTCGTCGTTAAATCCTCGAAATATCACAAAAGCTGGTACGTTTGACTGAATATACAGAGAAAAACACTCATGGTTCACGAAAAATTTTGGAAAGTGTGAAATTTGTCTCATAATCACTCATGAACGCAATTTCATGAAGGTACGTAAGCCTTTTATAAGTTATGCGTCATTTACGAAAAAAACACTAACATTTCACGAAAATGTTGGTAAATTTGTATTGCATTGAATTTGCTTGTCCAGAGAAATAACTACGAAATTAGCTAGTTTTGTCGAACTTACAGCATAAAATACGATTGTTTCACTGTAACAACGGCAAAGCAGAGAAAATCATACTGTTATTTCTTTTTCGTCGTAAAATTTAAGAAAAGTCAATTTAAATAGCTTGTTTGATGTAATCTAGAACGAAAAATATGCATATATCGGGAAAACATATTCGAAAGGGCAAAATTTAACGTAATATCACTGATTCATCAACGTATCAATGGAACTCATATGCATTTTCAATGTTCCGCTTAATTTGAAATGAAAAACAAGATTACTACACGATATTGTATTCGAAAAGTTGTAATTCATTGTTTTGGTGGTTATGATAGATAAATGGAATTAGTTACTATTGTCGAATTTCAAACTAGAAAGAAGTATGCTACAGGAAAACACCGTCGTAACAGAGATATTCAAATTATTATGTCCTCTTCGTAGTGAAATCTACGAAATATCAAAATAATTAGCATGTTCAATACTATCCACAACGACAAATACGATTATATCTTAAAAACATCATCGGAAGTTTGAAATTTAAGGTACATCTGTTTAGTCACGATATCTATGGAATAAATATGGCATTTACAATTTTGCCGAATTTGAAACTTAAAACTAGGCTATTTTACGAAAATTTCGACGAAAGTGACTAATTCATTTCATTGATGGTAACTACGAAATATTTAACAACGAAAAATACAAATGAGACGCGAATACATTTTCCAAACAGGGAAACTGACTCCTCTTAAACATTATTCGTCCTGAAATCTATGATATATCGATAAATTTAGCGTCTTCTGTAGAATTAACATCGAGAAATGCGAAAATCTCTAGAACCCATCGTAGAAAGCGTGAAATTTAGAGATTATCACTGATTCTTCACAATATCAATGCAATACCTACACCTTTTACAAGATTTGATAAATATTCAAAGGACGAATAACTAACAAAATAATCGGTAAGAGATAATGGATTGGTGGGAACTGAGAAATATCTATGAAACTAACCACTTTCTTCGAACCTACAACAAATAATAGGAATATTATACGAAAACGTTTTCGAGACAATGTAATTCAAATTATTATCTCTGTTTCGGCGTGAATGCTACGAAGTGTGGATGATATAATCATGTTTCGTCGAATCTACAAGAATCTACATATTCTATGAATATCATCGGAATACAAACGCGTTTTACAAATTTTGCCGTATTTACAACGAAAAACAAGTACATTTCAGGGATTTGTGAAATAAATTGAGAAATACTTTGAGTTAATGGGAAAGACGAAATAATTATGAAATTAGCTGGTTTTTTCAATTTTATAACAGAAAATGCGAATTTCACTCGGCAAAATCGCCGAAACAGATAAATTCAATTAATTATAATAGTTTCGTCGGGGAATATATAAAATTCTTCTGAAATATACATGCGATACGGTTATTCCTAGATTACAGCGTCTAAGGAGCGAAATTTAATGTATCGTCATTATTCATTCAAGATATGAAATAAATCTAATATTTTCAAATATTTTAAATATTTTCGCTATCATTTCAAGTCAATTACGACTGTGTAATTAATTGAATGTACGGACTATGGATTATATTATATCTTAGAGTTTTGTCGACATTACCTCGGAATATACGAATGTTACACGAAAATCGAGTCGAAGATGTGTAATTCAACTTATTGTCACAGTTTCGTCCTGGAATCAAAGAAATTTCTATGGAATCAGAAAATTTTATTTTATCTACAACAGAAACACGAATATAACGAGATAAAGTTGCCGAAATAGTGAAATTGAACGTATATCTGTGTTGACGAAACCATAGGAATAAATTATTCTTTTGTTAATCTATTCGAATTTCCAGCGATCAACAGGAGTACTTCATTAAAATTTCGGCGATCATTGGAAGTTATTGAATTAGCTGGCATTACGAAATAGATATGAAACTCTCTATTTTTTTGGAACGTACGGATAAAAATACGAATTAAAGACGAAATCAGAGAAGGAACAGGAACATTCTACTTATTATCTTTCTTCGAGAAATCCAAGAAATATCCATGAAGTTAGAATAGTGTGTTGAATATACGTGGAAAGATACGAATATTTCGAGAAAATATCATCAAATTGTGAAATTAAACGTATTATGGCTCTTTCCTTAAGATAAGCGGAAGTTTGTAATTTGTCGTCTAATAAATGTTTCGTCTCGATGCCATCGCAATACATATCCCTTTTTCAAGTTTTACAGTCTTCAAAAACAAAAACTTGAATGTTTCTCGAAAATATTTCAGAACCAGAGAAATTAAACTTAATACCTCTGTTTCGTCATGAAAAGAACGGAATGTCTGTGACATCAGCATGTTCAATCAAATGTACAACAGAAAATACGTATGTATTAAGGAAACATTCAATAAGTGAAATTTCTCGTATTATCACACTTTCGTCATGATAACAATGTAGTACTTATGCTTCTCATCAAGTTTCGCAGAATTTTCAACGAAATGCACATACACTTCAGGAAAATATCGGCAAAAATTTCTATACAATTGCATTGGTGAAGTTACAAAATTTTGTCGAACTCAAAGCGAAAAATACGTATGTTAATTTAATACATTGACGGAACAGATGTATTCAAACTATTACTTACATTTCGTCATGAAATCTATGAAATATCTACTAAATTAGCATGTTTCAGCCAAACTACAAAAAAATACGAATATTTGGAGGAAAAGTTGTCGTAAGAGAGAAATGTAGGGTGTCATTGTTGTATCGTCATTGTATTAACGGAAACCCCATGCATTTTACCAGTTGTCTGAAATTACAACGAAAAACACGATTACTGCAAGAAAATATTTACGAAACGCATTAAAACAGTAAATTGGTGGAACTTCGAAGTATTTTTATAATATGTTAGTACTGTTAAACTTACAACGGACTATAAATATAGTACAGGGAAATATCTTCGAAACAGAGGATTTCAAATTTTCACTGTTTAGTATTCAAGTCATCGAAATATCTATGAAATTAGAACGATTTGCAGATTAGACATAGAAGAATAAGAATAATTGTAGAAAATACCATCGATATAGTTAAATATAAAGTAATTGTCACTGTTACGTGACGTTATCAGTCGAATAATTATGACTTTTTCATGTTCTGCCGAATATTTAAACGAATATTTCACGAAACAATGACGAAAAAATCCTTCGAATTCAATGAACTACACTCTTGTCTCGAAATTTTCGTGAAACCTTTGGCTTTTTCGTTGCATATTCGGCAAAGCTTGAAAATGGAATTGGTATTCAATTGTTACCCTGACTAAACATTAAAAATGCGGTAAATTACACTTTATCGCCTATGTTTGGTAGAAATATTCTTGTTCCTCTTAGTAGATTCAATACAACGCGTAAATGTTGTACATAGTTCGTACATTTGACGACAAAGCAGTGGTAATTAACTGAATTACGCTTTTTCAACGACGTTTTTGGTAACTTTCGTAGTTTTAGTAGAAGATTTGACAAAACAGAATAATTTCATAGATATATCATAGTTCTCACAAATTCAATGATTTATTATGTTTGCGAAATTTCGTTTTAATATTCGTGTTCTTCGTTGTATAATCACTTAACTTGTAAAAGTCGTAGGTATTTCTCTAATTACACGAAACTCTAGTAATAATTGAAGTTTCACATATTCGACGACGTTTACTTGAAATAATCTTACTTCCAATTAAGGATACTACAAATATGTTAGTGTCGTATATATTACGTAGATTTCACGATGGTAGACTGACAGTAGACTGAATATCTCTGTTTCAAAGTATTCAAAGTATTCAAAGTATTCAGGCAACATTCCCATTTCACGGTGCAAGTCCAACGAAAGTAGCTAATTTCATTGACACCCCATAGTTGCCGCCGAATCAATTATTCAACCTCCTTCGCTGGTGTTTTTTGCGAAATATTCTTTTTTTTCATTTCTAATTACACCAACCTTGTAAAAGGCATGTAATTCCATTGATATCGAGAAGAAACAGCAGTAATACGAATATTTCATTCAATCGACAAAATTTCTTTGAAATACTCGTATCTTTTGCAGTAGATTCGGTAAAACATGATTTTTTTATACAAATTTCGCTGATTTCATGATGAAACAGTGATAATAACTTGAACGTCTCCGTGTGGATATTAGTATTTTCCATGGATATATCTGCAAATCTACCTAATTTATTACATATTTCGTACCTAACATTTCAATGAATCTCTACGTTTCGCCGAAATTATTTTGAAACATTCGTGCTTTTCGTTGTAATTTCCTCAAAACCAGCAAGATGCATATGCATTCCATCGATATCACGGCGAAACTGAGATAATGCGATATATTTCTCTCTATCGAATATGTCTTCTTGAAATATTTGTATTTTTAGTAATAGAAAAGTAAAACCTGCGAAATTCACCTATATTCTGTTACTTATACATTTCGCATTTCTCACCAATTTTAAGAATTACCATGTTTAGCCGAATTTTTTGGTGAAATACTCGTGTTTTTCGATGAAAATTCAACTAAAGACGTAGAAAGCAAAGGTGTTCCATTATCATCGTCACGAAACATTGATGACACTATTAATATCATTCTCATCATCAATATCATATATTTAGGATATAATCGTATTTTCCGTTTTCCGTTGTGGTTTCGGAAAAAAGGATAATTTCATAAATATTTCATTAATTTCACGTTTGAAGAGGTAAATGTGCTAAATTTCTCTGGTCCTACAGTGTTACCTTGTAACTTCCATATTCGTAGGGGAAAGTTCGGCAAAACTAACTAACGCCATATATTATTATTAGTTCCTTCCAATTCAATGTTTTAATACATTTCGCCGATATTTTCTTCATATATTCGTGTTTTTCATTGTCAATACGGCAAAACTTGGAAAATGCATATGTATTCCACTGATATTATGACGAATCAGTTATAATACGTAATTTCTCTCTTTCGAGGTAGTTTTCGAGTTATACTCGTTCCTTTCGTTGTACTCTCGATGAAACGTTATAATTTCATATAATTTACGTAGATTTCAAGACGAAACAGTGGTACTAAGTAGAATTTCTCTTCTTCGACGAAGCATTCCTGCAACATAAGTGATTCTATTTGTAAGTTTGACAAAATTAGCTAACACCATATATCACCGTAATACACCTCAATTCAATGAATTTTTCTTTTTGGCCATATTTTCGTGAAGTATTCGCGTTTGTCGTTTTAAATTCGGCAATAATTTTAAACGGCATATAGGTTCCACTCATATCGAGACGAAAAAGTGACAATGAATTAATTTTCACTTTTTCAAAGATGGTTTCTTAAATTACTCTTATTTCTTGAAGTAGATCCATGAGAAATTCTATATTTCTCGATATTTCGTAGATTTCAACACGAAACAGTGTTATAAATTAAAATTTATCTGCTTTAAATACGTTTTTTAACATTAGTGCCTTTCCTTGTAAGTTCGACGAAAATTGCAAATTTTATTGATATTCCTTTTTTCCCACCTATTTAATGAACATCACTCTTTCGAAAATATTTTCTGGATATACTCGTCTTTCTCGTTTGATACTAGGCAAAATTTTTAAAATGCACATTTACCCCATAGATAACGTCACGAAACAATTATAATACGTTGCATTTCTTTTTTTCTACCCTGATTTCTTACAAAAATTCATATTTGTAGCAGATTTGATTAAAGGAAGGTAATTTCGGAGGTATTTTGTAGATTTCACGTTAAAGCAGTGTCAGTACGTTGAATACTTCTCCTTCGACGATGTATTCGTGTAAAATTCGTATTTTACGTTGTAAGTTCGACACAGAAGCCTTATATAATATGTATTTCTTACTTACCACGAAATTAATGAACTTCTTTTCGCAGATATTTTCAAGAAGTATTCTTGTATTTCGTTGCAAAATTAGGTACGACTTGTAGATGGCGTCTGTAGTACTCTTATATAATGACGAAAAAGTAATAATACTCTTAATTTCTTACTTTCGATAACATTTTCTTGATATATTCGTATTTCTTCTCGTAGAATCGATAAAACATGCCAATGTCGCACATATTTCGCAGATTTTTCGAAGAAAGAGGGACAAACACTTGAATTTCACTGTTTGTAACGTGTTTCCTTGCTACATACGTATTATTGTACGTAATTCCGAAAAAACTAGCTGATCTCTTAGATAATTCTTTGTTCACCCCAATTCAATAAAATACTTTATCTCGCCGACATTTTCGTGAATTATAATGGTTATTTCGATGTAAATTCGTAAAAACTTGTGAAAGGAATTTGTGTTCCATTGGCATCGTTACGAAACAGGCATAATAACATTCATTTCACTTTTTCGACTATGTTTTCTTGGAATATTCATATGCTTCATTGTATATCCTATAAAACATGCCAATACCATAAATATTCCGTAGAATTTACGACGGAGCAGTGGTAATAATTTATCACTAAATGTACCAGCATTTTGCATATAAATTTCTTACCATAAGTGATCACTTAACCCCTTATGAATAAACGTTGATTTTAAGAAATAAATTTTTAGTCTATTAAAGAAAATAATTCTCAGCATAACTCCTGATTTCTATTAAAATAATGAAACTTATAACTTTATTTTAAAAAAAAGGATATCAATTCATTGAACTCTCAACTTTAGACTAGTTTCTCCTTCATTCATTTTCCGCTGACAGATTTTTTTGCAAATTATGCTCGTTTGAGTGGTTTTATTACAATTGCACATTCTTATTTGACATTTTCGTCGTAATTTTGAAATATTGCTTGGGCTGCTTGATGTTCCTTGTTGAAAGGTTATCCTTTACTTCTTCATGAAATTCGTGATATACTGTGACTATACTGTGATATACTGGTGAATACAGCGATATACTGATAAATTCGTGATATACTGTGTTCTTGGTATCTTTATTCGAGTTGCTTCCTGATTGAGCATCCATGCATTAATTCCAGCTAATTCCAGTATATTGATCTGTACGTGTCCAGGCCGTTTGTTGCCATTGTATTTGAAGTTGCATTTTCGTGCCATTTGGTCAACATTATCGACGCCAAATTTAGTCTTACTCTAATAAATAATTGTGTCAGTTGTACGCTTTCTATTGTTTTTGGTTTTGACGCATTTATATCTCGAAATTAGTACCGAAACTGTGTTTGTTTGCTTTGATTTCTAAGTTGTCAAAAAAAATACTTAAATTTCTTTAAGGGTCGAAAGACTCCACACGGTACATTTGGTACACAAATAATTTTTTTTCGTAAAAAATAATCTAAGAGAGAAACGGAAAGCGAGGGATTGAATAATCAGAATATAAGAATTTTCAGAAAGTCAGATTAGCGAAAGTAATAACAAAGATTGAACGATTTTGAAATAAACTTTGAAAATGGGTCATTTAACACCGGTTGTTGTTTACAGATTAACGTCTCTGTTTCAAATTCATTTTCGTTTTACATTCCTATTTTTAGAAATTAGTTCAACGTAACTGGCTAAATTATTTGATATTTAACAGTTCGCACATATTCATAGAATTATATACTTGTTTTCCATTTCATGTTCGGCAATATATTTCATTTCATAGTTTCCACCTATTTCCACCACAGTGGTTTACAACATCCGCTGATATTTTCGTGAAATATTTGTATATGTCATTTTAGATTCGGCATAAAATGCATGAATTATACGTTTTCCATTCACATCATGAAGAAAGAGTGTTAAAAAGTTGAATTTCCGTGTTTTGACGGTAATTTCGTGTAATTTGTATTTTGCGTTCTGTACTAATAAATATCTAATTTAATTGGTACTTCGTTGTTCCTATTATTTCAATGTAATACACCGTATCGCCGATATTTACTTGAAATATTCGTGTTTTTCATTTGAAATTCGGGAGAAACTGTTATACGAATTGGTATTCCGTCAATTTGTGACGGAAGGGTGATAATACTTTAAATTTCATTCTTTCTGCGTTGTATTCCTGAAATTTTAGAACTTTATATTGTAGGTTCGAAGAGACATGATAATTTCGCAAATATTTCTTACTTTTAACGACGAAGAAACAATATTAAACAGAATTTCTGGGTTTCAACGAATTTTTCACGAAGTATTCGTATATTTTGTTGTAAGTTCAACGAAAACCAGCTAATTACATGAATATTTCTTTGTTTCCACAAATTGAGTGAATTAAACAATTTCGCCGATGTTTTCTAAAAATGTTCGTGCACTTTCTTGTAAAATCGGCAAAACTTTTAAATGGCGTCTGTGTTCCTATGATATCGTTACGAAGTAGGGTTTATTCATTATATTTTATATTTTCAGGGGTGATTCCTTGACGAATTCGCATTTTTCGTTCTAGATTCGTTAACTCATGGTAATTTCATAGATATTTTGGAGGTTTCACGACGAAAGAGTTATAGTAATTTTAATTTCTTTTTATCTGAATGCTGAAGGTTCGTGAAATATTCGTGATTTCGTTGTAAATTCCCGAAAATTGTATAAGGTATTAATATAACGCTGATATAGTGATGACAATGACGCAATACTTTAAGTTTCACTCTTCCTCAGATGTTTTCTAAACAATGAGTATTTTATTTTGTAGATTTGAAAAAACACAATAATATTACAAACGCTTCGTAGATTATACGACGAATTGTCTTTTTTGACATTGTTTCCGTAAACAATACTTGTTTTTCGTTGACGTTCGATAGTATTAGCTTACTTTACAGCTATTCCTTAATTCCAACCGATGCAATGTGTTTTACAGTTTCGCCGATATTTTAGTGTAATATTCGATTAGTTCGTTGTGAATATGTATAAGCTTGTGAACGGAATATGTTTTCCATAAGTATCGGGACAAAACGTTTACAAAACTTTAAGATTCACCCTTTCAACGAAGTTAAGTTAAAATACTTATATTTTTCGTTGTAGATGCAACGAAATATGCAATTTTCATAAATATTACGTGGATTACACAACACAATATCAATGGAATATATACCTTTAAATTTTTTACCGAATTTACAGCGCAATACAGAATTATTCCACGAATAGCTGCGAAAGAGTGTAATTCAGTGAATTTGTGGGAACTACGTAATTTCTATGAAATTAGATGGATTCTGTGCAATTAAATGGTTTTGTCGAACTTCCAACGAAGAATAAAAATGTTACGCGAAAACATGGCGAAAATATAGAAATTTTTTTTACAATTTTTCCGTCATGAAATCAACGAATCGGTGGAATTAGCATATTTTATCGAATTTACTACAAAAAATACTACTATTTCTGAAAACGTCTTCGAATGACTGAAATTTAAAGTATGAACACTTTTTCGTCATGATATCAACGGAGTACGCAATTTATTATGCTCTTATACCAATAGACGTACCAGTTTTGTCGAATTTGAAATGAATAACGCGTATAATTCACGAATACATATTCGAAAGAATGTAATCATTCAAATGTTGTGAAATAAGAAATGACTACTGAATTAGAAAGTTTTGTCGAATCTTCAACGAAGAATAAGTTTGTTACACAAAAATAACGTCGAAGCAGATACTGTCTGATACTTATATACGATTTGTTTGATGATTTAATAAATATGAGTGAAATTTGCATGAATTAATGAATCCACAAGGAAAACACTAATATCTCAAAGAAACATCGGCAAAAAAGTGTAAAGCATTCAATTGGAAAAAGATATCTATGTAATTAGCACGTTTCGTCTAACTTACAACGAAAGGCAATAGTTTTACACGATAATATCTTAGAAAAAGAGTTATTCATCTCATTATTACTGTTATGTCGTGTAATCTACGGAATATATGGTAATTATCACGTTTCATCCAATCTACTTCGAATAATGCGAATTATTCAAGAAAGCATTGTGAAAAGATTGACATTTACCGTATTGTGACTGTTACGTCATGATATGAACGGAATGCAAACTTCTGTACCCAGTTATGCCGAATTTTAAGTGAAAAACACGAATGTTTCACGAAAACATCGTCGATAGTCAGAAATTCTACTTTTCATCTGTTACTCATCATATCAAAGGAAGGTCTACGCCTATTACAAGTTCTGCCAAATTAAGAGCTAACAACACGTATTTTCCTCAGAAATATCTGCAAAAAAGTGTAATTAATTGAATTGGTGCGAACTACGAAATAACTATGTAATTATTATGTGCTGTTGATCATTCAATGAGAAATGAGCGTGTTACACGAAAATAAGGTCAAAACAGAGAAATTCAAGTTATTGTCAATATTTCGTGAAATCTAATAAATACCTTTAAAATTATAATGTTTTAAGTCTTTCGCAACTAATCATGCGAATATTTCAAGGGAAATATTTAAATATTTCAAGAGAATATTGTAATTTAGCGTATCAAATCTATATCGACATGATATCATTGGAAAATCATTTACTTTCCAATTTCTGCACAATTTTCAACGAAAGACACTAATATTTCACGAGAATGTCGACAAAACAGAGAAACTCATAGAATTGATGGAAACAACGAAACATTTATGAAAGTAGCTAGTAATAATATTATCGAAAGTACTTAGGAAAATGCGAATGTTACACGAAAATATCGTCAAAACAGTGTAATTCAAACTGTTAGATAGTGAAATCTACTGAACGTCTGTGAAATTAACGTATTTTATCGATGATGCTAGGAAATGAATGAATGTATTCAAGAAAAAGATGTCTAAATTGTAAACTTATATGTATTTTCACACTTTCGTCACCCTATCAGTAGAATACATCCATGTCATACAAGTTTTCTAGAATTTACAAAGATGAACACGAATATTTCACGATAATATCGGCAAAACATGATAATATACTGAATTGTTGACCATTTATTGTTATTAATTAAATTATCCAGTTTTGACGATCACAGAACAATTAATTAGAATGTTATACGAATACATTATCGAAAAAGAGAAATTCCATAAGATATTAGAGTTCTGTAGTGAGTATATCTAAGATATACCTTTCAATCTATAATGTGAGATCGAAACATCCAAAGATATGTCGAAATCTAAAGTGAAAAACGAGGATAGTGTTAAATTTAAATTTTTAATACTCTTTCGTTACGAAACCCTTGGAATATATATGCTTTTACAGGTTTTGCTGAATTTACAAGGAGATACATGAATAAATTACCAAAATGACGGCCATACTCATTAATTCATTGAATGGGTGAGAACTAAGAAATCTATACGAAATTAACCAGTATTGTGGAACGTAAAAAATGAAACGTCGATGTTACACATAAATATGGTCAAAGTAAAAGAATTCAACATGTTACCTCTTTTTCGTCATGAAATATACGAAATATATATGTGTAATTATAATGTCTTGTCGAATATACAACAGAAAACAAAAAATTTTCAAGAAAATATTGCAGAAAAAGTGAAATTTCCGTTACTCTAACAGTTTTGTTTTGATTTCAGTGGCATATACTCGTGCTTTAAAATTTTTAACGAATTCAGAACAATGAAAATTAACATGTGACGAAAATATCTGCAGAACAATACATTGAAGTGGTGAGACTACGAAACACTGTGAAATTAGCTAGTGGTGTGAGACTTACAACGAATATATGAATGTTACTCTAAGACATTGACTCCGTGGGAACTACGACGTATTTGTGAAATAAGTTGGTATTGTGAACTTACAAAGAAAAGCAAAAACTAGGTAACAAATTCGAAGTTGAGATATTAAATTTAGATCACCATTTTGTCGTGAAATATTCGAAAAATCAGTTAAATAAAAATGTTTGTACGAAACTTCGAAGGAAGGAAAGGAATAAATCAAGAAGACATTGACGAAAGTGTTAAATTCAAAGTATTATCATACTTTCGTAATATTATCAATGGAAAACGTGCGTCCTTTACAATTTCTGCTGAATTTAATACGATAAACACGAATATTTCACGAAAATTTCGGCGAAGCAGCGTAATTAATTGAATGGGTTAGAACTATGGAGTACAAATATATTAGTTGGTTTTGTCGAGCTTACAACGAAAGACATGAATGTACTCGAAATCACGGTCCAGAAAGTGTGTTTCAGATATTTGTCACTCGTTCTTCGTTTAATCTACGAAATATTCTCTAAATTAGCTTGTTTTATCGATTCTACAAAAGAAGTACAAATCTTTCAAGGAAACATCGTAGAAGGAATGTAATTTAACGTATTAACACGGTTACTTCACGATAACTATCTAATACATAAACATTTTACACGTTTCTTTGAACGTACAATGGGAAATTCGAATATTCCACGAAAACATAGTTGAAACAACGATATTTCAGAATTTTGAATTTGTGTCAATTATGAGATATGTATGAAGATAGCACTTTTTCTCAAACTTACAGCCAAAGATACGAATGTCAGACGAAAACAACTTCCAAACAGAGAAGTTCATCTTGTCACTGTTTCTGCGTGATATCTACGAACTACGAGTGAAACTAGCAAGTTTATCGAATCTGCAACGAAATAATAGAATTTTTGACAAGAAATCGTCGAAAATGTGAAATTTAAATTATTAACACGGTTTCGAATTTAAATCGACGGAATACAGTTGCCATTTAAAGGTATTGCAATATTTACAACGAGAAAAACGTGTAATTCACTAAAACATCGTCGGTAGGGAGAAATATATATTAGTATCAACCTTTCGTCTTCAAATCTACGAAATGTATATGAGAATATCATGTTTCATCTATACTACTACATCAAATACGAATACTTTGTGAAAAAACAGACGAGAGTGCGAAATTGATTGTATTATGATAGTTTAGTCAAGATACCAATGGAATGCCTGTGCCTTTAACAATTTTTGGCCAATTTAGGACGAAAAACACGAATATTCCACGATTACAACGGCAAAAATATGTAACTCATTTTATTGGTATGTACTGTACGGTAAATATGAAATTATGAATTACAGAGTTATTTCTAGTTTACAACGAATAGTAGGAACGTTACAAGAGAACTCTTTCGAATTTAAGATATTTATATAGTTATTACCCTTTCGTCGCGAAATCTGCAATGTATATACGAAATTGTGCTGTTTCATCTAATCTAAAACGAAAATACGAATAGTTCCGCACAACATCGTCAAAAGAGTAAAATTAAGGTACTATCATGGTTTCGTAACTCTATCAATTGAACAGAAATGCCTTTTACAAGTTTTGTCTAATTTAAGACGAAAAAATCGAATTATGCTCCAAAAAATGTTGGAAACTGTATACCTAATTGAATTGCTGGGAACTACGATATAGCTGTGCAAGTATTAAATTATGTCCATCTTACAACGAATACTTACGATTGTAACACGAATACATCGTTGAAACAGAGAAATTTATATTATTATCACATTTTGACGAGAAAAGTACGAAATATCTCTGAAATTATAGTATTTTATTCTACAAAGGAAAATACGAGTATTTCAAGGAAACGTGGTAGAAAGTGTGAAACTTGATATATCTTCTATATTTAGTCATGGTAGCAATGGAAAGCCAATGCATTTTACTTGTTCTGCAGTATTACAACGAAAGAAACGAAAATATCGATGAAACAGTGAAAATCAATGAATTGGCTGGAGCTGCGGGATATATATGAAACTATATAGTCTTGTCAAACTTACAGCGGAAAATACGAATGTTACACGAAATCATAGACGAATGAGGGAAATTTCATTTGTTATTTATGTTTCGTCGTGAAACTTCAAATTAACTATGGAACCGGCATGTTTTGCAGAATATATACAGTAAAGACTAATTTTCCAGGAAAACTTTGTCGAAAAATGGAAATTTAACGTATCATTATTGCTTCCTCACGATATCAATGGAATATCTATGTTCTTGCAATTGCTGCCGAATTTGCAACTAAAAACACGAATACTTTACAAAATGTCAGCGAATAACATAGTACGTGATATAGGTGGAAATTACCTGACCCTGTAGCAATTACCCAAACACCTACGAATCTATCCAGTTTTTTCGAACCTACGACGAAAGAAACGAATGCAATACAAAACACCTACGAAACGGAGAAATTCAATTTGTTGTACCTGTTTCGTTGTTAAATCCTCGAAATGTATATGAAGTTTGCAAGTTATGAAAATCTAAAAAGAAAGTTCGAATATTTCTAGAGAATCATCCATAGAGAGAAATTGAATATAATCACTGTTCCATCCTGAAATCTACGAAATACCTAAGAAATTAGATTGTTTCATCGAAAATACAACGAAAAATACGAGTATTAAAAGAAAACAACGTCAAAAAAGTTAAATCAGCTAATTATCACTCTTCCTCAGCATATCAATGGAATATACTCTTACAATTTTAACCGAATTTAAAACGACAAACACGGCTTTTTTACGAAAACTTTATTTTATTATTTAATTGAAATGACGGCATCTACATAATACTTACGAAATTAGCTATATTTGTCAACCTTTGAACGAGAAATTCATATTATTATCACTGTCATCGTGAAATCAACAGAATGTTTATGAAACTAACACGTTTTATCGAACCGAGAGCGAGTGATACAACTATTTCTTTAAAACGCATTCGAAAGTTTGATATTTATCGTATTATAAAAGTTTGGTAACGGTATCAATAGAATAAAATTGTCTCTTATAAGTTTTACCGAGTTTACAAGCAAAAACACGAATATTTAACGAAATTATCGGCGAAAGAGTGTTAATAATTTAATTAGAGTGAAATACAGTTCAGAATATTTATTAGCTAGTTTTGTCGAATTAATAACGAAAATTGCACGAATGATACACGAAAACAACTTCGAAGCAGAGAAATTAAAAGTACTATCAGAATTTTGTCTTGAAATCTACAAATTATCTTTATGACAGAATGCCATGTAGTATCTGCACATTTGTTTATACTCTGAAACAATGATTACCCTCTGAAATCTGATTACCCTCTGAGAACATTGTGGGAAGGGGTATATTTGTCTCATTATCACAGTTTCGTTATGGTATCAGTGAAGTACTTATGTAATTATAAACTTTGCAATACATAGAACGAGAAACAGGAATATATGACGAAAATTTTGGCGAACCAGAATATTTGAATCAGTAGTTGGAATCAACGAATTTAAAACGCAAAACACAAACAACAACTTAGAACAACGTACAATATGCTTAATTGGTTATTTTTATCTAACATGAAACGAGAAATACGAATTTTACACGAGAACTCATTCGAAACAGGTAAATCCATGATCTAATCGCTGTTTCATTGTGAAATCTACGATATGTCTATGAAAATATCACGTTCTATCGTATCTGCAGAGAAAATAACGAACATTTCAAGAATACAGCTTCGAAGAAGTGAAATTTTAACCCTTATCGTTGTTTCGTCACGACATCTTATGAATAACAGCCAGTTTTACAAGTAATGCTGAATTCACAACTAAAAATATGTATGTATCCAGAAAAAATGGATGAAATTGTGTAAATCACTGAAATGTTGAGAAGATTGAAATATGTGTGAAATTTAATAGTTTCATCGTTGTTACAGCTACAAATACGAATGTTACGAGAAAGCATCATCGTAACAGTGAAATTCAATTATTATCACACTTTAGATGTGAAATCTACTATATATCATCGAAAATTGCATTTTAAGTCGCATTTGCAAAGAAGAAAATTTATACTACTAAAAGACATTGTCGATAGTGGAATATTTAACGTAATGTCACTGATTCGTAATGATAACCATGGAATACTTAAGCCTTTATCAGGTATTTTTGAATTCACATATAAACATGCGAATATTTCAGGAAAATTTCGTTGATAAGAACTAACTCGTTGGAATGTTCGGAACTACGAATTATCGGATATATAAGATATTGTGGTCGATCTTATAACCGAAAGAAAGAATGGAACATGAACACACAGTCGAAACGGTGACGTTCTCCGTATTGTAACTGATTCGTTACAATGTTTAAGGAACACATGTAGCATTTAGAGGATTTGCCTTATTTACAACGAGAAACACAAATATTTCACGAAAATACACTCGAAATTGTGTAATTCATCGAATTGATGGGAAATAACCAATATTTATATAATAAGATAGTTTTTCGAAATGAAAACGAAAAATGCGAAAGTTACTAGGAAACATAGTAGAATCGAAGAGACTCAAATTTTTATCTCTCTTTCACGTCAAATCTACGAGACACATGTATGTTATCCGCATGTTTTGTCGAATCTAAAACAAAAAATACGATTATTTAAAAGAAAAACGTTTAAAATATTGTATTTCACGAATTATCACTGTTAATGCTCAATACCAATGGAAGGCTTATTACATTTAAAAGTTTTGCAGCATTTACAATAAAAAAACTAATATCTCTCGAAAATTTCGGAGAAAAAATGTGATTCTAGTAGGAGGGAACTACGAAGTATTTGTGAACGTTGTTATTTCTGCCGATCGTGCAACAAAAAATACGTGTGTGACACGAAATCTACTTCTAAACGTAGAAATTCAAATTGTTATACCACCTCGTGGTAAAATATACTTACTCTTTATGGGAATACCATGCCTTATCTACAGCCAATCATAGTATATTTCGTCAATACATCAACCAATGTGTTAAATTTGATTTATTTTCTATGTTCCCTCAAGTTTTCAATGAGACTCATAAGCCTTTTAGAATCTCTGCCAAAATCGGAGGGAAAAACAAGAATATTTCTTGAAAATATTTGGGAAACTGTGTAAGGCAATTTTTTGGAGAGAACTACTTAATATCTATGAAATTGGCTAGATTTGATGAACATGAAACGAAAATTACGACTGTTACAAGAAAACGAATTACAAACTGAGAAACTCTTTTACTACTCTTTTGTAGCTGAATCTATAAAATATCTCTGAAATAAACGTTTGTTGTCGGATTTAAAAGGAAAGAGAAGTACTGTACAGAAATACATTTTCGAAAGAGTAATATTTAGCGTATTATCACTGTTTCGGGATGATATCTGAGGAATATATTAGCCTTTTAACTTTTGCCAAATTTTGAATGCAAGACACGAATAATACACGAATACACTGGCAAAACGTAGAATTCATTGTATTTGTGGTAACTACGATACATCTATGAACTTAGCTAGTTATGTCGAGTATAGATCGAGTATTTCCCGAAAACATCTGCGAAATGGTGTAACACATTGGATTAGTTGAAACAAAGAAATGTCTGTGATATGAACTAGTTTTGTTGTACTTACAACTAATAATACGAAAGTAAAATGAAACAATTGTCGAAACAGAGTAATCAACCTACATACCACTGTTTCTTCGTTAAACGAAAGAAATGTGTATCAAATAAACAAATTTTCGAATCTAAAACAAAAAGTAACGATATTTTTGGACTACGGTGAATTCGTCACTATACTGAAATTTAACTTATTATCACTCTTCCTACCTGAGATCAAATTAACACTATTTCCTTTTACTAGTTTCGCCGAATTTACCACGTAAAACACGAATATATCACGAAAATATCTTCGACAAAGTGTAGCTAATTGAATTGTTGGTAACTATAAAATACCTGATATATTAGCTGTTATAGTGGTACTTACAAGAGAAAGAACGAATGGTACTTAAACTCATCGACGAAACGGGGCAATTCATATTATTATCACTGTCTTGTCGTGAAATCTACAGAATATCTGTTAAAATAACTTGCTGTATCGAATATACATTTCCAGAATATATCGTCCACTTTGTGCAATTTATTGTATTATATTCAATACCTCCCTACGATATAATGTATGCTTTTAAATTGTAGCTGATTTTAAAACGAAAAAAAGCTTGATTCACTATAGTATTTGCGAAACCGTGCAACACATTAAATTGGAGGGAACTACGAAATATCTATATAACAAGCTGGTTCTGTCGAAGTCACAGCCTTAAATACATATGACAAAAGGTCAAACCCGAAGCAGAAGAACTCCGAAGAAGAAGAATTAACATTGTTTCGTCGTGAAATCTAAGCATTTCCTACATAATTAGCATACTTCATCGAATCCACAAGAGAAAAGAGACTATATCTAGAAAGCATCGTCGAAAGAGTGAAATTCAATATATCAATAATGTTACGTTACCATATCAAAGTAAGTGCTATGACATTTACAAGTTTTGCCGGAATTCAGAAATACATTTCTATTTCATGAAAATGTTGGCGGAATTGTGTAATTCATTGAAGTGGTGGGGATTACGACATTCCTATGTTAATAGCAACTTTTGCCGTAATTGCAAAGGAAAATACGTATGTTACAAGTAAATATAGGCGAAACGGAGAGCTTCATCTTATTAACAATGTTTGGTCTTACAATCTGCTAAATATCTATGATAATATCATGTTTTCCGTTTCTTCAACGAAAAATATGTATGTTTTGAGAGAACAAATTCGAAAGGGTGAAATTTGATACATTATCTGTCTTTCGACGCGAGATAAGTAGAACACATGTATCTTTTAAATGTTTTTCCGAATTTACGACGAAAAACGCGAATATTTCGCGAAAAATATTGAGAAAAAGGATTTCTCCTAATTGGTTAGAACTACGAAATATCTGTGAAGTTTGCTAGTTTTGTTGATCTTACGAATCGGTCAATGAAAATTTTTAAAATTTGCAAGAAAACATTGTTACTATCATTAACATTGTTATTATCACTGCTGCGTTCGGAAATCCTACAATATTGTAATGATCATGAATTTTCAAGTCTACAGCGAAAATCCGAATATTTCAAGTAAAATATTCGAAAGTCTGTAATTTAACGTATTTTCACTGTTTCGTCAAAATATTAACTGAATATATATGCCTTTTACCGAATAACAACAGAAAACACGAATTTTTCCCGAAAACATCGGCGAAACGGAGTAATTGTTACTGTAAAACTAATACATTTTCATTACTGTAACGTCCAGAAATTTACGAATTATGTATGAAATTAGCGTGTCCCTTCTAACGCACCAAGAGAAAGAGGAATATATCTTTAAAATAGTGCAGAAAAACTAAAATCTATAAATTATTAATATTCCGTCTCGATATCAGTGGAATAAACACGATATTTGAACTTTTGATTTTGCTATGGAAAACATGAATTTCTCACAAACATATTTGCTGTAGACTGTAATACATTGAATTGGAGTGAACTGCGAAATATGTATGTATTTAGCTAGTTTTGTACATTTTAAATTGAAATATATTAATGTTACACAAAGAAATTTTCGGAACAGAGAAATTCTTTTTATTATTACAGTTTGTCTTGATATTTAGAAATGTCTAAGAAATTAGCGAGCTCAACCAGGTACTACAATCGAAAATACAGGTATTTAAGTATTCAATGTCTAATTGGTGAAATTTGGTAAATAAACACTGTTTCGTCACGACAACAGTGGAAAATATATGCTTTTCATAGTCTTGCAGACTTTAGAACGAAAAACATGAATCTTACAAGAATGTATCGTCGAAGCAGATTAATTCGTTGAATGGTGTTTTCTGCGAAAGAACTATGAAATTGCCTGATACTGTAGATGTTACAACGAGAAATAAGTGTGTTACACGGAAACATGCCCGGAATAGGGATATTCATAGTACCATTGACTTCGGCGTGACATCCACGAAATATCTATGAAAGTATCATGTTTCAACCAATCTACACTGGAGAATGCGAATATTTCTTGAAAGGACAGTTAACAGAAGTTGTTAAATTTAACGTGTGACCACTATTTCGTCACAGTAACAGAGGAATAACTATGTCTTTTAATATTCTGCCGTTTCTACAACGAAGAACCCTAATTATTCACGAAAACGTCGTCGAAATTGTGATATAAATTGGAATGCAGTGAATTACGATATATCAATGTAATTAGATAGTTTTATCGTACTTACAACTGAAAACACGAAAATTACATGATTACAACTTCGGATCAATGAAAAACCACTTATTATTTTCGTTTAATCATCAAATCTAAGAAACATCTCTGAAGTTAACGTGTCTCATCGCAGCAACCATGAAAAATCTAATATATTAAGGAAATTTTGTCAAAGAACGGAAATCTGCCGAATAGTCACTGTTTCTTCACGAAATCTATGTAATCACGTATACCTTTTACATGATTTGCCAAATTTAAAACAAAGAACATGATTATTGCTCGAAAATGTCGGTGAAAATTCCGGCGAAGGAAGCAGGGTATTTCTCTGAATTGGTGGAAACTGGATAAAACTACAAAATTAGCAAGTTATGTTGAATCTACAACAAGGAATTCTGGCATTTCAAGGGAACATATTCGTAAGAAGGAAATTTAACGTATTACATCCGTTTTGTCAAAGCAGTTCCTATTCAAGATTTGTTGATTTTTCAACGAAAACCTGAATAAATGAAAACATTGTCGTATCAGTATAAATCAGTAAATTGGCGAGAACTAATTTGAATTTCCACGAAGTTAGACAATTTAGTCGAACTTACAACAAAAAATACGAAGGATACACGGAAACATATTCGAAGCAAAGAATATCAATTTGCTATTGCAGTTTCGTTGTCAAATCTACAAACTATCTAGGAAATTAGCACGTTTTACAGTATCAGTAATGAAGAACACGAATGTTTCAAGATAATTTTGTCGATGGCGTACTATTTAAAGTGTTATCAATGCTATGTCTTGATTGCAATATAACATCAATGCCGTCTACAGGAATTTACGAACTTATATTATAAAACGCGAATATTTCACAATAATATCCGCGAAAATATTATTTACTTAGTTGATAGCGTATGTGGAATACCTATGGTTCCAGGGAGTTTTGTCGAAATTGAAAACAAAAGAAGGAATGTTACACGGAATCATCGTTGAAAACGAGAAATTCAAATAATTATCAATGGTTCGTCGTGAAACCTATGTAAAAACTGTGAAATTAGCATGTCTTGACGAATCTAATAGGAAAAATACATATATCTCTAGAATTATATCGTATTTCTGTAGTTTCGTGAAGAAATCAATGGAAAACAATGCCTTTGTTGAGTTTTGTCGAACTAATGACGAAAAAAATAATATATAACGAAAACATCGTTGATTCGAAGAAATTTGACTTATTACACGTTTTGTAGTGAAATTAGTAGATATCTCTGGAAATAGCAACTTTAGCCGAAATATAATAGAGAATTGTTGTTCTTTCACTGAAGCATAATCGATAAGTTGAAACATTATGAAACTAACATGAATTGCCGAAATCTTAGCGAAATAAACGTCTATATCACTGAAACATCATCTAGAAAATGAGATTCATTGTATAACCACGTTTCGTGTTGAAAATATCAAAATTTCTATGAAAATTTCAAGATTAGAGGAAATCTCAGCGAAATATACAATTACTTAACGGAAAGTTGAAATTCGAAGAATTAAAATGTTTCGTTTTTGTATTAGTGTGATATATATGAAACAAGCAAAATGAGAGGAAATCATAGCGGAATATATTAACAAGGAAAACTTTTCGTCGTGAAATTAGAAATATATATAGAAACTAGCAAGGTTTTACGAAATCTCATATAAATATAAGATTATTCCTCGAGAACATCGTCAGAACCATGGAATTCAATATATCATCGTGTCTCGTCTCAAAATTAGCTAGACAACTAAGGAAATATGACGATTAGTCTGTACATCAGCGTAATTTTCGATTACTTCACGTAAACATCTTCGAAAAGATGAATTTCAGCGCATTATCACGTTTCGTAGAGAAGATAACAAGGTATTTATGAAACTAGCGCTGTTGGACCAAATGTCATGGAAGAAAACGATTATTACTCGAAAACAGCTACTAAATAATGAAACTCAAATTATTTCATCTTTTCGCCATGAAATTAGGTGATCTATGTATGTATCAAGATTAGACGCAACCACAGAGGAATGTACGATCATTTCAAGAAAACATGATCGAAACTATGAACTACAACGTAATATCACGTTTCTGCGTGAAATTGGCAAGAGATCTATGAAATTATCAAGATTAGAAGAAATCTCAGTGATGTATACCACTGTTACACGAAAACACCTACGGAACTACGAAATTCCACGTATTACAACATTTAGTAGTAAAATAAGGAACATGATCGTCTATGTCGTATGACGAGACGAAATCACTGCGAAATATATAATCAAACATCCAACCTACCACCGATTCGATGAAATTCATCGTATTGTCATGTTTAGTTGTGAAAGTAACAAAACATCTATGGAACTGTAAAGAGTGGTCGAACTCTCAGGGAAATATATGATTACAAAACGATAATATGGTCGATACATTTTGAATCTCCGTATTTGCACGTTTGATTAAATTATTCGGAAATCTATATAAACTGACAAGATTAGGCGAAACGTCTGCGCGATGTAACATAATATAACTGAAAGGGAGTCGAAGGATGGGATTTAAAATATAACTATGATTAGTATATGATAAATATGAATATAGCAGGTTTAGGATGAATATCAGCGAAATTTACGGTTATATCACGAGAACAACGTCGAAGAATTGAAATTCAACTTTTCGTCTTGAAATGTCATGATCCGTCTTGAAATCATCATGTTACAAATGAAACTACCAAGATTAGCAGAAATCACATTGAAATAAAAGATAATATCACTAAAACTTCGTCGAGAGGATAAAAACAGCATTTTGTCGCGTTTCATAATGAAATTAGGAACATATGTATGAAACTAGTATGATTATATTAAAACATCAGCGGAATGTATAATCACATTACGAAAACTTATTCGAAACTGTGAAATTCAACGTATTATCTCGATTCCTTTTGAAATAGGTGCGAGTTTTGAAACTATGAAAGTTGGAAGCAATCTCAGCGAATTATACTATTATATCATGGAAACGTCGTAGAGACGGGGAATTTCGACGTATTACACGTTTCGTTGTGAAATTACGACTATATCAATGAACAAAGCAAAATTAACCCAATCTCAGGAAATTTCACTGTTTAACAAGAACACTGTCAAGAGGACGAAATTCGACGTATTAAAACGTTTAGTGAAAAGAGAAAGATATCTATAAATTTGGAAATATTGATGGTATCTCATAGTAATATACACGAATAATAATAATAAACGAATAATCATATACGAATATTTCCTAATAAACTGTTGAAACGTCCGAATTCAACGTATTACATTGTTCCGTTATTAAATTAGCAATATGTTTAAGGTACTAGCGAAATAAGACGAAACCTCAGCGAAACATGCGTTTATTTCGGGAAACATATTCGAAACGGTTACAATCAACGTTCTAATACGTTTATGCTCACTGTTCTATACTAAATGCTGGATGTATAATTTGTCACATTAATACAGAGTAATGTACGTACATATACACTTACGTACCAACTAAAGTACTTATATATATACGTACATAGATACACACATGTAATGTACGTAATTTACAAGCACATACGTACGTAAGTAGGTCCTAACGAATTTACGAAATCCGCGTACTTTCGCTCATACATATTTATCTATATTTAGATATGTAACTTCATACGTAAAAAGTACATACGTACACACATAAATAACTACATATATACCTACGTACATTCACGTACACGGACAAATCTGCGAACGGGTGTACCTACGTACGCACGTACGTGATATATGTATATCTGCATTTGCACATACCTACGTAGGTGCAAACATACGTCCGTACATCTAGCTAAGAAAATATTAACTTGCGCATATAAATACCTACGTAAATATATACTTACCCACCTAAATCGTTACTTACGTACCTAAGTAGGTACATTCTTACGTACGTACATAATTACTTACGTTCATACTTACTTACGTACTTAACGGCGTTATTCCATATCTGCGTACATACGTACGCACGTAAGTACAGATATATGTACGTTCATACCTGCAAACGTACCGGCCTACGTACGTACATGGAAACTTAAATGGTCACATACGTACGAACTTACAATTGTACATGCTTTCCTAGGTACGTACGTTCCAACGTACGTACACAACTCCGTATGTACACAAGTTATTACCTGTATACATTTGTATATACTTACTAAGTACATGCATCTTTAGAAACAAGCATACGAACGTGAACACCCAACTAGGTAAATAACATGTTAAATTTATGTTATCTTAACTACGTTAAGATACATATTATCGTTATTAAGATACAAATATCCGAACGTAAATACCCACGTTTATAAATTAATACGTACGTAGAAATGAACTTTCCTAAATACCTGCGTACCTAGAATCCTACGTACGGACATACCTACGTCTGAATATACGGAAATATATACACAAATTCGTACGGTCATAAATACGTACGTACATACCAAAGTATAAACATAACCACGTCCGTATACAACTGCGTGCCTTCGTTCATGCGTACATACGTAACAACTTTCGTATTAACATACCTTCGTAAATATTTCAGTGTATCAGTATGTAGGTAAATTCGTATGTACGTTCATAAAGACGTGTGGACAAACAACCCTACGAACATACATTCGTACGTAGGAACATATTTAAGAACACAACTGATTACGTAAGCGATAGTGTACGTTAATACATACATAGAGTTCTAAGAAATTACACACGTACGTGCTAACACACTGTCGTAAGGGCATACCAACTATCGTTCACTCATATTAACATTCATGCCTACGGAAGTTCATTCGTAAGTACGAAATTACATACATAATTACAAATGTAAATACGTATGTAACAAGGTAAGGACATACCAAGATAGGTACACACTAACATAGGTACATATATACGAACGACGATACATCCGTACTTACATGACTGCTGACGTAAGTATTGCACACTTACGTACATTCCTATCAACTTACTTACATACGTACGTATTATATTACGTGCGTAAATACTTAAGTACTAACATACCAACTTACGTACGTATTTGCAAACTTACGTACATACGTACGGCCGTTAACACCAACGTAAGAAAATATCTACGAGCTTACATACTTACGTTCGTTCACACATCCGTATGTAGTGTCCTAATTACCTACGTAGAGAAGGACGGATATGTTTAAGTACGTTCGAACCAACGAATTTTCGTACTGAAACCATTCAGACCTATTTACGTGCACATACATATATGACCAGACTTGCGGATGTACATTCATGCATAATTACATACCTACGGTAGTTTATACGTACGAATGCTGTAAATAACTCTCGTACATGCATACGTAAGTATATACCTACAAGCGGACGTTCCTTCGTTCATAAATACTAACGTGCGTATACAAATACGTACATACGTACCTACAGTCGTCCATGCATTAGTAGGTGCTTACCTACATTTTACAAGACAACGTATCTACATACCTACTTAGTTTCGTAAGTATGTATATTCCTACGTACGTAAACTCCTATACTTTTATATTGCTACTTACGTATTTAAAATCTTAAGTACGTATGTACGAATATACGTGAGTAGGTACATACATACTTACGTACATAACAACATATATACAAACATATGTAAACATATAAATACGTACATAACGCAAGAACTTAAATATATGCGTAAGTCCGTACATAATTAAATAGTTACATATTTATACGTAAGTACGTACAAACGAAATTTCCTACATGCATTCGTACTTACGCACATACGTACGTACATACATACGTCCGTCCATGATTACATTATAAATATATAAGGAACTACATATGTACGTATATAACTGCTTAACTATGTACACTCTCGCATACAGAAGTACGCAAGCACTTATCAATGTACAATAGTAACAGCGTACGAACATATCTATGTGTAATACTTCATAGGTAAAAATACAAGGCACCCGAAAATAAATGCGTACGTGCAAGTAACGTTATGTACATAGCTGCACTCGGGCATACATGCAAACGTACTTACTCGTGTACGTACAACTCAAAGAAAGTTGATGTCAAAATATATACAAAAACACTTACGTACATAATAACGTACGAAAATGACTTAATCCGCACATGCGTGCGTTAATGCATAACGATGAACAAACGTAAGTATTTACGTACATAACTCCGTAGTTAAATTCCTACGTGAGTACATGCACACTTACGTACACACATACGTGCGTATACTGAAACATAGGTACACGACTACGTTCATACATTTCTAAGTACGCACAGACCTACGAACACTTAAACGTACATACGTACAAACAGAAGTACGTGGAAGCCTGCGTATGTACATCACTACGTACGTACATACATAAGTAATTATATATTTAATTACGAATACAGGTATGTTACTAAGTATCTACCTTCGAATATATTTCCGTGCGTACATGTTTACGTATTTCTATAAATTCGTCCGTATAGAACAACATACGTAAAAACCTACGTCCTTCTTCATATGCGTGCGTACGCTTCTAAGCACAAACATATCTCATTTGTATATACCTACGTATACATACAAGAAACCGACAAATCAAACTAATTACAGAATACACTTGAAGCCATACCCGCATATATAGAAACATACGTAAGTATATAACTACGTACTTTCGTTAATGATTACGTTCAACCTTACATACTAACATGCGAAACAAATTACAATCTTATGTACATAAAGAAATGCGTGTACACATAGATCCTTACAAACGTAATTACATACAACAAGCTTACATTGCTTAATCAGTACGCACATACCTATGTAGTTAAATACTTTCATACGAAATACAAATGTAAACACATAGGTAAGTACTAACATGATTACGGTCATAACTGCGTACGTATACAACATTCTAAATGCAATTCTACGCCAGTACAATTACTCGTACTTCCATGTACACGTACGTACATACTAACGTAATTATTTACATATAGACTAACGTGTACACAATAATACGTACCTATGTACATACGATCGCAGCTACGCATTTCTTTTTACGTACGAATCTACACACTTTCATAAGTACGTACGTGCAAACAGACGTAAATACATACATACGCACGTACATACAAGGGTACGTACGGAACTACTGACGTACGGAACTACTGACGTACGGAACTACTGACGTATACAGCAACCTACCATCATACATGCGAAATTACATGCATTCGTTCGAAAGATCCTACGTACATACGTACATAAGTACGTACATAACAAATTGCAAACATTCATACGACCATACATACATTTGTTCAGAAATTCCTACGTACATACATATCCAATTAGGTACATACCAACGTGTGTATCGTCATAATGACATACATGCATTCGTTCGAAAATTCCTAAGTACATACTTATCAACGCAAATAGCTACTTACGTAAGTACTTAGAGTACAGACACAAGTACGTCCATACTAACGCAAGTACATACACAAGTAGGATCGTTCTACGTACGGAAGGTCATAATTACGAACCAGCCTAAGTGGGTACATAACTAAGTACGTACTTACGTACGAACATAGGAAACTATGTATATACCTACGTACGTATGTTCCCAAGTCTGGAAATAACTACATAAGTCCTTTCATACTTACGTACCTGCAGATGTCACTCACATTTCGACGTTAGATCATACATATTTACGTGTAATTCTACGCAATTACAAACAATCGAACGTTCATACATAGGTAAGAAAATACTTTAGGTCCATGCGGTCGTACACCCATAATTACACGCCTACGCACTTGCATAGAACCTTTTTTTCATACATACGTACAATCATACCCACGTTCACACATTCACACGTACGTACATACGTTCCTACATAAATAAATAATAGCGCTCATACATTTGCAAATAACTACGTACGTTCATATATACGAACGGAAATATAAATTTAAGTACATACCGACGTCCGTAAATATGTAATAAAGTACACTCATACTTCCGTACTTGCCGATTCCGTAAATACGTACGTACGTAAGTACAAAAGTAATGCTGCACATACCCACGTACATACATATTTTCGTACGTATATGCATACTGGTTCACATATCTACGATCATACCTAAATAATTACGCACATCCTTACGTAGAAAAAGGATCTACGAAATTGCATACAATCCTAAGTACAGAGCTATGTACCTCTGACTTAACTACATGCATACCTATGATAGTACTTTTACGTACTATCGTATGTAGGTATGTTTACGAACATACCTACGAAAGTAGGAAGCTATTAATTCACCCACAAAATTGCGTCCAGTCCTACACAAGTATATAATTAGGTACATGTATACCTACAACGTACACTCATATGTACGTACGGACGAACATGCGTACGTAAGCACTCACCAAGGTGTATATATTCCTACGTTCAAACATATTTACGTACGTACAGTACTGCGCAAGTACAAAAACACGTAAGGTCACGACTACGTACTTATTTAAATGCGTATGTAACATCTTACGTACAGACATACGGACATGCATAACTGCGTAATGAATTACATTCTTACGTACTTACATTCCTACGTATGGACATACATACTTATGCACATAAGTGACTACGTACAGGTTTACATGCTTTTACTCGTTCGTACGTTCATTCCTACGTACATACACTCAAGCGTAAGTTCATAAGTACGTAATTAGGGACAACCGTTCGTACATAGCCTCTTACGGGCATACATACTAGCGACATTACGCAAGTACGGAAATAACATTATACATCAATACATACGTACGAACTTACCTACGCATGGACATGGCTACGTAAGTACATTTATACGTACGTACGTAACTGTATATTTATATACTCACGTACGTACATAACTGTATATTTATATACTCACGTAGGTACAGATATGCACATCCTGCCATTCATACAGACGTTCGTACATTCGTACTTACGTACAAATCAACACATGTAAATGCCTACGTATGTGTTTACATGGATACTTCGTTAAGTACGAACGCTTGTATGTGTGAACGTAGATATGAGAGATCGTACGTAATTGCGTAAGTCGTTGTGTACGTATGTAGGTAGGTACGGAATTCCATACATTCGTACGTAGTTATATTAGTAAGTGGATTCATACGTACGCAGTTTTGCTGGTACATTGGTTCATACGTACCTTGGTATTAATGTACCTAAATATGTACGCTTTCATGTATGTACGTACGAAAGTACGTATTTATGTATTTACGTTTGTGTGTAAATACGCAGGTAGGTATGACCGTATGCTATGTATGAACGAAGGTATGTTTGACGACGTTTAATCGTTCACGCTTGTATGAATTTACGTATATATATATACGTTAAAATCTGTGTAATTGATTAGGAAGTTCCGTAACAAGCTTGCAGTTATATACGTTATTATGCACGTTCTTATGTGGTTATGTTTATACGTATTTAAAAACGTACGAATGAATCTCCTTACTGCGTTTTTTTACGTACGTAGGTAATTGCACATGTATGAACATTTGTACTTACATATTTTGTCACGACGGTTCTTTGTACTATGTTATATACGAACGTAAGAACCTACGTACCCTAATGCAAACGCTCAGAGGTGTGTACGCATGTGTGTTCGAACGTAGGTGCGTATGTATGTTGGACTGTAGTTAAATATGTATGAAAGTACGTAGGTATGTACATGAGTATGTGTTTTCGTGCCTACTTATGCCCATACGTGGACATGTAAGTACGTAAGTATCCACGTCCCAATACGTATACGTATGTAGTTACGCACTTAAGTATGTACCTTAGAAGTTGGGAAAGAACATAAGATAGTCTGTACATACTTATGTATGTACGTAATTGCTTATATACGTACGCATTTATTTGCGTAAATAGCAATGTATGTATGATTATCCGTTCGTAGGTATGAACGTAATTGTTTGTGTACGTACGTAGGTGAAAATGTACGCAGTAATGAACGTAGGCAGGTTTGTAATTAGGTAGGCATGTATGTATGGATTTACGTACGTTCGTTGGTATTTGAGTATCTATGTATGTACGTATGTATGAACTTACTTAAGGATTTACGAAGGCATGTATGCATGTGCATATGTATATATAATCGTATGAATTGCCTTACCTATGTTCGTATGTACTGAATTTCTTATGTCCGTTTATATGTAAGTACGTAATTATGCAGTTACGTATGTATGTATATCTGCATGTACTTAGATTGGCACGTAAGTATGTTCGTACGCATGTATGGCCGTACGTTGTTACACATGTACACATTTATTACTAATATAGATACCTACGTATGTGTCTATTAACACCTGTAGGTATTTAGGCAAGTATGAATGAAATTTCTTTGGTTCAACCATAAGTATTCGTATTCGTTCTGGTATGAATGAACGTGAAGACGTACGAAAGTGGGTATATTCGTCCATAAGATTGTAGGTATTTCGGAATGTATGTTCGTTTATTTAAACGCTAGTAGGTGTATTAGTAAGTATGTATATAAAAATGTGGGTTTGTGCACGTGTAGTATTAATGAACGTAGACAGATACTTACATATGTCTGTGCAAACGTATGTATATCCGTACATATTTACGATAGTATGTAGTATTGTACGTAAGTTTGTATGCAAATATTTCGCTATGTACGTAGATATTTATGATCGTTTGCGGGAATGTATGTTGAAATGTACCTGTATAAGTTGGTATGTATGCAACTACATTTAATTTGTGGAAGTATATAATTATATCCTTAGGACTGTGAGTTCGTATGTATATATGTACGCACGTAGGTATTATCGTACGCAGATATGTACGGACTTAGGTATGTACGAAAGTCTGGTTACGTGTATGTACGTAGGATCGATCTGCTGTGTGTACGTATGTGAGTTCGTACCTGCGCATATATATACCTAAATATCTATTTTCATACGTCGTTAGGTAACCACGTAAATATGTACTCAATTAGGTATAAAAGAAAATGTTCCTGCACTTACCTGTATTTTTATATACGTAAGTAATCACGTTTGTAGGTTGGTAGGTGATTACTTACGATTGGTACGTACATAGGTATATACTTACGTTGTCACGTAAGTATGTAGGTATGTGAATAGGTATGCACGTACGTAATTCAGGATGCATGTACGTTTGTATCTACGAACTTGAATATGCATTTACGTAGGTAATTTCGTACTTGTGTTCGTATGTAATTTGTAATGTTCATTCCTACGGTCGTGCGGACGTTGTTATGCATGTAAGTATGTATGTACATACGTACGTACGTATATACTTACTTAATTGTGTCTGTTCGCAGGAATTTTCTTGTATATGTGTGAACATACGTAGGAATTTCCCTACTTATTTATGAATATACATGCTTATATACGTATTTTGGTGTGAAAGTACGTATATACGTACATATTTAGATATGTACGTAAGTAGGTATGTAAGTGTATAGGTATGTACGTACGCTTGTATGTACTTAAGAATGGATGTGCGTACGTAGGTTTATACGAAAGCAGGTACGTATTTACGGAGGAATGTACGAATGTTGATAAGAACTTGCGTAGTTGTATACGAACGTGTGTACGGAATGAACTTACGTATGCACGTATATACGGTAGTGTGAAAAAGCGTAATTATGAAAGTATGTTGGTAGTTACGAAACGCCGGGTGTTCACAAGTAGGAACGTTCTTAAGACTGTGTTTACATATTTATACATGTACTTATGTATGAGTGTACTTACTTATTTTACTACGTTCGTCAATATCTTGGTATGTTGTAATGACCGTACGTATGTGTTTTCGTAAGTTTGAATTTGTGTATATGTGTTTGTACTCGCGTATATATGTCCGCATATATATGTCCGTAAGTGAGTCTATAGATTCGTACGAATGCACGGGCGTAAGTGCTTATTTAGTTAGGATTGCGTACATAGATATGTTTGTACGTAGGTACCAATATGTTTAGATATGTTTGAATGTAGGTTTGTTCATACGTTGTTAATAACTTACGTCTGCGTGCAAGTATGTCGATATGCACGTAAGCTTGTATGTCCTCAAGTAGATCCGTACGTATGTAGGTATGTACGTACGTATTTATGTAGGATCATACTTGTGTAGTTACTCATTTATGTATGTCCGTATGTATATACGTAAGTATGTTACTTTGTTCTATGTTTTTAACGTACGTGTGTTTGTACATTCGTAGGTGTGTACTTACATGAAGAGGTAATGTCCTTGTTATCCTCGTATGTAGGTGTGTTCGTACATCTGTGTATACGAATGTGGACGTATACAGCCGTATTTATTTTCGTTCGTAGGAATGCACATACCTATGAAAGGACGTAAGTATTTTTCTATGTTAGTATGAATAAACATAATAGTAATTGTTTATGTTAGTTTGTATAAACGTACGAATTAAAGCACGTACGTATGTTTGTTCGTCCTTTGTTATATGCGCATGCATATAAAGACATACCTACCCATTTAGTTTCGTAGTTGTGTACGGACGTATGTATGTAAGAATGTAGTTGTGAATTAATATATGCATGCCCGTTCGTAGGTATCTGTTTGCGTTTATGTTCCTACGCATTAATTTATTGTATATTTATGTGCGTGAGTAGGTATATACGTATGAATACGTTTAAGTATATACATTCGTACTTAGGGAAGTACGTACGATTGTATAAACGTAAGAAGATTTATACAGAGTTCGACGTGCCGTTACGTAGATGTAATTTCCTTTCTGTTCCTGCGCACGCTACTGTATACTTACATATGTGTTTACGTAATCATTTATGGACGTAAGTAGGTATGTACATGAGAATTTATATACTTTCGTGTATTTGAACGTTCATTTGTATGCGAGATCTTTTGTTGTTACGTACAAATATACGTTCGTAAGACGGTTTGTACCTAATTAGTTATATTCATATGTAGTCCTTCAAGTAAGTGATATTGTACTTACGTAATAAGCTTAGCTTATACGTAATTGAATAGGATAGTATTCTAACATGTACCTAGATACGTACATGTAATTGAATGTAGGATAGTCACGTGTACGAACCAGTACGTATGTACAGACGTACGTAGGAATGACATACGCAGGAATATCCGTACGTATGTATGAAATTGCATGTGTATATACGTATGTTGTTATAAACTTGCATATAAGTGTGTATATTTTAGTAATATGTAGGCAGTAATGTCCGTCCATTCGCATGAACCTAAGAATTTATGTACGCACGTTGCATCTACGTATCTAGGTATGTTAGAACCTCCGTCCTTACGTTGTTAGTTACGAAAATGTGTATATACGAATGAAAGTATTAATATGAATATATTAACGAATGTAGTTATGTACGTGCGTATTCATACAAGCGTATGTACGTAAGAGCGTATATATGTACTACGTATGTATATATGAACGTTTGTGCCTTTGTAGGAAGGTTTGAAATTACGTAGGATTGTAAATAATTTTTAATGTTCAATAGTGTCTGTGCGAGTACGAAGAGGTTTATGTACGTAGGTGTGTACGTACGTACATATTTCCATACGTAAGTATGTACGTAACAAGGTATATATGTACGCTAAATAGGAAGTAAATATGACTGTTTGTACGTAGGTGTGTACGTCATTCAGTCCGTAGAACGTATATCCACGATGGCTTTCAAGCCGGGTGATGAGATCCGATGATCTTAATGAGTATTAAACAAATAGTCTGAGTGGTCAATCTGTCCATGAATGTTTATTCGGTACAGTCTGTCAGGCCAGGAAGCAGATTTCAATATTTTTCATCTGGCTGCTTAATGTAATTCGATCTTGTCATTCAGGCTGATAAATTCGAATAGATATAGATCATCTGGCCTAGATGCGACAGTAGATGTCGTCCATCTGTCAGCGTACATTAATGCGATTTTGATAATCTGTTTTTGAAACGTAATTTGGCTTTGGCTGTGAGGATGGGATACGACCTACGATTCTGCACATCACTCTGATTGGCGTAATACTATTTTAGCCGTAAGGTCGAGATATGATAATGGATATTGCCTTCAGACCGCGAAACATTATTCGATGTTACTCGTCAAGGCGAGAATAAAAAAACCGATGTTGGCCGCAAGGCTTATGGAAGGAGTTACTTAATGTACACCATTCCGTGATACGGAATTCGATTATGTACAAACAGGCGGTGAGACGAGCATTTCTTTACCATCAGGGGAAGGTACGAGCTGTGATGCTGACTAACATGTCGAGAAACTTAATTCTATCTGGTCCAACAGTCTGTGAAACGTAGTTCCATGTTCGTAGAAAGGACGAGAAACGAATTTCCACCTTGTCCATCAGAAATGTAATTCGATGTAGGACATCAGGCTGAAGAACGGTATTTGACATTAGAGGCCTGGAAACGGCTGTCGATTTTGACGGTCACGTCGAGCAAGTTACTTCGATCACGGTCTAAACGACTGGAAAGTTAATTAAATGCTGACCGTCACTCCGAGAATTTAAATTATATGGTGGCCATCAGATCGAGGAACGTACTTCGATGTTCACTATCTACATGTCTAGGAAATTATTTCGATCTCGGCCGACAGGACAGGGAAGCTGGTTAGATTCTGAACTTCACTCCGAGAACGTAATACGATGTTGGCCATCGGAACGAGAAACGTAACTCGATATTGGCAATTAGGCGGAGAAACTAAATTTGACACTAACCATAAGCCCGAAATAGGTTCTTTGTTAATGTCTTTCAGGCCGTGAAGCGCACTACTTTCTTGCCCATCAGAGAGTGTAACAATTCGATATTGAAATTCTGGCCACAATATATCGAATGTATAATCCTAGTTCGATGTTGGATTTCATGCTGAGAGACGAACGTCTATGTTCTCCATCAGTCTCTGTGAAAATAATACTGAGGCTGAAAATCAGGTAGAATTTCGTAATTCGGTTTGGCCATCAGGACTTGAAACGTTATTTGGTGTGAGCCATCAGACAACGTAATTCGTTCGCTAACATCAGGCCTAGTGACGAAATTCGATGCTTTCCAACAGGATGTGAAATAACTTCGAACTTTGCCAGGAGACCATAAAGAGGAATTTGATGTAGTGATCAGGCCGAGAAAAGTTATACGATAATGGCCATCAGCCCAGAAACATCCACTCATCATGGCCATCTTTCTGTTTACCATATTACGATGCTGGCATTCAGGCAAAGGAATAAAATTCGATAAAGCCCATCAATCCAGGAAAGATATTCGATATACTCAATCAAGCCGAATGAACTTACTTAGATCTTGGACATGTGTCGAAGATAAATTAATCGATGATGCCAGACGGGCGAGAATCCTATTTCGATCATTTCCATCAGGACATGAAACGTTCTTCGTTGTAGAATATGAGTCCGTACAACATAAAAGAAAGTTGTGCATCAGGCCAAATGCGTGGACTGATCTTGGCGGTCATTCCCTAAAAATTAGTATGACTTTGTCCTTCAGGACGAGAATCGTAAGTCGATTTTAGCCGTAAGTCCGCGAAAAGTATATCGACGTTGACCATCAGTCCTATAAACAACACAAGTTATTTTAAATCAATCCGTGAAGAGTTGTTCAATGTTTGACATCAGGGCAAGGAAAGAACTTCAACTTTACCCATCAGGCCGAGAAATGTAATAAGATTATGAGTAGCAGTCCATAATTGGATGAAGCCGTTCAGTCAGAGAAGCTTTGTTCGATGTTGGCAATCAGGCCATCAAAAGTATACTTTTCTTCGAAATCAGGACGTGAAATTATATTTGATGTTTCACATCAGGGCGTGAAACTTAGTACTATATGTGTCATCAGTCCGTTAAAAGTGATTCGATGAAGCCCATAAGGCCGAGAAACTTATTTCGAATTTCCACAAGAGGCAGCGTGAAGTAATCCTATGTTTTCAATCCGTCCGATATTCGTAATACAAACATAGACATCAGTCAGTTTATCGTAATTCGATTACGGAAATCAGGCCGCGTGAAGTAATTCGACAGTTCCATTCATGGCGTCAATGTTTAAACGATTTTGCCCCTCAGGATGACAGACATAATACGATGTTGACGATCATGTCGTGAAGCGAAACCTCTGGCATATTTTACTGATATACGAAATCTAATTACGCCTCTCGGCCTCATGACAAACACCGAAATGCTTCTCACTGGCTGATGACCAAAATCTATCGGAACAAAATGTCCAATTGGACGAAATCGAATTAAGACATAAGGCGTGAGGGATAAATTAGTAGTAGGCTTTACGGAATGAGAGTCGTGAACGAATAAAATCGACAGACTCATTCCCGATATCAAAGTTCGTTTCCTAGCCAGATGGCCAACATCAGTTCACTATTCACATACTTATGTACAATATCGAAGTATGTGCATAGACCTTATGGGCAGCATCGATGGTCTTTCCAACAGCCTTGTTGTCATAAGCGAGATACTTTACTTGGCCAGAAGGACGTAATCGAAGTTACTTTCTCGGAATATTGTCCAAAATATTACCTCTCCTCTTGAACTTATCTCCAAAAGTGGTTTACGCATCTAGGACTGATGGACACGGCAGAATTTTTTCTCTTTTCCACTTGGACGACAGCGAATTAAGACTCTCGGCGTGATGGTTAAATTGGAATTACGCTTCACGGTTTGAGGGACGAGAACGAATTAATTTGACATGCTCATTGCAGATATCGATGTTCGTTCCTTAGCCTTATGCCCTACATAAGTTCACTAATTACGTACTTGTGTACAATATCGAATTAAGTATATCGGCCTGAAACGATGGTCGCTATCACTACCTGGCTATCATAATCGAAGTTCGTTTCCCGAAATGGTGGACAACATCTTACTACTCATCACGAAAATGTGACCAACAATGGTTTACGCAACAAGGACTGATGTACAAGGCAGAATATTTCCCCGTGGCAAATAGGACGACATCGAAATAAGACTATCGGCGTGATGGATAAATTTGAATTATGCTTAACGGACTAAGTGTCGGGAACGAAATATAATGACAGGCTCATTGTCGATATCGAATTTAGTTTCACACCTTGTGGCAAACAATGTTTCATTAATCAAATACATAAGTACAATATCGAAGTATGTATGATGGCCTGGCGATTAGCACAGGTGGTCTTCCCTACTGCCTGGTTGACATAATCCAGGACATTTTCTCGGCCAGAAGTTCATAATCGGTGTTCGTTTATCGGAATGTTGGCCAAAACCTTACTACTCCACACGAACTAATCATCAACAATTGTTTACGTAACAAGGACTGATGGACACGGTAGAAAATCTCTTCCTTGCAAATTGTACGGCAATGAACTAAGATTCTCGGCTGGATGTATAAATTTGCACTAAGCTTCACGGACTGGGTTTCAAGAACGAGTTAAGTTAACAGACTCATTTTCGATATCGAATTCAGCTTCTTAACTAGATGGCCAACATGGTTTCACTAATCACATAATTATGTACAATATTGGAGTAAGTATATTGGCCTGTGGGGTCAGCACCGTTGTTCCTTACCACTGCCTGATTCTCATAATCGAGATTCTTTTCTCGGCCAGAATGTCATAATCGATGTTCGTTTCTCGGAAAGATGGAAATCATCTTACGAACATTCACGAAATTAAGGCAAACAATGATTTACGCTTCTAGGACTGATGGACACGGCAGAATTTATTCTCTTTTCCAATTGGACGAAAGCGAATTAAGACTCTCGGCGTGAAAGATAAATTTGAATTACGCTTTACGGACTGAGTGTCTAGAACGAATAAAGTTGATAGGGTCATTGCCGACAACGAAGTTCGTTTCATAGCTTGATGGCCTACATTGCTACACAAATCACATAGTTATGTTCAGTATCGAATTAAGTATATTGCCCCGATAGGTAGCATCGGTGTTCGTTACCTCTGCCTGGTTATAATAATCGAGATTCTTCTCTCCGCCAGAAGTGATAATCGACCTACTTTTCCCGGAATGTTGGCCAAAATCTTACAACTATTAACGATTTTATGGCCAACAAAGGTTAACGCCGCAGAGACTGATGGACAAGGCAGAATTTCTTTTTTGGCCAATTGGACCTCATCGATTTAAGGCTCTTGGCTTGATGGATAAATTCATATTTAGCGTTACGGACTGAGTGTCTAGAACGAATTAAATTGACACTCTCATTGCCGATATAGGAGTTCGTTTCTCAGAAAGAAGGCCAACACTGTTTCACTATTCTCATACTATTGGACAATATAGATATAAGGATATTGTCCTGATGGGCAGCACCGATCTTCGTTACCACTGCCTGGATGTCATAATCGAATTTCTTCTCTCACGAAGAAGTGCTCAATCGATGATCTTTAACGGAATCCAATATCCTACTATTCGTCACGATCTTGTAGCCAGCAATGGTGTACGTATCAAGAAACTCGGCTGAATTTCTTTTCTTGGCCAATTGGACGATATCGGATTAAGACCGTCGGTGTGATGGTTCACTTTGAATTACGCTTTACGGACTGAGTGTCTAGAACGAATTAAGTTGACATGGTCATTGCCGATATCGCAAGTCGTTTCTTATCTTGATTACATACTTTAGTTCACTTATCACATAATTATGTACAGTAGTACATATGTATCGAAGTAAATATATTGACCTGATAGGCAGGATCGGCGGTCGTTACCAATTCCTGGTTTTCATAATCGAGTTTCTTCTCACCGCCAGAAGTGCATAATCGACATCCCTCTCTCGGAATGTTGGCCAACACCTTACAACTATTCACGAACTTATAGCCAACATTGGAGTACGCAACAAGAACTGGTTGCAAGGCAGAATACCTTTTTTTGCCAATTGTGCGAAATCGAATTAAGACACTCGGCGTGATGGATAAATATGTATTACGCCTCACGGACTGAGTATTTGGAGCGAATTAATTTGACAAGCTCTTTGCCGATATCGAAGTTCGTTTCTAAGCATAAGGGCCAACATTGTTTCGATATTAAAACACTATTGTAAAATATGGAAGTAATCATAAGTGTCATAATCGAATTTCATCTCTCCGCAAGTAGTGCTCAAACGACGTTTATTTCTCGGAATGACGGCCAATTTTTACTTATACTCACGAACTTGTATCCAACAGTGTTGTACGCATCAAGAATATGTTTACATGGCAGAATATCTTTTCTTGGCGAAATGGACGACATCGAATTGAGACCGTCGTCGTAATGGATAAATTAAGGTTACCCTTTCCGGACAGAGATTCTGGAAACAATTAAATTGACAATCTAATTGCCGATATCGAAGTTCGTTTCTAAGCCTCTTGGCGTACATTGGTTCACTATCCTCATATTTATGTACAGTATCTAGGTAAGTATGTTGCAAAAGATAGGAACCATCGATGGTCGTTTCCACTGCCTGGTGATATAATCGAGTTTCTTCACTCCGCCAGGAGTGCATAATCGACTTCCTCTTCCCGGTACGTTGGCCAAAATCGTACAACTATTCACGGACTAATAGAAAACAAAAATGGTTTACGCATCAAGCGGACTTGTGGACCCGGCAGAAATTTCTATAGTGGCCAGTTGGACAACATCGAATTAAGACTCTCGGCGTAATGGATGAATTCCATTTACACTTTACTGACTGAGTGTCTAAAACGATTTAATAGGATTAGCTCATTGCCGACATCGAATTTCCTTTCTTAGCCTGTTTGCCTACATTGGTTCACTAATCAAATGCATATGTACAGTATGGTAGTAAGTATATTGCCCTGATGGGCAGCATCGAAGGTCGTTACCACATCCTGATGCCATATTCGAGTTTCTTCTCACCGCATGGTAAGCATAATCGACGTTCCTTTATCGGAATGTTAGCCAACATCTTACTACTCTTTTCGAACTTATAGCCAACAAATGTTTACGCATCAAGCACGGGAGGATCCGGCAGATGTTCTTTTCTTGACAAATTGGACGACATCGAAATTAGTTTCTCGGCGTGATGAATAAATTTCAATTACGTTTTACCGACAGAGTGTCTAGAACGTATTAATTTGACAAACTCATTGCCGATATCGAAGTTCGTTTCTTAGCCTAATGGCAAACATTGTTTCACTATTCACATTTTATTGAACAATATGGAAGTAAGGATACTTTCTGATGGGCGGCATCGATATTCGTTACCACAGCCTGGGTGTCATAACCGAATTCTCCCTCCTCAAGAAGTGCTCAAACGATGTTCCTTAACGGAATGTTGGCCAACAACCTACTACTCTTCACGATCTTGTAGCCAACAATGGTGTACGCTTCAAGAAACTGTGGACATGGTAGAATTCCTTTTTTTGCCAATTGGGCGAAATCGAATTAAGACTCTCGGGGAAATTTATAAACTTGAATTACGTTTTACGGTCTGAGTGTCTAGAACGATAAAATTTGAATAGCTCATTGCCGATATCGATGTTCGATACGTCGCCTGATGGCGAAAATTATTTCCCTACTCATATACCATTGTATAATATGGAAGTAAGGATATTGGCATGATGGGCACCATCGGTGGTCGTTACCACTGCCTGGTTGTCATAATCGAGGTTATTTTCTCGGCCAGAATGGCATAATTGACGGCCTTTTCGCGGAATGTTGGCCAACATCTTAGAACTATTCACGAACTTATGGCCAACAAAGGTTTAATCGTCAAAACTGATTGCCGCTGCAAAATTTCTTTTTTTGGTCAGTTGGACGACAAAGAATTAAGACTGACGGCGTGTTGGATATATTTTTATTACGCTTCACGGACTGAGTGTCCTTAACGAATTATTTTGGCAAGCTCATTGCGGATGTCGTTGTTCGTTTCTTAGCCTGTTGTCCTACATTGTTTCACGTATCACACACTTATGTACAGTACCGAAGTAAGTCTATTGACTTGATGGTCAGAATCGATGGTCGCTACCACTGCCTGGTTGTCATAGTCGAGTCTCTTCTCTCCGCAAGGTGTGCATAATCGACGTTATTTTCTAGGAATGATGGCCTATCGTACTACTCTTCTCGAACTTTTAGCCAACAATGGTTTACGCATCAAGCACTGGTGGACACGGCAGGATTATTTCTCTCGTCCAATTGGTAGAAATCGAATTATGAGGTTCGGCGTAATGGATAAATTTGAAGTACGCTTTATGGACTGAGTGTGTAGAACGAATTAAGTGGTCATGCTCATTGCCGATACCGACGTTCGCTTCTTATCCTGTTGTCCTACATTGGATCACTAATCACATACTTATGTGCAGTATCGAAGTAAGTGTATTGGCCTGATGAGCATCATCGATTGTCGTTATCACTGCCGGTTTGTCATATTCCAGCTCCTATTCTCGGTCAGAATGTCATAATCGACATCCTGTTCTCGGTATGAGGTTCAACATATTAATACTCTTAAGAAATTATGGCCAACCGTGGTTCACACGTCAAGTATAGATCAACGTATCATATTTTTCTCCTTGGCCAATCTGTCTACATTGAATTATGTCTCTCAGCGTGATCGATTTATTTGTATTACGCTTTACTTACTGAGTGTCGAAAACGAATTAAATTGACTGGTTCATTGCCGATATCGTAATTCGATTCTTTAGCTGATGGCCAACATTGATTCGGTATTCACATGCGTATGTAGATTATCGAAGGAAGTATATTGTCCTGAGGGGGAGAATCGGTGTTCTTTATCGCTGCCGTGTTTTCATAATCGAGTGTCTATTCTCGGCCTGATGGTCAAAATCGATGTACGTTTTTCGGAATGATGGCCAGCATCTCACTACTCTTCACGAAATTATGGACAACAATGGTTTACTCATCAAGGACTGACGGATACGACTGAATTTCTTTTCTTGTCTAATTTGGCGACATAGAATTAAAACTCGCTACGTGATGGATGTATTTGAATTACGCAATACTGACTGAGGGTCGAGAACAGATTAAATATAGAGTCTCATTGCCGATATCGAAGTTCGTCTTCTCGGCTTGATGCACATCTTCGATTTTCTGTTCCCGACCTGATGAGTATGATGAGATATAGATTCACTGCATGCTTGCCAGGATCGTCTTGTGTTGCTCTTCCTGATTGCTGACATCGTATTATGTCTTTTGGCAGATGACGGATGCATCAGTCTCTCCGCGTGATGGTTAAATTCGTAGAACTTTTCTCGGAAAAACGAACAACCTCGTTTTGTAGTATAGTTTTCAACATGATGGGCATAATCGGAATACGTTACTCCTAATTGTGGCGAATTACGTAGAAATTTTTTCAGGCTGATGGACAACGTATGTGCTCCATACTCGGCCAGGTGTAATATATCTTTTAAGGATACACGTCCAAAATGACAACTTATAATTACAGTTCTCAGCCTAATGGCCATCATCCAATTCCGTTTAACGAACTGATGTTAAAAATAAAAGTACGATTATTGGCTTGATCGACAGTATCGCATTAGGTTCGAATTAGATTGACTGTATCGCTCCAAAGACTGATGTCCCAGAACGATGATCATTCCGCGCCCTGATTGCCATATTATTTCGTTCTACGGCCTGATAGTCAAGAACGAATTATGATTCACGTATTGATAGACAACAACGAATTAGTTGTTATGAACTGATATGTAAGATCGTATTACCATTTTTCGGCCTGATGTGCATCATCGACATTCTCTTTCGGGCCTGATTGTTAAGACAGATTTTCGCCTGATGGCCTAAAGGCTTGCAATGTTTCACGTTTTTCTGTGTGATTGTCAACATTTGTGTTCCTTTCTCGGCCTGAGGCACTACTATAAATTACGTCTCTCTGCCAAAGTGCCAGCATCGAATAATATACATGGGGCAGGTAACCAACATCGTATTACGATACACGGATAGGTGGACCAGATCGAAGTGTGAATCTCGGCCTGTTGGATATAATCAATACTATTTTCACTGCCTGACGGCCAAGATTTACTGTCGTGACTCGGCTTGATGTACAAAACCGACTGTAGTCTCTCGGCCAAAAAAACGTCAATTAGTTTCGGCTCAAGAACCGATGACAAAGGACGAAGAAATTCTTTCGGCCTCAATGCCAGCCATGAAATTCGATTTTAGTGTTGATTGGCATCATCGAGTCGCGATTCACAAACTGAAATCCAAGATCCAATTACGGAGATCGGAATGACGGTCTACATCGAGGAACCACACGCAGCTATTTGGGGAAATTTTTATTAACTTTCTCGGCCAGATGGATGTCATCGAATTACTTTTCACGGACTAATGGTCCAGATCTTACTTCAACTTTAGGCCTGATTCCCAAAGACGACGTACATATCTTGTTCTGATGTACAGCATTGATTTTCGTTTCGCGTCATAAAGTGTATGGTATAAGGCTGTCTTTCGCCCTGGTGGCCAACATTGAATTAAATTTTTGAATTAAGACTGGACAACATCGTGTGACAACATGTGATGGTTACCGGCATAATGTCCATTTCGTACTGCGTTTCTCGACATTGTGTCTAACATCGTATTACGTTTTACGACAAAGTCAAGTTTTAAGTAATTTTCTTGGTCTTATATACTAAATCGAAGGTTGTCTCTCAGACAGATATCTTCATTTCACGTATTTCTGCCTGATTGTCGATAACGAATTACGTTTCACGTCTAGATGTCCAACATCGAAAAACGTATGACTAGCTGATTGACAGATTCTATTCACGTTTCTCGGCCCGATTGCCGAATTCTTAAAACTTTTCTCGGTCTGACTGCTTCCATTGATTTTCTTCTCTCGGCATGATGGCCGACAACGAATTACATTACGTTTCCTGATGGATATCAGCCAGTTCGTTTTCACGGACAGAAACACCAAATCTCATTGTGTTCCTGGGCCTGGTGTCGTTGTAGTACATTTTTGCCTTGATGTAGATCATCGAATTTCGTTTCACCGACTGACGTACATAACCGGATTCCGTATCCCTGCCAACTGAACAACACCGAATAATATTCACTTCCAGATGGACATTATCTTAAATCAATTCTATGCCTGACGGACAACATCGAATTAAGCTTCATAACCGGATGGCCAAGATCGAAGAACAGCTTATGCACTGATTGACAAAATAGCCGTCCTTTTCAAGGGCTCATGATTAATAACGAAATAAATTTCTCACGAAATACGCTTCGCGAATAAATGGTCAATGTCTTCCTATGCTTATCGGCTTGTTGTCCAACATCGAATTACGTTTCGCGGCTTAATGGCCAAATACGAAATACTTTTCATGGTCTGATGGGAGAAGTTCGAAGTTTGAAATTTGGCCAGACGGTAAACATGGAGTTTCATTCATCACCCAAATGCCAAACACGTAATTACGATTCATGGGCTTATGGTTAATTTCGAAGAAGGTTTCTCATCCTCATTCACAACATCGTATTACCTTTCTCTGCTTGAAGGCCATCACATTACAACCTTACCAGTCCTGAAGGACAACATCGATTTACGATTCAGGGAAACATGGAGAAAATCGAAGTACGTTGCCTGTTCTGTTGGCAAATATTGTACTACAGTGCTCAGTCTAATGCCAAAATCGAATTCCTTTCCTCGACCTGGTTACCAAAATCGAATTACTACTCCCAGCCTGTTGGATAGCTCAAAGCAACTCTCACGTCCAGTTGACCGAGCCCACAGTACATATCGTGACGTGATCAACAAAATCAAGACCACATCCATGCCTCAAAGCTATGATCAATCTTCGTTTGTCAGGCTAATGCACAAATTCGTATTACGATTCACGGGTTAATGTTTAACGTCGAAGGTCAATTCATAGCCTAGTAGGCAACAACGAACTTCGAATCTCAGGCGGACAGCAATAATCGGAATTGGTTTCATGTACTGGCTTTCCATATCGAATAAAGTACTACCGTCTGATATGAAATACAAAATTGCGTTGGTAACCAGGTCGAGAATAGGAATTAGATTTTGAAAATTAGGATGTGCGTTGTAGTTCGATGTTTGCCATCAAGACCGGGCAAAGTATATATACTTCGATTTATTCCTTGATCCCGTGAATCGATGTCCTGTTGCTCATAATCTATTTACGTATCACAGAAATTTGGGAAAGATCGAATTACGTATCTCGGCCTTTCTGAGAGCATAGAAGCACTCTGCTTGGCCTGATGGCCATGATAAAACGTCATGTCATAGCCTGATGTTTCATTCCGGTTTAATTTTCACGGATTGACGTCATGCATTAAAGAATAATTCATGTCCAGCTGGATATATTCTGATTAAGATTCTCGGGACAAATGGCAGAACCGAATTAACATTCAAGGAAAAATGCACCACGCAGTAGTTGATTTGTTCCTCAAGGGACATATCGATCAAGTTTCTCTGCCTGAGTGCCATCATGGGTCTTTGTTTACGGAAAGGCGAATAACAACGTGCATACATGCATTACTACAGCCAGACGTACGTAAATTCATGCGCACATTTGTACATTCGCACATACATATTTACTTAAGGCAATAGGCACATATACAGATATGTATACACATACGTGCGCACAGCTCCACGTACGCGCACGTCTACCTTAATGCATAACAGATTATGTACAATCCCACGCACTTTCAAACCTATAATGAAAACGTATGGAATGGTTTATATATAAAAAAGTACATACATACGTTCGTAAATATTACGTACATTGATGCATTCGATTGTACATAACTGCGTACGGACATAAATATATACCTAATTCCAAACTATACACACTTATGTGTAACTACATAAAAACGTACATACAAAACCTAACATAATTATATATGTTTGTGTATGTGTGTGTAGACAGACACACGTATACGTATATATACGTTAATACTTTCGTACATGCACTCGTCCATAGAAATGTTCGTATATATGTACGAAGATTCATACGTACCTACACTTAACGGCATAATCAATTACTTGCATAAATTTGCATGTACGTTCCTTTTTACGCTGCTACACAGTAACTGACGCAGTTACGGACTTACATGCGTACGTACATAAGAAAGTACGTTCGACAGTAGCGGCGTAAATAGGCACACATTTGGCCTAAATAAGTAAATACATAACTGCGTTCATGCATATACACTTACGTATATGCAGACGATAGGAAGCACCAGCATACGTACATGCCAACGTGCCTTCATACATAAATACAACATAACGGCGTAGATACATACGTACAAACGTATGTACGCACAAACAAACATTCATCGCTGTTTAAGTTTATATACCTTTGAACAACACTACGTTCATACGTACCTAAGTTCATCCATAAATATGTACCTGCATGCTACGTAATTACTAACCTAGGAAAAAATACACGTACGTCAGTGTACTTCGTTTGAATACACACAATCCTACGTACGTACAATCATACGTATACACACACTCACGTTCAAATCTGCATACGAACGCACCGAAGTATGTACATGCCAAATTGAGAAATTATCAACTTACTAAGAACGAAAACGACAACGTCCATGTCCTCGTACGTTCGTAAAAACTTATGAACATACCTGTGTTTCTACATACCTAAGTAACTTCATAAAGACGTACGTGCATTCTACGTAAGTACATATAAGCTTAATTAATGCAAACATACGTAAATGCTCACGTTTATTCTTAAGCAGTTGCGTACATTATTTCGTATGTAACTACATGCATTCGAACGAATATACTTAAAGACTTACATACATAAGTAAATACCAACGAAGGGACATACTAAAGTTTGTTCATACATACGTAAGGACATACCTACATATGCACATGCATATTATGTACATTCCTACGAAATTGCCAATGTACGTGAATTCCTAATAACTTATATACCTACGAAGAAACATAACGGTGTATACATATATATATACACACACGTACGTAAACTCCTAGAATGTACATACGTAGATTCGCTTGAGTATACAGGCGTTCATACCTTCGTACATTTGGAGATAGGTACGTACAAGCCTAAGTAAATAGATATCGTATTACAGCATACCAACATAAACTCATACAGAAGTACGTACCCAATTACATACATACAAACCTAACAACGCAGTTACGGACATACCTTTGTAATACACATGTACACATCTCATTACTAATGTAAGTATGTGTAAACAGAAGGACGTACATACAAACGTAAATAAATAAAGAACTACGTTCATACGCATGTTCTAAAGTTCGTAAATATCTATATAATTACATGCACACGAATGTAAATAAATGGAAACGTACTTACATACGGGCCTAAATGAATATGTATGTTTAAACGTACGGTATATCATACCTTCGTATTTACTAGCACACATTCCAAACCTATGTATATACATCCAACGTATTGACTTATGTAAGTACGCAACAATACACTTACGACATTAATTATGTTCGTTCATATGTACGCACGTCCATACCTACGTACACACGTTCCTGCATACGTACATACCTAAATCCTTCGATATATGCGTGTGTACATTCTACATAATGACAGGTATTCGCACGTAAATTCAAGGTACGTAAATAAAAACGTAAATGAATACTTAAGTGAGTACATTACTATGTACGCACGTATGTATATGTTACGTAAATTCATATTTACATACACACAAACGTCAGGACACTTACACATACGGACAACACCCGTACGGACGTATACGGACGTATACGTAAATATACGGACGTACGTTCCTTGATACGTAAGTACACACCAACGAACATATATACATAATTACCTACGTACGTACGTAAATTCTGTGTAAGTGCTTACATACGTAAGTCGATAATCACTGCGAATGAATATACATACGTGCATACCTACGAACGTACATTAATAGGTACGTACAGCCCTACGAAAAGGCATGCATTTGCAAGGACATCCATAAGAACTTAGATACATACGAACGTACATGACATTGTGTAATATCGTACATACATACCAACACACTTACGTATCGTACTTACATACATTCAAACTTACATACGTATATACAGTAATAGATTCTCATAATAAGTATCTACCTACGTATGTAGCAAAGCCGGACGATACATACGTAAACATATGTATACATATGTTCAATCCTACGTACTTATATACATACAAACATGCATGCAGTGCTTCGTAAATAGAAAGGTACGAACATACATACGTAAGTTCATTATTGATTAAGAATGTAACTGCGTATGCAGAAGGACGAACCTGCACATAAGTACTTACCTACGTCAGTACACAGAAAATTAAGGATGTGAATACGTAAGTATGTAAGCACGTACGAACGTACGTACGTTCTTACGAAACTATACCTTACATACGTAATTATATACATATATGCACACGAAAATACTACCGTACGTACGCACTTAAGAAAGTATATGTCTACGTACGTGAATACATATAACGTGAGTATCACCATGCTACGTAAGTATGTACGTGTTGGCATTGAAGTTACGTAATTATTTACATACATAGGTATGTACGCAACTTGGTATATGCGCCTGTATGTATGACGTATATATGTACGTCCGCTGATTACAAGTTACGTAAGTAAGTTCGATGATAAGTATGCACATACTGATTATGTTCGTACGAAAGACTGTATGGAATAACGTCGTTACGCAGGGGTGCTTTTACACATGTATGTACTTACGTAAATATGTAGGTATGAATAAAATTACACATACACGTACACATACACATACACATACACATACACATACACATACACATACACATACACATACACGTACACGTACACATACACATACACACACATTCATATTTATACGTCCGTAGTTAAGCATGTCCGTAGGAAGTATTGTACCTACGTACATACATACGTGCGTACATACGTGCCAACTTACATAATCCCGGTCATTCATGCAAACGTTTGAACAAACGTGCGAAATTTTATAGTATTGCGTTCACGCATACGTATGTCAATAATCTCACTCTAACATATCTTACGTACTGCACACCAGTAGATTAACAAACCTTACGTTTGCACAAACTTACGTACGTAAAGAATACTCACGTACGTAAATAGGTAACTGCGTACATAAATAAGTATCTACGTACAAACGTAGTTACTTACGTACACTCGACTGTACAATTCTATGAACCAGTCATAACTACGTGCGAATATTCGTAAGTACGTACATACGTAGGTAGAATACTACGAATATGAATAAGTGAGTAAACACACACGAACGTAGTAACCAACTTTCGAACATCCTTATGTTCCTACGTTCATGAACACATGTGTGAGTACAAGCATAACTACGTACTTTTCCACGCACGAAATTAACTACGATATTACATACCAAGTTATATATCCCTGTCTACGTAAGTCATACCAGCATTGGCACAAACGTTCTTACGTACATTCATACGTGCTGACATAATTATAATCGTACAACCTACGTTGGTACGTACATACGAAATTACACTCATTCGTACTTACATGCGTTTGAACATAAATATATACGAACATGTATACGGATAAAACAATTGATAGTGATGCATTTCCAAATACTTATATAAGTACTTCCGTTAACATATATGGACACACATACTTAAGTACGCACGTGCATACGTAAAAACGTGCATACGTACGTACATACGTACATATGAACGTACATAACTGACAGGAGAATACACTAACGAACGTGTATAAATAAGTTCGTACATGAAAGCGTAAGTGCAACACGGTGTACTTACGTACAAATTCTCTTACCTAGAACCGCACATAACTACGTACAATTCTAAGTACGTACATTCGAATGTACATAAATACATTCGCTCATTACTAATTACGTACTTAATTAAAAGTATTTAATCACTCATGGAATTACATGAATGCAGTCGTACATACATAGGTAAGGTCTTACTAAAGTGCTTACATACCATTTGCGTATGTATATACACGATCATACACAAGATCGTACATAATAGAGATATAATATAAATCGGTACTTTCATACGTATAAGCATACTTACGTTTATACTTCCAAACATAAGAACGTACATAGCTACGAAATGACGTATCAACGTACATACAAACTACGTACGTACAATCTCACCTAAGTTCAAACAAGTGTACGTATATACTCACGTATGTACATACATTCGTTCTCATTTGTCTGAGAAAGTGCATACTCACGTACGTGAACTACAATTCTCGAAGTATGTACGAACATACCAGCACACGTTCATTCCGAATTATTTCCTTGTACGCGTACGTCCATAAATAAATACGATAATGCCTACGTATTTCCGTACCTAAGTAAGCAGAAATCTGTATAGGTACATCCTATGCATCGATATCCATACTTACGTACGTACCTACGTAACTTCATACCTATGTAAATACATACTAAATTGCATACATACTTACGTTCGTACATACACACGTACGTCCTTACTAGCGTACGGAATTATGTACGCAATTACGTACGTACAATCACATACACCTACGTACTTTCGTACAAACGTTCATATCAACGTACGGACATAAATACGGTAATACATACGTGCTAACTTACATTCATACGTACGTATACACATTCTAACTTAGATACATATGTTCGTTCATTAATACTTACGTACATGTCGCTATACGTTCATGAATACCTACGAATAGGCCGCTGATCTTACTGACGTACGTATATACATAATAACGTATAAATATATATTCATACAAACGTACGTACGTACAAAGCCATGTGCGTTCATGACAAAGATTTTTTACATCTTACACACATACATACTTCCTTGTATACCTACGTACGTAGATAAATACTAACGTTCATATGTACATATGAAAGGGTATATCAACATATTTAAATATATACATACGTACTCAGCTACATATATTCATAACTACGCAAGTTCATAGAGACCGACTTGTACAACGAACGTTCATACAACCGGAAGTTCATACTTACTTACGGTCATACCAACGTACAATATTGCATATGTACCTACGTTCAAAATTACGTACTAAATTACGTATGTACGTACATACCTATAAACAAGTTTAAGTACAGTCATATATAGGTCAGTACACTCCTACATAGGTCCATACATACGTACTTGCATATATACGTACGAACGCACATTCCCACATCTATATAAGAGTACGTACAGTCAAACGTCGAAGCATCCTTACATGCGAACGTAAGTAAGTAGATTCCCAAGTACGTACATTCTACTTCCAAATATAAATACTTAAATATTCATCAACTTACGTGTATATATATAGGCGTACTTAAATACCTGTATTAGTTGTAAAAAGACACGATTTTACATACCAACGTAAATACATACGTAAATTCATGCTAGCATAAGTAGATGATAATATACGTACATACATACGAATATACGCACACACCTACGTCGTTGACATGATATGAACGTTAATATGTACGTTCATATTTATTTTCGGACAAAACCAGCTCCGTACATACATACATATTTCCACATACAGGTACGTTGATACATACGTAAGTAAATACAAACGTACATATATAACTACATACGAACAATCGCAAGTAATTAGATACATATGAAAGTACAAGCATATGTACCTAAATACCTCTGCAGATAAATATCTAAGTAAATACCAAAATACCTCCATGACAGCGTATACACAAACATAAAGACGTTACCCTAATTTAGGTACGCAACTGCGTACGTAAGACACTACGAATGTACATACTTACATACGTAATTACGAAATTCTGTTTATACGTACGTAAAAATATAGCATTTTAATGAATACGTAAGTACATACTTACGTTCAAGCATTCGTACATATTATCGTAAAAACTTAAATAAGTAAGTACCTACATGCGTATCATGAATATTTATGTACGAACCTAGTTACATACATACACACATACATACGGTCATTCATACATACATAGAAAATTACGAAGGTACATTCGTGCGTTCATAGCAACGGACGTGGATACATACGAGCGTAGATTCCTACGGTGTTACATACATACGTAAGTACGTACCTATGTACGTAGATAAATACCTATGTTTCAAACTACATACTTACGTAACTACGCAGATGCATAAATACGTGCGTACATCCCTACGTAAGCGTGTACATGAGTACTTGCAGACCTACTTACGATCTTACCTAAGATCATGCATACTTACGTACGTACAAACCAACGTACGATCTAACATACATACCGACATATCTACGTACTTCCTTATCCAAGTAAGCTCATAGCTAAATTGGAACTTAAGTAGGTACGGATATCCGTACGTATGTACTAATGTAATTTCTCACCTACTTACGTACAAAAATGCGTACGGACATAACTACCTACTTACGTACATACATACATGCATACCAACGTTTGTACGGTCGTTCATACACACGTACGTGCTGCCCTACTTACATACATACCTACGTTGGTACGTACATAAGAACATACATACAGACGTAAGTCATTCATACGTGTGCACACCTTCGTACGTACATACACACGTACGTGCGTATCCACACACGTTATTTGCAATGAAAATTCATAACTACGTAGTTTCATACATACGTGCGTTCACATGTTCTTACGTATATATTTAAGTACGTAGATACTTACGGAGGTTCATTCTTACATAGGTACATACCTAAGTACGTACATATATACGTAGAGTCGTATACACCTACGTACAAAGTTATTACCAAATTATTTACGTATGTTATTACGAATGTTCCTGCATACATACACAGAAACATGCCTAGGTACAATCATACATACGTACGTATATACCTATGGACATTCATAGCAACGTACGTGAATGTCTACTTACAAACATACATAATTAAACACCGACCAACGTACGTACATGCATACGTAGGTACATACGTAAGAACGTACATATATACAAAAGTACACAGCTTCGTTCGTAAGCATATGTGTACGTACACACCTACATTCCTACTTACCTGCCTTCGTCCATCCTTACTTGAGTACGTACAGCATCCTTACATTCACACGTCGCTAACTACGTACATAATTATACAAAGAAGTACAAAGCTGCAGGGTTTCATGCCTACTTACGTGCATAACTACTTACGTAAATTCCTACGTACTTACATAATAAACTACATACGTCCATACGTACGGTTATTCATACGCGCATATCTATGATCGTTCATTCATATGTACGTACATACTTAGATAAATACATGCATACGTGTGGTTGTCCCTATGTTTGCAGGTACATACGTACGCTTCAACGTTCCTTCATATTTACGTACGTGCATACACACTTGTGTACATAACAACGTACGTTCATACATACGTACATACATTCCTACGTACGGACATGCATACGAAAAAATATGCTTACGTATGATCATACCTATGAACTTACATGCCAAAGTGCATTTATGCATTCGTATACATATACGAACGATCATACCAACGTACGTGCATGCCTACGTTAGTTCATACCAACGTAAGTTAATGGATACGTAATACATACTTAGTAACTTTCATACAAACGTACCTTCATAACTAACTACGAACTTACTTATGTTCGGATCTGTTTTCGCAGGTACATATCTACGCACGGGCATACATATTTTCGGTCATATCTTCGAAAGTACATACTTACATACGTGCGTAGCGAAGTAAGTACTTACCTACGTTCGTAATTTCATTCTTACGTACGTCCCTACATAATTATACTCATACTTACGTAAATATCTACAAACGTACATGCCAAAGTAAATATATATACATGTACGTAGAAACCTACGTTAGTGCATATCTACGTTCGTGCATACCAACGTATTCTTCTCATTTTTCGATGGAGTAGCAATGAAACATGTTAATATCAAAGATATTTCGCAGATTTCACGACGAAACGTTAAAAACAATTTCAATTTAACTGTTGGACGGTATTTTATTGTAACATACGTAATGTTCGCTGTTTGTTCTTCAAAACTGTATAATTTAACAGATACATAGTCCTCCCCACAATTTCAGAGGTTTGCCGTTGATACCCAAGTATTCTTGATATAATCGTTTTTTCCGTTGTAAATTAGGGGAGACTTGCAATATCCAAACGTATTCCTTTGATGTCAAGACGAAACAATGGTAAAACCTTAAATTTCCCGCTTTCATCTGTATATTCTTGAAATATAAGTATTTCTAGTAGAGAATTCGATAAAACATGCTATTTTTACAGCTATTTCTTAGAATTCACAACGAGACATTGATGACATATTAAATTTCTTTGCTTCCACGACATTTTCTTGTAACATTCGTGTTTCTCTTTGTTCGTTCGCGAAACTAATTAGTTTCATATCTATACCGCGTTTCCCAAGATTTCTATGAATTTTACAGTTTCGCCCATATTTTCGTGAGATGTTATTGTTTTTCGTTGTTATTTCAATAACGCTTGTTATTTTCATAATCATTTCATAGATTTTTGACGAAAGAGTGGTAGTAAGTTGAATTCCAATTGTTCGATGATGTTTTCCTGTAACGTACGTATTTCTCATAGTAAGTTAAGCAATACTATCTAATTTTACCGATATTTTCCAATTTCCTCCAATTCAATAATCTACATGATTTCAACGATTTTTTACTGAAATATTCGTATTTATCGTTGTAAGTTCTACAAAAGTTGTAAAAGTGCTTTGTATTCCATTGATATCGTGAAGAAAACGCGATAATACGATAAATTCTACACTTTCGACAATGTTTTCTGTATATGTAATCATATATCAATGTAGTTTCGATAAAACATGCTTTCAGTGATATTTCGCTACGAAGAAGTATAATAATTTGAATAATCCTATTTCGAACGTGCTTTATTGTAACATCCGTATTTTTCGTTGTCAATTCAAAAATACATTCTAATAGTATAAACATATTCCAGTTCCCACCAGTTTATTAACTTAAACTGTTTCTCCGACATTTTCGTGAAATAATTTTATTTTTCCTTGTATCTTCAGCAATACCTGTAAAAGGCGGAAATGTTCCATGGATATCCGAACAATAATCTGATAATACGTCAAATTTCACTCTTTCGAAAGTTTTTTCTTGAGATATTCATATGTTTCATTGCAACTTTGTTGAAACTTGTATTTTCATACACATTTTATTGATTTCACGACGAAACAGGGAAGAGAGTTTGAATTTCTCCGTTTTGAACTTGATGTTGCGATACTTTCGCATTGTTCGTTGTAAGTTCGGCAAAACTTGTTAATTCCATAGATGTCTCGTAGTTCCCTCCATTGCAATTACATTGTTTCCGCAATATTTTCAAGAAACATTCAAGTTTTTTTATGTAATTGCTGAAATACATGTGAAATGCGAATGTACTTCATAATCATTGTGATTAAACTGTGATATTGCCATAAATTTCTCTCTTTTGAGTGCGTTCTGTAGAAATATTTGTATTTCTCTTAGAATATTCGACATGCTGAATAGGTAGATATTTCTTTGATTTCTGTAAGAATTAGTGATAAATATTTTAATTTCTCTGTTTCGACGTTGTCTTCGTGTAACATTAGTATTTTGTTGGAATATCTAAGAAACATTCTAGCTTCATAGATATATTGTAGATTCCAAAGTTTCAAATAATTACTCAGCCGTTAATAACTTCGCCGTTATTTCCCTGCAGTATTTGTCTTTCCTTTAGATTTGGCAAAACATTCAAAATGCTTATATTTTCCACTGACGAAACATTATTAAAATGTCTATATTCATTCTTTCGTCGAAGATATCATGGAATTATCGTATTTTTCGTTGTAGATACGAAGAAAATCGTTAATTTCGTTGTTATTCCGTAGGTTTCACAACTAATCGGTGATAATTACATGAATTCTCTGTTTAGTCGGTTTTATCTCGTACCATCCATATTTTCCTTTCTAAGTTTGGCGAAACTGCGTAACGTCATTGATATTTCGTCTTTCCCACAATTTCAATATATGACTCTTTCTGACCATTATTTTGGTGAAGAATTCGTGTAATTGTTTTATATTCTGCGAAATTAACAAAGGCGTATATATTACAATGGTACCCTGATGAAGCACTGATAATACGTTAAAGTAATCTCAATAGTCGTTTCCATGAAAGATTCGTATTTTCTGTTGAATATTTGATAAAACATACTAATTTCACCGATGTATATATTACTACGACAGATTGATAATAAGTTGAAATTCCTGTTTCAACGATTTTTTCATGTAACATTAGTGTTTTTCGTAAGTCTGTCAGAAGTAGCAAATTTCATAAATATTTCGTAGTTTCAGACTAATTCACTGGAAAGCTCAGTTTCACCTATTTTTTCGTGATATAATCGTGTTTTCAGTAGTAAAATCTTCAAAACTTGAAGATGCACTGTTATTCCCTGACGTCAGGTAGAAAGAGTGATAATACGATTAAATTCCCACTTTTGAAACCATTTTCTTGAAATATATTAGTTTTCGTAGAAGATTCAATAAAATGCAAGTTCGAAAGATATTTCGGAGGTTTCAAGTAGGAAGAGTGATACTAATTAGATGTTCTCTGTATCGAATATGTTTTCGTGTAACACACATATTTTTCGTCTTAAGTTCGACAAAACAAACTAATTAAATAGATAGTTCGTTTTTCCCAAAAATCGTTGAATTACTGTATTTGAAGGTATTTATGATTAATATAACATTCGTGGTTATCGTTATAAATTTGGCAAGCTTACGAGAGGCAGAGTTATTCCATTTATATCATGACGAAAGGGTGATAATTCATTGGATTTCAATCCCTCGGCAACGTTCTGTTGTAACATTTGTATTTCCTTGTAGATTCGATAAAACATTCATATTTCGAGAATAATCCTACATTGAACGACGGAGGAGTGATAATTTGAATTTCAACGTTTCTACGAGGTTTTCCTGTAACGTTCTTAGTTTACGTGGCAAGTACGAAGATGATATTTAATTTCACAGATATAACCTAGGACCCACCATTTAAATTAGACTTTTTCGCCGTCATTTTCATGAAATATTCGTGCGTTCAGTTGTAAATTCGGCAAAACCTGTAAAAGGAATTTGTTTCCCTCAATTGTTATTACGTTACAGACATGATAAGTATTATCCTTTTGACGATGTTATATCGAAATTTTCGTACTTTTCGCTGTATTTTGAATAAGAAGTTATAATTTCATCGGTATTTCATTGATTTCAAGACGAAAGAGTTACTATAATACAAAATTTTTCGTTTCGAAGTTGTTTTCGTGCAGTATCCGTATTTTTTTCGCTGATTCGATAGAACATTCTAATTTCTTAGATAATTCATAGATTTCATGACGAAAGCGTGATAATTTGAAATTTTCTGCTCCGAAGTTGTTTTCGTTTAATATTTCTAATTTTCATTGTTTTTTCGACAAAACCAGCTAATTTCGTTAATATTTCTTAATCCACACCAATTCAATGAATTGCATGTTTTCTCTATTATTTTCGAGAATTATTCGTGTTTTTCGTTCAAAATTCGGCAAAAATGCAGAAGGTGTGTCCTTTCATTGATACCGTCAGAAATCAGTGACAATACGTTATAGTTCACGCTCTCAACGATGTGTCCTTGTAATATTCGTAATTTCCGATCAAGATTCTATGAAACATGGTAATTTCAAAGTTATTTCGTTGTTTACACCAATCCTAAGATTTACTTTGTTTCTCCCTTATATACGTGAATCACTGTTATCCTTCTTCCTAAATTTGAAAAATCTGTGACTTCATTGATATAACGTTGATCACTCCAATTCAATATATTACAAGGTGTCGCCATAATATTCGTAAAGTATTCGTGTTTTCGTTGTAAATTCGGTGAAATATGTAAAATGTTGAAGTTTTCCATTGATATACTGAAGAAAGAGTGTTAATACGTTGAATTAAATTCTTTCGATTACTTCTCCAGAAATAATCATATTTTTCGTTATGGATTTGATAAAACATGCTAACTTCCTAGATATATTGTGGATTGCACGACGAAAAAGGTATAATAATTCACATTTCACACTTTCGATTACATCTCCATGCTTCAGACCTATTTTTCGTTGTACACTCGAAAAAACTTGCAAACATGTGGCATAAATATATCGTAGATCCCACCAACTCCATGGAATCCATTATTTCGATTATACTATTTTGAAATAATCGTTATGTCGACAGAACTTGTAAAAGGAACAAGTATTCAATCGTTATAGTGACTTAAAATAGTAATACCATAAATTTCTCTATTTCGAAGTTCTTTTTTCTTAAATTTCGTTCTTTTCATATAAATTCTATTTACCATGCTATTTTCACAGGTATTTCATAGATTTCAGGACGAAAGAGTGTTAACAAGAAAAATTTCTCCATTTAATCAATACTTTCTTTTAACCTTCCTTTTTCTTTGTAAATTTGACAGACCTGTTAATTACATATATATTCCGTATATTTTACCAGTACAATGTATACCTGTGTTTTCGCGGATTATTTCGTGGAATATTCTTGTCTTTCGTTGTAAAATTGTGAAACACGTAGAAAGAACAGGTATTCCATTGTTATCGTAACGAAATTGTGATTCGTTAAATTTCACAGTTTCGACTATGTTTTCTTAAAAGTTACAAGTTTGCCGTTGCAGGTTCGATAAACGTTAGTTTCATTAATATTTTGCTCTTGTCACGACGAAACAGTAGTAATATGTATAATGTAACTGCTTCGGGAACATTTTCTAGTTACAATCGTAATTTTCGTTCTAAGTTCATCAAAACAATCTAATGTCGTATATATTAGTTCCGACCAATTGAACTAATAATACATTTCCGCTGACATTTTCGTTGAATACCTACATCTTTCTTTGTAAATTCGGCGAAGCATGTAAGAGAAGTATAACTTCAGTTGATATCGTGACGAAGCAATTATAAAACTCAATGTTTCCCTCTTTGGGAAGAGTTTTATTGAAAAATCCGTATCTGTCATTTTAGATCCAATAAAACATGCTCAGTTCGTAAATATTTCGTAGATTTCACGTCAAACCAGAGATAACATATTGAATTTCTCTGTTTCGGGCAAATATTCGTGTCAAATTCGTATATTTCGCTGCAAGTTCCAGAAAATCAGAAATTTGCATAGATATTGCGTAGTTCCGACCAATTCATTATATTACTATATATCGCTGAAATTTTCATGAAATAATTGAGTTTTTAGTCCAGATTTCTGCAAAACTTATGGAAGGCATTCGAGTACAATTGGTATCGTGTCGAAAGTGTGATAATACATAGAGCTCCACTATTACCAGGGTTTTCTATCGAAATATTCGTACTTCTCGTATTAGATTCGAAATAACCAGCTATTTGCGTAGACATATCTTAGTGCGACATTTTCGTGTATTAATCATGTTTTTGTAAATTATGCAAAGCATGTGGTAGTCATTACTACTCCATCAGTATCATGACGAAAAAGCGATAACAAAGTATATTTCACTTATCCGACATTGTTGTCTTGAAATATTCCTTCTTTCATTGAAGTTTAGGTAGTACAATCTAGTTGTACAAATTTTTCACAGATTTCACGTAGAAATGCTGGTAATAATATGAATTTGTCTGTTTCGGAGTAGTATTCCCGTTAGAATCGTATATTCGTTGAAAACTCCATTATAACTTCTAATTTCATAGGTACGTCCTAGTTCTAACCTAGTTCCTTCCATCTCACTTATTTACACCTTTTCGCCAATGCTTTCTTAAATATTTACGTCTTTCATTTTAATTTCAGCGAAACATGAGAAAGTCATATGTATTCCGTTCATTTCATTTGGCAGAAGTGATAATTCGTTAACCCCCAGCGCTCCGCACATTTGTACCACTTCTTAGTTTCAAATCAGGCTAACTTTTGCCGCGGATCGCTGCAGAGGGAATCGTCTTATTTTGATTAACAGGAATAAACGTGCTCTTGAAATTTTCTGATGTTATTTACTACATGCATATGGACATTCCTCTTGTAAATATGCGATAAAGATTAAAATAATATCATTTATACAGTTGTGATATCTTTCAGGCCGTATCTCATATGCATTATTTGTTAACTCCGGGAAGTTTCCTGTAATCCCTTTCTTGAATTTTTCCATGCACCTTTCCTGATTATGTTAAATTTTCCGTTTAATCTGATTTCAGAAATTGATGTAGAAACATTTGCCGTATCCTGACGGAAGTCTCCTACGAGTTGATCGAATCAATTTTCCGATATTGTAAATAGTCAGTGTTTTCTCATTTCGATTGTGCTCTACAGATTTCTAGAGAATGTATGAAATAATTATTGATTCTTCCATTCCCCAGAAAAACAATTTCTGCCACCACTGAATTGATTTCCTCAAATAGCAACAAATGGTGGAATATTGATCAACCCTATCAGCACCATATATCGAATTTGTGTAGCCGACAAAAACACTTTGATTTTCGATTAATGCTTCTGATTCCAGCACAACGTATATATGTTACTGTTGTTTCCAAATTCCAGTAAGTTGGCCGTTGTTCAATGACGGTACTATTCTCTTACATCCCCAAGCTGAGGTAGCAATTTGTTTCCTTAATTGATTGCAACAGTCCTGCTTTCATATAATCTTGGTTCCTTTAGAGTTATTGGAACACAATTTCTGTTTGACTCTATGTTACATTAAAAGTGCCACAACATTACCCTTAATCCTTCAAAGAAGAATATATTATTGTAGTGCCTATCGGTATGCATGTGATACCCTTTTGCGGTAGTTTCCCATTAGAATAATTTTTAGTGCAGATGCAGGGTGATGCATCTGGTGCTGGCAGGTAAATCTGGCCTTGGCAGATTTTCGGAAGTGGTTCCAAATTATTGAATCATCATACACACACATCCGAATCCTGAATCTGCTAAAACGTACATTCGAATGCACTACTTTGTATGTTTATGGGGACTGTAAGTAGCAGAACATTCTTTTCCTATGAATTTTACGGATTAATCAACGCACATTATTTCTCCAGTTATAAAATATTCTGAAACTGTGGAAGTTATATATTCCTAATTATTACTTGATCGTTGAATACGTGTGCCCATGTCATTTTTCGCGAAACAGGTAGTTTCCAATGCAACCAGAATATCTGATTCAATTACTACTTGTATATATGTTTCTAAAGAAATATATCCTACTTCTGTCCTTAACCTAACAGTATTCTTGCATACTTGTCAGAGGTAACGTACTCTTATTCACAGAATATCCAGTAAAAGACCAAATGCATTCTCTTTCACATAACGCCACGGTTGCCAAATAGAGTGACATGATATTTGTTTCAAGTTTATAATACTTTCATCGTAACTGCTGGTTTCATATACATTTTACCACTCCGTTCATGAAACGCAATATAAAATATTGTACTCGCTGTACAATATTTGATGGAACGCGTAGTCCAAATACATTTGGCGATACACAGCAATATATTCATTAAGGAATCGGTAATTGTTCTGTAACAAAACGCCATTCTTCTAAGTATTAATACGATTTTTCGCTTTCTCACTCACAATAAATCACATTTATCGCCTCCTAGTGTGTACAAATTTGTCCACCACTACCTAAGATATCAAAATCTTAAAAAACAGAGTCTTACACTGGAACTAGTTATAGTTGAAAAACAAATACGACTTCACTATGATTCAGCTCTAAATTCTCATCATAATATTTATTTTTCTTCATGTTGCTGAACATAAAAGATATCTTAAAAATATTTAACATCATAATTACAGATTCAGCAAGTTCTAACTAAACGTAATATTGGACGATACGGAGGATAACGTAGCATCTTAAGACTACAGATATTGAAGACAACGTAATACCTGGCTGAAATCAATTGGCAACGCAGCAGATTCATTGGAGTTACTGAACGAATGTCGGATGTTTTTGTAGCGGAAACAACGTAGCTCAAAGTTTTCAATTTCACACTCTCGACGTTGTTTTCCTGACATAAACGTCGTTGTTCAATCGATGATACATGTTAATTTCTCATATATTTCGTAGATTTTAGAACGAAAATTTGAAAATTATTTGAATTTCTCTGTTTTGAATTTGTGTTCGTGTAAAATTTTTATTTTCTATTGTAAGTTCTACAAACTAAGTAATTTTAAAGATATACCGCAGATCACAAATATTCAAGGAATGACAAAATTTCGCCGGTATTTTCCTGAAATATTCGTGCTATTCGTTGCTAATTACGCAAGACTTTTAAAAGGTATATGTACTCTATTAATACCAGGACGAAAATAAGAGTATAAAAGATATTTTACACTTTCGACGTTGCTTTCTTGATATATCTGTACATTTCGTTGTAGATTCGATAGAACATTCTAATTTAACAGATATTTCTCCAATTTCATGTAAACAGGGACAATAACTTGAGTTTCACTTTTTTGAATTAGTTTTCTTTAAACTTTCGTATTTTTCGTAGTAAGTTGAGCGGAACCATCAAATTTCATATATACCCCGTAGTTCCCACGAATTCAATGAGATACGCAGTTTAGCCGATGTTTTCAGAAAATATTCATGTTTGCCATTTTAAACTCGACAAAACTTTTAAAAGTCATTGGTGTTCCATTGATATCGTGACGAAACTGTGATAATGTATTATGTTTTACTCCTTCAATGACGTTTTCGTTTAAGATACGTATTTTTCCTTGTAAGTTCGACAAAATTTTCTAATATTACAGATATTTGATAGATTTAGAGTCGAAGCAATAAAAAACTTAAAATACCCTGCTTCGACGTTTACTTATAACAAACAAAAATTTCTTGTTTAGAATGTCAATACTAGCTAATTTAATAGATACCTTTTATTTCAAACCAAATCAATGAATTACACAGTTTAGGAAGATGTTTTGTGAAATATTTGTGTTTTCCTTTGTAAATTAGACAAAACTTCTAAAAGGCACGGGTGTTCAATTGATATCTCGACGAAACTGTGATAATACGTTAATTTTCAAGGTTTCAACAGTATTTACTTGAAAATTTCTTGTTTTCCCTGTCGAACCTCAAAAACATGCTAATTTATTTATATTTCTTAGATTAAATAACGGCGCAGTGATAACAATTTGAATCTCTCTGATTCGACTATGATTTCGTTTAACTTTCGTATTTTTCGATGTTTGTTGGACTAAATTAGCTAATTTTATACTTATATCTTAGTTCCCACGAAGTCAATGAATTACTATTTATCGCCGATATTTTCGTGATACGTTCTTCTTTTACGTCGTAAATACGGCAAGAATTTAAATGCCGGATATATTGGATATTTATCGTGACGGAAAAAATTAAATATTACAGATTTCATTCTTTGGAATATGAATTCTTGAAATATTCGATTCTTTCTCTTGCGATAAGATAAAACATGCAAACTTGAAATGTGTTTCGTTTATTACACGGAGAAACAGTGATATTAACTTTAGTTTCCCTATATCGACGCTCTTCTCCCGTTATATTTTTATTTCCTGTTCTAAGCTGTACAAAACCAGCAAATTTCAAGAATATTCCTCCCCAGTTCAATCTATTACACAGTTCCTCCGGCATTCTATTGAAATATTCGCGTTTTACGTTTCGTGAAAATTTGCAGAATGCATTGTTATTCCACCGCTATCGGGACGAAACGGTTGTAATATGTTTTATTTCACTATGTCGGCAATGTTTTCTAGAAAAATTGGAATTTTCCGTTGTACATTCGATTAAACATGATAATTTCATAGATATTTCGTATGTTTTACGCCGTAGACGGTGTTCACAATATGAACATCTCTGTTTCGAAGACGTTTTCGTTTAATATTGGTATTTTTCGTTCCGGGTTGGAATGAAACAGATAATTGCATACATATTCCATAGATCCCACTAATTAAATCAATTACACTGTTTCTCTAACAGTTACGTGCTCTATTCGTGTTTTTCATTGCAATGACTGGAAAACTTGTACAAAGCACCTGTATTCCATTCTTATAATGACGAGACTCTGATAAAATACTAAATTTCACATATTCGACGATGATACCCTGATACATTCTTATTTCTTCTTGGAGAAGCGATAAACATTCTATGTTCCATAGGTATTTCTAAGATTTCATGGCGAAACAGTAATAAAAAATTGAATTCCTCTGTTTCGACAGATTGAATACATTGATTTCCCCTGATTTCTTTTAACACTCGTATTTTACGTCGTAAGCTCTACATAACTAGTTAAATTACTGTATATCTCGTAATTCACAACAGTTGAATGAATTAAATGGGTTAGCCGGGATTTTCCTGCCATATTCGTGTTTTTCGTTGTGAATTCATGAAGAGAACATGAGCATTCCATTGTTATCATGACGAAACAGGGACAATAATTATATTTCACTCCTTCGACGATTTTCTCTCGAAATCGTATTTTTCGTAGTAGGTTCGAAGGAACATGCAATTTTCACAATTTTTACGTACGTGAAACGACGAAACAGTGATAATAAGTTGAATTTCCATATTTCGACGGTGTTTTAGTACAACATTCATATTCGTCGTTGTAAGTTTGGAAAAACCAACTACTGCCATGTGTATTTCGTATTTCAATCCCAAACAGTGAATTACAAATTTTCGGTAATATTTCCCTGAAATAGACGTGTTCTTCGTTAAAAATAAAAAATAACTTGAAGACACAAGTATTCCACTGATATTGCGGCGAAAGAGCGATAGTACGTTAAATATTGCATTTTAGAATATATTTTACTGTCATATTCATATTTTTCGTTATAGATTCGACAAAGAATGCTAATTTTATAAATATTTCGCATATTTCACGAAAAAGAGAGGGAATAATGTGAATCTCTCTGATCGACTATGTTCACAAGAGAAAGTTATATTTATCGTTGTAGATTTGTTGTTACAGGCTAATTTCTTATATATTTGGTAGATTCCATGACGTAAAAGTGACAGTAAGTTGAATCACACTTTTTCGAAGATGCTTTCTTGAAATATTAGTATTCTTGTGCTAGTTTCGAAAAAAACTTGTTAATTTCAGTTATTTCGTAGATTTCACGACCAAGCAGCGGCAATAATTAAAATTTCACTGTTTAGACTGCGTATTCATGTAACAATCGTTTCTGTCTTTGTAAGTACAACAATCAAGAATATTTGATATATTTCCTATTTCCACCAATTCAAAGAAATTCTCATTTCCGCCTATATATTCGTTAAGTATCCGTGATTTTCGTTTGAAATTCTGCAAATTATGTAATTTTAAAGATATTTTGAGGTTCCCACCTACTCAAATAATTACTCAGTTTTGCCAAAATATTCTTGATGTATTCTTTTTTTTTTTGTAAATTCGGCTAAAATTGTAAAAGTAACAAATACTCCATGGGCATCGTGACCAAACGGTGATAACAATAGGGATGCACACTTTCAACGACGTGGAAATCGTATTTTTCGATGTAATTTCTGCAATTCTTATAGAAGGCAGAGTAATTCCTTTCATATCGTGACGAAACTCTAATAATTCATTGAATTTCCCTCTCACGACAATTTTTTTAGAGATATCCGTAGTTTTCGTTGTAGATTCATCAAAACATGCAAATTTAGTAGATATTTCGTTTCAAGTCGTAACAGAGATAATAACTTCATTTTCTCTTATTCGAATACGTGTTAATGTATATTATGTATTTTTCATTGTAGGTCCGACAAAACACACTAATTTAAGAGTTAAAGTATTTTTCTCAACAATTCAATATATTACGCTGTTTCGCTGATATTTTCCAGAAATAATATTGTTTTTGTGGTACATTAGTGATACTTCCTGAAGTCATAGTTTTTGCATTGATATCATGACGAAACAGAGATAAAACTTTGAAATCCATTCTTTCGAAGTTGTTCTCTAGAAACATGCATCTTTTTCTTCTTAGATTCCATAATCTAGCTAATTTAATGAATACATCGTAGATTTCACTACGAGATATAGATAAGAATATTAATCTTACTGTTTCGAAAATGATTTCGTTTTACAACCGTATTAATCGATTTAATATCAAAAAAAGTTATTAGTTTCATAAATACAAGATAGTTACCACCATTTCAATCAATGTATTCGTTTCGCAAATATTGTCTTGAAATATTCGCGATTTTCTCTGCAATTTCGGCAAAATTTATAAATGGCATGCGTTTTCATTTGATATCCTGGTGAAACATTGATAATTCATTAAAAATTATTCTTTCGGCAATCTTTGCTTGAAATGTTCGAAATTGTCTTCGTAGATTCTTTAAAACATGCCAGTATCATAGTTAATTCGTAGATTTCACAACGAAATAGATACAACATGTAGAATTTTTCTGTTTCGAAGATATCTTCTAGTAACATTCGTATTTTTCGTTGTAATCATTACATTTCTAGCAAATTTGATATATATATCTGCCTTATCGCCATTTCAATGAATTACATGGTTTTTTTTTACATTTTCGGTAAATATCCGTGTTTATCGATGTATATTCTGCATAAATTGTAAGAGTCATAAGTTTTCCATTACCTTCATGACGGAACAGTTATTATTTAAATTTCAATCTTCTTACGATGTTTTCTTGAAGTATTCGTGTTTTTCGTTGTAGATTCTGTAAAGTATGCTAATATTATTAATATTTCGTAGAATTCACGACAAAGTGAATGATACTAGATTGAGTCTCTCTTTTTCGACGATGTTTTCTTGTAACGTTCGTATTTTTCGCAGTGAGATCGACGAAAGTATCAAATTTCGTACATTTATCGTAGCTCTGATCTTTTCAATGAGTTACACTGTAACTTCGATGTTATCGTGAAATATTCATGTTTCAAGTAGTCAATCCGGAAAAACCTTGGAATTCATGGGTATTCCATTGACGTCGTGACGAAGCAGTGGTAATACGTTTATTTCAGTTTTTCGACAGTGTTTTTCTTTATTTATTCGTATTTTTCATTGTAGATATGATTGAACATAACAGTTTCATATGCATTTCCTTGATTTCGCGGCGACTGTTTGATAACTATTCTGAAATACGCTATATCTAATATGTTTCATTCATTAATACTTAATTATCGTAATATTTTAGACAAAATATTATAATTTCGTAGGTATTTCGTAGTATACACCAATTCATTGAATAACCCTCTTTCGCAGATATATTCATGTAATATTCGCGTTTTTCGCTGTAATATATCAAAACTCGTAAAAGGTAAATTTGTCCATTGTTATTGTGACGAACCTGTAATACGTTAAATTTTAATCTTCCGGCGATATTTTCATGAAATGTTTGTATTTTTCGTTAAAGATTCGTTGAAGCATGTTAATTCCAAACATATTTTATAGTATTCACGACGAATACCAAATAATTGTTTGAATATATCTGATTCGATCACGTTACCATATAATATCCATATTTCTCCTTATAATTCGACGAAACAAGCTATTTTCATAGATCGTATTTCGCACTAATTCAATGTACTAACCTGCTTAGCCATCATTGTATTGAAACAGACGTGTTTCTCGTTATTTATTCAGCAAACTATTTCAGAGGAATATGTATTCCAATAGTGACGGAACGAAAGAATTACAATAAGTTAAGTCTCACACTTACAGAGACGTTTAATTGAAGCATTCGTATTTTTCTATTTAAATTCGATATAACATTGTAATTCTAAAGTTATTCCGTAGATTTCACGACGAAAGAGTTATAATATGACGAATTTCCTTATTTTGACTTTCGTGTTTCATCCATATCTTTTGATGTAATATCGACAAAGGTAGATAGTTATGTATAAATTTCGTAGTACACCCACAGTTCATATAACCACCATTTCAATGAATTACTCGTTTCTGCCGAAGTTTTCGTAAAATATAATCGTTCTTCAGCGTAAATTATGCATACCTTTGAAAGTCTTATGTATTCCATTGATATCATGACGAATAGTTGATAATACGTTGCATTTCCCAATATCGACGATGTTTCTTGAAATATACGTATATTTCTTAGCCGTATTCGAAAAAACATGACAATTTTATATATATATTTCACGATGAAACAGGGTTAATTATTTGAATTGTTTGTTTAGAAGATGTTTTCTTCTATCATTCTTTTTTCTCAGTTTCCGTTCAACAGAACTAGCTAATTTCATAAATATATTGTAGTTCCCACCATTTCATGTTATTACACAATTTCGCTGATTATTTCGTGAACTATTTGTCTTTTCTTTTTTAGATTCGTTGAAACATCTTAATTTCATATATATTTCGCTGCTTCTCCGAAGAAAAAGCGCTGAAAATTAATGCTCTTGTTGGTCGATGTTGTCGTGTAACACGCGTGATTTCCGTTTTAAAATCGACAAATACAGCTAATTTCTTACGTATTACGTAGTTCCATCCAGTTCAATCAATTATTCGGTTTCGCTGATATTTTCGTGATATTTACGTGTTTTTCATTGTAGATTAGCAAAAATTTGTTAATTTCGTTGATAATTCGTACATTTTCCGATGAAACAGTCACTAAAACAAGAATTTCTCTATTTCGACGATATTTTGGTGTAACATTTGTGTGTTTTGTTTTAATTTATGTAACACAATCTAATTTCAAGTATATGCCGCATTTCCCAACAATTTAGCGAATTACAGAGTTTCGACGAAATTTTCTTGAGGTATTCGCGTTTCTTATGTAAATTCTGCAAAATAATTGAAAGGCTTGTGTTTTTTATTTGCTTCGTTAGTAATCAGAGGTAATATTTTCAATTTCAATCTTTCCAATGTGATTTCTAAAAATATTAGAATTTCTCTTTCTGTATTGGAAGAAACATGAGAGTTTCATATATTTCATATATTTCGCTAATTTCACTATGAGACAGTAGAAATAATTTGATTTCCTCTACTTCCACGATGCTTTCGTGAAAGGTCCGTCTTTTTGCCTTAAGCAGGAAAAAACTTGCTCATTTCGTTGATGCTTCGAATTACCCAACATTTCAATGTATTACACTGTGTCTCCCACGATTAAGTGAAATATTTCTTTCGTCGTCAAATCAGCAAAACTTGTTGAAGTTATAAGTATTATCTTATTATCATTGCGAATCTGCAGTAATAAGTTATATTTCGCTCTTTCTACGACGTTTCCTTGACATATTCGTTTTTTTTTTGATGTAGTTTCGATCAAACATGGCAATTTCTTAGATACTACATAGATTTCACTACAAAACTGTGGTAAAAAGTTGAATTTCTCTCTTTCGAAGATATTTTCATGAAACGTTCTTATTTTTCGTGGTGTTCAATAAAATATGCATTTCATAGATATTGCTTATTTTTTACGACGAAAGAATGGTAATTAGTTGAATTTTCCAGCAACCTCCAGGATTTACGTTTTAAATTCGACAAAACTAGCAAATTTCACAGATATTTCGTTGTCCAAATCAATTCAATGTATTACTTACTTTCGACGACATTCGTCATATACTCGTGTTTTCCGTTGAAAATTAAACAAATCTTGTGAAAAGCATAGGTATTCCCTTATTGTCATGGCGAGACAGGGATAACAAGTAAAATTTGTAACTTTCGGGTACGTTATGACAAAATATTTTTATTTTTCGTAATAGATTCTTTAACAAATGCTAATATCACAGTTATGTCTCAGATTTCACGACGGAACAGTGGTAATAATTTGAATTTCTGTTCTTGGAAGTTGTTTTCGTGTAACTTTGTTATTTATATTTGCAAGTTTGAAATTACTAGCAAATTTCATATGTACTTCGTAGTTCTAAGTAATTCAAAGGATTCCACTATTTCGCAGGTATTTTCGAGGAATATTCGCGTTTTTCGTTGCAAATTCAGCAAAACTTGTATAAGCCACATGTATTCTGTGGATATCATGACGAAGCTGTGAAAAAACGTTAAATATCAATCTTTCGAGGATGTTTCCTTGAAATATTCGCCGTTTTAAATAAATATACTAACACATGCTAATTCACTGATATTACGTGTGTTTCTCAAGAAACATTAAATATATTTTGAATTTCGCTTTTTCGTATATGTTCTAGAGTTACATTTGGATATTTCCTTGTAAGATATCAATACCAGCTAATTTATATATATTTTGTAGTTCTCACGACGATACAAACACAATATAAGTTTAATTTCTCTGATTAGACGTTGATTTCGTGTAACTTTCGTACATTACGTTGGAGTTCGAAAATACAATCTTGTTACACAGATACTCCGCATTTTACACCAATAGGGAGAATTAAACTCTTTCAACGTATTCGAGAATTATTCGAGTTTCTCTTCGTAAATTCTTCAAAACTTGTTAAAGGAATAAGTATAATATTGATGTAGTGACGAGACTCAGATTATAAGGTATACTTAAATCTTTCTACTCGGTGTTTTTGACAAAATCAGCTAATTTCACAGATATTTCGTAGTTCCAAACAATTAAATGAATTACCCTGATTCGCCCACATTTTCTTGATATATTCGCGTTCCTCGTTGTAAATTCGCAAAACTAGTAGAATAAAAAGTTAGTCCAATATATAGCGACGATGCTGTTGTAATACGATAAAATTCACTCTTTTAATGATCCTTCCTGGAAATATTCATTTTTTTTGTTGTAGATACGATAGAAAACGCTAACTACGTATATATTTCGTAGTTTTCACGACGAAACTGTGACAAAAGTTAGAATTTCACTGTTTCGAAAGCAGTTTCGTGTAACATTCGATTGTTTCGCTTTAAGTTCGACAAATCTATATAATTTCATATGCATGCGTTATTCCCCAACACATCAATAATTTTATCTTCTTCGCCGATAGTTTCATAGTAGTTAGTTTTTATCATATATATTCGCAAAACATGTAAAATACAAAATAGTACCATTCATATCGCGACGAAACAGAGATAATACGATGAATTTTTCGCCTTCGACAATGTTTTAATGAATTTTTCGTGAATATCCTTGCAGATTCTGCAATACATGCTAATTTCATAGGTAATTCGTTGATGTCGCGACGGAAGAAGAATAGTGTGTTGGATTTCTCCTCTCATTTAGTTCTTACGTATTACCGGATTTACAACGAACACCACGAATATTTCACGGAATATCCGCGAAATACCTTTAATCATTTAAAAGGTGGGTACTATGAAATATATATGCAATTAGATAGATCAATCGTACTTGCAACGAAAAATAATAACTCCACTATGGAAAGTCTTCGAATCAGGGAAATTCAATTAATTGGGAGAGTTTCGATGTGAAATCTAAGAAATACTTGTTGAATCAGTTTGTTTCATCGAATGTACAGAGTAAACCCGAATATTTCAGAAAAATTACGTCGAAACAGTGAAATTCGTGATATTATCAATGTTCCTTCATGACATCAAAGGAATACGTATGCCTATGAAAAGTTTTGCCCAATTTACAACGCAAAACACTAATTTAATCGAAAATATGGGCGAAACAGTAACATTCGTTTAATCGGAGGAACTAATGCTGTTTTTATTCCGTCGACATCATTAAGACACAGTGATAATACTCCAAGTATCACTTTTTCGCGATGTTTTCTATAAATACTATTATCTTTCTGTGCAGTTCTTATAAATGACAACTTCAAGGATATTTCGCTGATTTCAATACGAAACGTTAAATAGTCGTATTTTTCGTGTTGGATTATATAAATCAAGCTAATTTCACAAATATTTCATTAATTTCACGAAGGAACGCTGATAATAGTTTGAATTTCTCTGATTCGAAGGTATTTTCATACAACACTAGTCTTTTGATTTGTATTACCGATAACACTACCGAATATCACAGATATTAAATAGTTCGCTCCATTTCAATGTATTACACTGCTTCGCAGATTTTTTCATGAAATTGTCTTTTTTTTCGCTGTAAATTTTGCAAAAGTTGTAACAGGCATCGCTATTTCACTAATATCATGAAGAATTTGTGATTGTACGCAAAATACTAATATTTCGAAGTTGACTTCCTGAAATATTCTTATTTTTCTTTGTGGATTCAATAATACATGCTATTATTGCAGATAATTCACTTCTACAATGTTATCGTATATCAGTCGTAATGCTCGTTGTAAGCTCCAGAATTCAAGTTAATTATATTGATATATCGCCGTTGAAACGTAATATACTGATTACTCTGTTTGGCCAATATAATTGATAGATATTCGTGATTTCGCTGAAAGTTCTTAGAAACTTGTTAAATGCGTTGTTATAACAATGATGTCTTGTTGACAAAGTGTTACTAAGTTCTCATTTTTCGACGATGTTTTCCCTAAATACTCGTATTTATCATTGGAGATTATAGAAACATGCTACTTTCATATATATTTCGTAAATATCACGACGAAACACTGATTATAACTTGAATATCTCTTTTTCAACAATATTTTCTTGTTACAGTAATGATTCTCTTTGGAAGATAAACATAACTATCTAATTTCATACCCATTTCGTTTTGTTTTTTTTCACCAAGTTAATGTATTGCACACTTTCGCAGAGATTTTCGTGAAACATTAATGTTCTTCGTTGTAATACAACACTTGTTAAAGGCTCATCTACTCCAGTGATGTTAATACGAAAATGTGATAATACATTTAATTCACTTTTTTGACATTGTTTTCCTGAAAATTTCGTATCTCATGTATTAGATTCGATGGAACATGTTAAGTTCATAGATACTTCGTAGATTACGAAATGGTGATATTAACATGAATTTATCTGAAATAAAGATGTCCTAAAGTAACATTAGAATTTTTTGTTGTCAAAACTACCTAATTTCATATATGTTTCGTAGATCCATATAATTCAAAGACTAGTACGGTTTCGCTGACGTTGTCGTGACATATTTTCGTTTTTCGTTGTATTCTAGGCAAACTTGTAAAGGTGCATAGGTATTCCATTGATATCGTGTCCAAAATGTGATATGATGTTTATTAGCCCACTTTCGACGAAATTCACCTGAAATATAGGAATTCTTCGTCGTAGATTCGATGAAGGTAGACAAAACATTCTAATACCATTGGCATATCGTAGGTCAAACCACTTCAATATATTATCATCGTTCGCCGAAAATTTCCTTGAAAAATACATGTCTTTTGTTTTAAATTAGTCAAGATTTGTAAATGGCACAGGTATCCCTTTGATTTCGTCATAAATCAGGGAGCAAACGATAAATTATTCACTTTCGAAGTTTTTTCTTGAAATGTTCGTATTTTTCGTTAGAGATTCCACACAACAAGATAATTTCATAGTTATTTCGTAGAATACAAGACGGAAATGTGATAAAATGTACATTTTCTCCGTTTCGACGTTGTTTTCGTGTAACATTAGTATTTTAGTTCTAAGTTTGACAAAAGTAGCTAATTTCGCCTGTACTTCGTAATCCTCGCAAATTCAATGATATACACAATTTCGCTGATATTATCGTCGCCAAGTTATCTTGTTTTTCGTCCCAAATTCAGCAAGACTTGCAAAAGACGTAGATATTCCATTAACATCATGACGAATCAGAGATAAATGTAATTTTCCACAATTTCGAATATGTTTCCTTGGAGTATTCGTATTTTTTATTATAGATTCGAAAAGACATGATAACTTCATAATTATTTCGTAGATTTCACTGTAATAATAATTTGTATTTCCCTCTTTTAACAATGTTTTCGATAAACTGTATGCTTCGTTGTAATTTCGACAAAATTATCTAAATACATGGATGTTCTGTAATACCCAACATTTCAATGTATTACTTCATTTCGCTCAAGTTTTCGTCAATTAATCGTTCCTTTTTTTTGCTGTATATTCGTCAATGTTGTAAAAGGCATTGGTACTGCATTGAATTCAAGCTAAAGCTGTGATTAACGCTAAATTTCATTCGGCAATTATTTCATGAAATATTCGTTTTTTTCGTGTAGAATCGATAAATCATGCAAGTTTCATAGATGTTTCGTAGATTTTACGACGAAACAGTGAAGAAAAATTGAATTCCTATCTTTCGGCAGTGCTTTCGGTTAACATTATTATTTCTCGCTGTACATTCGACAGCGACTATGGCAGATAATTTTATAGATACCTGGTAGTTCAGTGCAATTCAATGAATTACTCTTTATTGCAGATACTATCGTGCAAGATTCGTGTCTTTTGTAGTGATTTCAGCTGAACTTGCAGTGGCACATGTATTTCATTAATATCGTAACGAAAGAGCTGTACTATCTTAAAATTCAATCTTTTGAAGATCATTTCGAAAAACATTCGTAGTTACGTTTTTAAGTTTGAAGGAACTGTATAATTCTTTATGTATATCGAAGTTCAGGGACAGTCAAAAGGTTAATTGGTTTCGCAAATATTTAAGGGACATATTTTGTGTTTCTCTTCGTTAAGCCTGCAAATCTTTTAATAGGAAAGTCTATACCATTCATATAGTGTAGGAACAGTGATTAAAAGATTACTTCAAATCTTTCTACTGTAATTTCATTAGATATTCGTACTTCATGTCGTATATTAAGCACACATGATAATTTATTAGGCGTATCGTAGATGTAACAACGAAACTGTTTTATTATGTTGAATATCACTCTTTCGGACGAGTACCCGTATGCCATTCATACTATTAGTTGTAATTTCGATAGTAGTAACTAATTATATAGATGTTCCATTGTTCACACAATTTCAATGAATTATCATTTTAAGCCCATATTTTCGTTAAATATACGTGTTTTTCCTTGTAAGTTAGACAAAACTTGCAAGAATAATAGTTATTCCGTAGTTCCCAGCAATTCAATGGATTATACATTTTCGCTGTTGTTTTCGTGAAAAACTTGAGTGTTTCGTTGTAAATTCATCAACACTTGTAACAGGAAAACGCATTCCATAGATATCGTAATGAAAGAGTAATAGTACAACAAATTTCTATCTATCGAACATGTTTCCTGAAATATTCGTTTTTTTTCCTTTGTTCTTTCGATGAACATTATAATTTCATTCATATTACGTAAATTTACCCACGATACCGAAAAATTTGTATTTCGCGTTTTCCATTAGGTTTTCGGTTAATATTCTTATTCTTTGTAGTATGTTCGTCAAAACTTTTAATAGTTCTATCCTATTCAATGATTTAATCAGTTTCGCAGAAATTCTCTTGAAATATTTGCATTTCTCGCTGTAGTTTAATTTACGTTTAATTATTTAGTACATATTTTGCATTTATCACGACGAAACAGTGATAGTAGTATGAATTCCTCTGCTTTGACTGTCTTTTCGCTCAAAATTCTTTTTTTCTTTCCCATTTACATTAAAACTGGCAAATTTCACAGTTAGTTAATGGGTCCCACCGAATCGATGATTTACTCGGTATCGCAGATATTCTCTAGAAATATTCCAATTTTTCGTTGCAGTTTCGTTGAAACATGACAATTTCTTTTATATTTTGCAATTTTCACGACGTAACAGTGAGACATTATGAAATCCTCTGCTTCGACCGTGTTTCTTTGTGACATTCGCATTTTCATTTTTAACCTAGACATAACAATCTAATCCCATACCTATTTCCAAGTTCACACAAATTGGAGGGTTTATATTCTGTGCCGATATTTTAGTGAAATATTCGTACTTTTCGTAGTAAATTGGGAGGAACTAGAAAACGCGTATTTATTATTTGATACCAAGAATATCTTTCCTTGAATTATTCGTGATAGTTGTAAATTTGGAGGTACTAGTTAACGGCGCATATATTACTTTGGCATCGAAACAATGTAATACTTTGAATTCCACATTTTCGTCAAGGTTTTACGAAATATTTGTATTTTTCCGTTTAGATTCACTGAAATTATTATTTCATTGTTATTTCGTAGATTTTAAGTTGAGTCGTTGATAATAGTTTGATTTTCACAGTTTCGACAATTTCTTCTTGTAATATTCTTATTTTTGAAACTAAGATCGACTAAACCATCTAATTTGAACGAAATATAGTAGTTATCGTCAATTCAATGTATTACACTATTTCGCCGATTTTATCCTGGAATATTCGTTTTTTACGTTGTAAACTCGTCCAAACCATTAAAAGTTACAGATATTCCATTGCTTTCGTGACGTAACGTTGATAACATGTTAAATATATCTCTCTCTCTCTCAACTATTTATTCTTGAATATTCGTATTTACCCTAACAGATTCTTTGAAAGATCTTAGTTTCCAAGATATTTGGTATGTTTCACGACGACAATGTGTTATTATGTTGAATTTATATCTTACAACTGTTTATTCGTGATTCATTCGTGTTTTTCGTCGTCAGTACTAGAAGATTACTACATTTCAGATATTTATAGTACTTTCCACAGTTTCAGTGATTTAAAATATTTCGCCTAGTGTTCCGGTACAAATTCGTGTTCTTCGTTGTAATTACGGCACAAGTGAAATGAATTAGTATGCCCCTTATAAATTGACGACACAGTGATTACATATTATATTACAATGTTTTGCAAAGTGCTAAAGCCATAATTACACCTTAGTTTCCACCAATGAAATATATTTAAAAATTTCGCCTATTTTTTCACGAATTTTTCGTGTAATTCGTTGTAAATTCTGCAACACCTGTAGAAGTCATTCGTATGCCATTAATATCGTGAAGAGACAGTGATAATAAGGTAAATATAACTCGAAGAAGTTTTCTTGAAATATTCCTATTTTACGTTGTAGATCGGATGAGAAATGAAAGTTTCATAAATATTTCTTTCATTTCTCGGGGAAAAAGAGGTATAATTTGATTCCTTTGTGTCGCCTACGTTTCCTTAAAGCACTAGTGATTTTCGCTGTAAGATCGGAAAACTAACTAATTTCATAGATATTTCGTAAAAAGAAACAATTCAATTTAATACACTATTCAGCCAAAATTTCCTATAAATTTTCGTGTTTACTATAAATATTCGTTGAAAATTCGGCAAAACTTGTTAAGAATCGTGCATTCTACTGGAATCCTAACGAAACAGTCATAACATGTCAGGTATCACCCTTACGACAACGTTTTTTTTAAATATTCGTATTTTTCTTTCCTGATTCGAAATAACATGATAATTTCATAGATGTTACGGTGATCTCGTGACGAAACAGTTTATATTCTACGAATTTGTCCGTTTCGAAGTCGTTTTCGACTAACATTCGTATTTTTCGAAATAGGTTCGAGATAATTATCTAATTTCATGTATATTTCGTATTTCCCATCAATTCAATAAATTGATTCGCCGATATTTTCGTGTTCATCGTTTTAATTTCCGCAAAACTTGCAAGAGGCATTGGTACGCCATTAATATTTTCATGAAAGAGATTAAAGACGAAAATTTACACTCTTTCCAGTAAGCTTTCTTGAAGTATTGGTATTCTTAATTAATTTTCATTCGTCTAAACAAGCCAATTTCATAGACTTTTCGTAAATTTCAAGACGATGCCGCGTTTGTAAGGTGAAAATTTCTGTTTCTGGGTTGTTTTAGTCTAACATTCCTATTTTTCGTTTTACGTTCGACAAAACTAGCTAATTTTATTGATTTCGTGGGACTTCGTTGTACCCACAAATTAAACGTATTACACAGTTTCGGCAATATTTTCGCGAATGATTCGCGTTTTTCGTAGTTAATTCTGCATAACTTGTAAAAGTCAGATGTATTCCATCGATATTGTGACGGAAGCGTGATAACATTTAAAAATTTCACTCTTTCGACGATGTTTTCACAAATAATTATTACTTTTGCTATGTAGTTTCCATAATACATGTTAGTTTCAGAGATATGTGGTAGTTGAGTCGTCCAAACAGTTATAATATATTCAATTTCTCTGGTTTGACTATGTTCTCGTTCAACATTCATATATTTCATTGCAATATTGACCAAAACGGTTATATCCAGAGATTTTTTGTAGTTCAAGGCAATTTATTGTAATTCCCTATTTCGCCAATATTTTGGTTAACTAAAAATATTCATGTCTTTCGTTTTAAATTAGTGTAAACTAGTAAAATTCTTTTTTATTGCACTGAAATCATTACGAAATAACGATAATACGTTTAATCACACTATTTCGACCATGTTTTCTTGAAATAATCGTATAATTCGTTGTATATTCGAAAAAACATGTTAATTTCATAAATATTTCCTAGATTTTATGATTAAGTTGTGGTAACAAGTTGAATTTCCTTGCTTCGAAGATGTTTTCGCGTAACCTATCTATTATTCGGATGGAGTTACAAAGACATATTTAATTCCATATGTATGTCGTACTTCCCACCAATTCGTGGTAATTCGCATTTTCCCAAATTTGGTTGTATTATATTCGTGTTTTTCGTTGAAATTTCGGAGAAACTAGTAAATGGAATGGGTACTCTAATTATATCTTGACGAAACAGTGATAAGATTCTAAATTGCATACTTTCGTTGATATATTCTTAAGATATTCCTTTTTTTGGTAATAGTTTCAATGAACAATGTTAATTTCTCAGACACTTCATTAATTACATGTTGAAATACGTAGTACTCTTCCATGAATTACACTGTTTCACCGATATTTTCGTGAAATATTCGTTAATTTAGTTGTAAACTTTTCAATTCTTGAAACAGGAATGTGTGTTCCATTTATATTGTGACGAAACGTTAATATTTCGATACATTTCAATATTTCAAACCTTTTTTCTTGAAATATTCGTATTTTTCGTATTAGATTCGATGAATCATCCTAATTTCATAGATAATACTCAGATCGCGAAAAAACAGTGATAACAATTTTAATTTCCTCTTTCGTCATTATTTTCTTGTAATGTACGTATATTTCGTTCTAAATTCGACGAAACCATATTTTTTCATATATAACTCTGTTTCGCTGAATATTTTCGTGAAATATTCTTCCTTTTTCCTTTTAAATTCGCAAAACTTGTAGGTACAGGTATTCAGCTAATACCGTGACGAAAAAAGGATAATATGATAAATTTCACCCTTACGATCTATTCCTCTACATATGTTCGTATTTTTCCTTGTACATACGATGAAACTATCAAATTTCATATATATTTCGTAGGTTTCGACACTATACAGTGATAACAATTTGAATTCTTCTGTTTCGACGATGATTTCGTGTAGCATTAGTAATTTTTTTGGAATTTCCCCTATGACAGCCGATTTTATTGATAATTCGTAGTAGCCACTATTGAATGAATTACAATCATTCGCAGATATTTTCGTCAAAAATTTCTTTTTATCGTTGTAAACTTGAAAAAGTTGTTAAAGGCGTGGTATTCCATAGATATCGTGACGAAAGAGAAATTGTACGGTTTATTTCAGTCTTACAACTTTGTGTACTTGCAAAACTTCTGTTATTCATGGTAGGTTCGAAAACATGATTTAATTCTATAGACATTTTACATTTCCTAGAAATTCAGTGTACTACACTGAATTATCTGAATTTTTGTGAAGTATTCCAGCTTGTCGTTTTAAATTCTGAAAAATTTGTAAAAGGCATAGGTATTCTATTAATATCATGGTGAAACAATTACAATATAATACAATAATTTTCACAATTTTGAAGCTGTCTCATTCAAATGTTCGTATTTTTTTTTATAGATGAAATAAAAGATCATAATTTCATTGATTGATTTCACGACAAATGACTGATAATAATTTCAATTCGTCTGTTTAGGCGACGTTTACTTTTTTCCGTTTTATGTTCTAGAATATTGTTTAATTTTATGGTAACCTTGTTGATAAAACTAAAAATCAGTGTTTTACATATTTACGTCGATACTTTCGCGAAATATTCGGTAATATCGGTATAAACTCAGCTAAATTTGTAAAAGGCGTTTGTGTTCTATTGATTTCATGTCGCAAGAGAGTCAGTATGAAAAATTTCACTCACAATGTTTGCTTAAAATATTATTAATTCCCTTTTAGATTCGACAAAACATGCTACGTTCAAATATATTTCTGTGTTTTCAATGCAAAGCAGTTTTAATCCCTGAATCGAAGTTCCATTCGACTAAAATTTCTGATTCTCGTTGTAAAATTATCTACACTATGTAGTTTTACACATAATTTAGTCCAAACCAGTTAAATATATAACATATTTTAGCTGATATTTGCGTAAAATATTCATTCTTTACTTCGTAAATTTCTCAGAACCTGTAAAGTGCGATTGTAATCGACCGATATTATGAAACTGTGCTCATACAGGCAGTATCACACTTTCGATGATGTTTCTTTGAAATAATCCTATTTTCCATTGTAGAATAGATGAAACATTCAAATATCATAGATATCTCGTTGTTACCACCAAATCAATGTATTACACCATTCCGTCGATATTTTCTTGAAATTTTCTTGTTTTTCGTTTAAATCCGTCAAAACGTATATGAGGCATATTTATACTATTAATGTCATGACGAAACTGTAATTATGTGTAATATTTCACGCTTTCTAAGAAGTTATCTTGAAATATTTGTATTACTCATTGTAGATATCATAAAGCATGCTAATTGTCACAAATATAACGTTGGTTTTACGACAATCAGTGATAATTGTTTTAATTTCCCCGTTTCGATGATATTTGCTCCTAATATTTGTGTTTGTCGCGTCACGTTCAACAAAACACGCCTGCTTCTTATATAGATTACAGCTCTCAGCATTTCAAAAATATACGCAGTTTTGTTGATATTTTCGTGTAATATTCGTGCTTAACCTTGTAAACTCGCCATAACTCGTAAGCGGCATTGGTACTCTATTACTATCATGACAAAGCAGATATAACATTTTAAATTTCTTTCTTTCGGCGAAGTTTTTTTGTAATAATCATCTTCTGTTTTATATTTCATAAAACACGCTAACTTCATAAATATCTCGCTGATTTCACGACGAAACAGTTATAATAATTCGACTTTCCCTATTTCGATAATGTTTTCGTGTAACATTTGTTGTTTCAATTTCGACAAAAATATCCAATTCCGTAGGTATATCGTAATTCAGAGCAATGCCATGAATCACAATGTTTCGCCGAAGTTATCCAGTGTCACTAGTGTTTATCATTGTAAATCCGGCAAAACCTGTAAAATGAATATTTATTCTACAGTTATCGTAACGGAACACGGTCAAGTCCGTATACTTCGCTCATTCATTGTAGTTTTCCAGAAATATTCCTGTTTTGCGAGGTAGATTCGATAAGACACGTTAATTTCATAGATATTTCGCAGAATTCACCACGATTCATTGGTAATATGTTACATTACAGATATTTGGAAATGTTTCCGTGTAACATTCGTATTTTCCATTCCAAGATAATCGTAAGTATCTAATTAAATATATAACACTTTGTTCAACTCTATTCAATGAATTACAGTTTTTTATCGATATATTCGTGATTTTCATTGTAAATTCGGTTTAACTTGTAAAAGGTGATAGTATTCCTATGATACAATGACGAAAGACATTTAATATGTCAAATTTTACACTTTCGAATATGTTTCCATTCTATATTACTATTTTTCTTTGTTGATTCTAAAGAACACGGTATTTTCATAGATATTTCATCTATTTCACTGGGAAACAGTAATCACAAATTGAATATCTCAGTGTTTTGTGTCTCATTCGTATTTTTCGCTTTAAAATTAACAAAAAGGCATAGTAATCACATATATTCCGTAATTCCCATCAATTCTGTGAATTAATATGTTCCGCAGCTTTTATCGTGATATATTCGTGGTATTCGTTGGGAATTCTGCAAAACTTGTAAAAGGCAGTGTTACTCCAAGTCATAATGACGAAAGAATGACAGTGCGGTACTTTTTTTTTCAAGCATTCGACGATATTTTCCAAAAATATGGCTCTTTACTTTGCAGTTTCGACAATTAATTCTAATTTGACAGATATTTCGAAAATTTCAAAACGAAACAATGTTAATACTTTGAATTTCACTGTTTTGACGTTGTTCCAATGAATATTCGTATTTTTCTTTGAAACCCCGACGAAGGAATATAAATTCATAGATTCGTTGTACACACCAATTCAATGTTTCGCATTGCTCAGCCGAAATTTCCGTAACGTTTTCGTGTTTTTCACTGTGAATTCTGCAAAACTTTTCAAAGGCATTTACATTGCATTGTTATCGTTTCGAAAGAGTGGTAAATAAGTTAATTTCAAAATTTCGACGGCTTATTCTCGGAGTATTCGTATTTCGCGCTGTTGATGATATTGAAGGATGTTCTTTCACAGATAATTCTTTGACTTCTCGAAGAAACAGTAAATAATTTGAGTTTCTCAGTTTCAAATACGTTTTTCTTTAACATTCGTAATTTTCGATGTACCTCAGACAAAAGTATCAAGTCTCATAGATATTTCGCAGTTCCTACCAATACATTGGATTAGCCTGTTTCGCCGAATTTTACGTGAATTAACATTTTTTTTTATTTACATTCGGCAGAAATTTTGAAGGTCATACGTCTTCCATTGATATAAAGACAAAACAGATATTGTTATTAAATTACACACTTTCGTCTATTTCCCACAAAATATGCTTATTTCATATATAATTCGTAGATTTCACTTCTAAACGGAGACAATAAATTGAATTTGACTGCATCGAACAGGTTCTCGTGAAATATTCGAATATTTTTTTGTAATTCGAGAAAACAGGCTTCCCTTCATATACATATCGTAGTTGATACCAATTTAGTGAATTACACTTTTTTGCCAATAATATCTTGTAATGATCATACTTACTTGTATCATTCTAATTTTTTGTTTTAAGATCGACAGAATCAGCTATTTACATAGATATCTTGCAGGACCTGCAAATAAATCGTTTACAATCTTTCGCGAACTTTTTGTTACATAACCGTGTTATTCGTTATAAATTCTGCGAAACTACGAAATGCTGTAACAATTTCATTATGATCATGACGAAAGAGTAATAAAAGTATTAATTTTAACCCTTCGGCGATGTTTTCTTGGAATGTTTTCTTTTTCTTCGCAGGAATGTCCTTAAAAAATGGAATTTTTATAGATATTTTGAACCGAAACAGTGATAATAAGTGGAATTTCTCCGTTTCGACGAAGCTTCCGTGTACCATTTGTATCATTGCTTAAGATTGAAAATATTAGATTATTTCATAGATATTTCGCATTCCCCACCAATAAATCGAATTATAACGTTTTGCGAAGTTATCGTCAAATGTATGCGGTGATAGTTGCAAATTCTGCACAACTACTAAGATGCGTAATAATTCCTTTCATATCATGGCGAAAGTTAAAGAAAACGTTATATTTCTCTCTGTCAATGTTGTTTTCTTGATTCATTCGCATTTTTCTTTGCAAACTCGATAATACTTTATAGTATAAAAGATATTTCGTAGACTTTTCGACGAAACAGATATATTAAATATAATCCCACATTTTCGAAGATGAATTAGTGAAATATTCGTATTAATCGTTGTAAGTTAGTTAAAACTATCTAATTAATTAATTAAACCGTACTTCCTACCAGTTCAATGGATTACAAACTTTCGTCGATATTTACGTGAAATACATTGTAAATTCGTCACAAAATTGTGATAGGCATTTGGAGTCCATTGATATCATGACGAAACAATCATAATTCTTCATATTTCATTCTTTCGAAGATTTGTTCTGTAATATTCATATTAACGGTTGTAGTAGTCATAAAATATGCTTATTTCACAGATGTTTCGCTCATCCCACGCCAAAGGCGTGGTAATAATTTGAAATTCTTTTTTCAATGATGTTTTCGTGTATCCTTCGTATTTTTCGTTGTAAATGTTCCCCTGACATCTTGACGAGACTGCGATAATACTTTAAATTTCACCGTTTCCATTCTTGCAGATTCCATAAAACATGATAATTTCATTGATTATTTGTAAATTTCACGGCGGAAGATTAATAATAACTTGAATTCCTTAGTTTCGACTACGTTCTCGTATAACCCTCATATTTTTCGTTTTAAGTTCGACAATACTACCTAATTCCATATATCCTTCGTTGTTTCAACCATTTCAAAGAAATACTCGGTTTCTATGATATTTACTGTAATAAATTGTTTTACGTGTTTTTCGTATTGTATTCAACAGAGTATGTTAAAGGCAATGATATTACTTTGATATCACGACGAAAAAGTTATATTACGTCAAATTACCCAATTTCCATTAAGTTTTCTTTAAATAACTCCTATTTTAATTTGCAAATTCGTTAAGATATTTAATGTCAATGATATACCTACGTTTGACTTCTTGTTAAGTATAATTTCTTGCTGAAAATAAGAGAAATCAAGCTAATTTCTTTGGTACTTCGTATTTCCCTTCTATTCTGTCAACTACACTGTCACCCCGTTATTTTGGTGAAATATTAGTGTTTCTAGTTGTAAATACGCAAATCATGTTGAATGCGTTTTTATTCGATTGATATGTTGACCAAATAGTGATAACAAAAAGATTTCAGCCTATTGATTATGTTTTCTTGTAATTCTCGTATTTTTCGTTGCTGATTCAATAATAAACGTTTATTTCAATAATATTACTGAATTTCACTAGTTAAGAGCTATATTAAATTTGAGTTTCTCTGTTTCGACAGTATTTCCCTGTAACATACGTTTCAGTCGTTGCAAGTTGGACAAAACATGCTAATTTCTCAAAGAATTTCTTGTTCACACGAATTCAATTAGTTACTCCGTTTCGACGACGCCATCGTGATATATTCGTGTCCTTCGTTGCAAATTCGGCAAAACTTAGAAGAGGCATTAGTATTCTAATGATATACTGATTAAAGAGGTATAAAACATTAAGTTTCACTGTCTCCACACGTTGCATTTCACTGTGAAATTTCGATACAACCTGATAAATTCACAGACACTTTTCATGATTCACGACGACACAGTGATAATAAATTGAATTTCTATATATCGAAAATGATTTCGTGTAACATTCGTATTTTTCGATATAAGACCTACAAAACTAGGTAATTTCACTGCGAAGTTCCCACCAATTCAATGAATTACATAATTTCGTTGATATTTTCGTAAGTTATTTTATTTCTTTCGTGTAATTTCCGCAAAACTTCTAAACGGCAGAAGTATTCCTTTTGATAACTATCATGAAATAGAGATAATAAATTATGACATTACCGAAGTAATTTTTTTGAAATAATCCTATTTCTCCTTGTAGATTTGGCAACACATGCTAATTTCAAGGATGTTTCGCTTATTTGGCGACAAAAGAGCGATAATATTTTGAATTTCTCTGTTTCGGTAGTGTTCTCAGGTAACATTATTTCTTTTCCGTTTTAAGCTCGACAGAACTTTCTAATTCCATGGAAATATCTTTTTACACACCAACTAATTGAAATACAATTTTTCTTTGTTATTAATGTGAAATGTTCATGTTTCTGGCTATGGATTAGCTAAAATATACCCATTTCATAACAATTACATAGTTTCAATCAATTCAATGTATTACAACATATATCCGACATTTTCCTGAAATATTCGAAATTTTCGTTGTAAATTTGGCAAAACCTGTAGAATGAGTATATATTTCATTGATATCGTGACGATATAGTGATAACACGATAAATTTCTCTGTTTCGAACATGTTTTCTGGTTATGTTGATATTTCTCTTACAAAATTCAATGAACATGCTAATTTCATATATATTTCGTAGATTTCACAATGAAATTAGGGATAGTAATCTGAATTTCTCTTTTTTGACGATGTTTTCGTGTAACAAGCGAGATTTCGTTTGTCAGTTCGACAAAACTTCCTGATTCAATAGATAATCCGTAGTTCCAAACTATTGAATGTATTACAATCTTTCACCGATGTTATCGATAAAAATTCGTAATTTTCATATTTATTTCGGCAGAACTTGACAAAGGGATGTGTATTCCATTAGAATGGTAATGTGATAATTCTTCAAATTTCACATTTTGGTTATGTTCCTTTGGCATATATGAAATTACTTTTGTTGACTAGAAAATATTCTCATTTGATTGATTTATCGTAGATTTCACGACGCAGCAGATATAACAAAATGAAATACCTGTTTCGAAGTTGTTCTCGTGAAGCATTAGAATTTTCCGTAGTAATATTGGCAAATACATATATTTCTATTGATACAACGTAGTATCAAAGATTCAATGAGTTATCCCGTTTCGTAGACACTTTCGTAACAGAATCGTGCTTTCCTTGTAAATTGTCAAATGCACAGATGTCCCATTGATATTACGACGAAAAAGAGATAGTACGTCAAATTTCATTCTTTCGAAAATGTTTTTGAGGAATTTCCTTTTTTTCTTTCTATATTTCACAAAAGATGTTAATTTCATAGATATTTCGCAGATTTCACGATTGAACAGGAATAATAATGTGAAATTATCACGTTCGATGAAGTTCTCGTGTAAAATTCGTATTTTTCGTTGTAAGTTCGACAGAACAACATATAACCACAGATATTTCTTAATTACCACCAATTCAATGAATATCCCTCATCACCTGTAATTTCGAGAAGTATTGAAAATAGTAAGGTGCTTGTTGTGAATTCATCAAAACTTGAAAGAGTCATACATATTCCAAGATATTGTGGCGGAACCGATATATTAGTTTCAGTTTCACTCATTCGTGCAGTTTCACAAGAAATATTCGTTTTCCAGTTGTGGATTCGAAAGAACTTTATAATTACATTCATTTATCTTAAATTTCACGACGAAAGGCAGACAGTTAGGAGAATTTCCCGGATTCAACTATGTTATCGTGTAACATTGGTATCTTTTTCTCTAAATTATATTATACGCCCTAATATTATAGTTATTTCGTATGTCGAGTCAGTCCAATGATTTAAACATTTAGATGAGATAGTCTATTTTTCGTTACAAATACGGCCAAACATTTAACAGTAGTTGGTATTCCTCTGATGTTGCGGAGGAAGAGTGATATTAATTTAAATTTCATTCACTCTGAGAAGTTTTATTTGGAAATTAACTTATCTTTCATTGTAGAAGCGATATTAAATATTATAATTATTTCTCACATATCACAAGGAAACAATTACAATAATTTGCATTTCACTGTTTTGACAATATTTTCCTTTAACATATTTTTCGCTGTAAGCTGGACAAAACTTGCTAGTCTAAATCATATCTCGTAGATCACATTAATGCTAGGGCTGACACATTTTAGCCAATATTTTAGTTATAAATTCGTGTTTTTCGTTGTAAATTCGACGCAGATAGTAGAAGGTATTTGTATTTATTTGTTATCGTTACGAAAGAATGATAATTCGACAAATATCACTCATTCAAAAAAATTTTCTTGAAACAATGTTATTTCTCGTTGAAGTTCCGAAAAAACGTGTCAGTATCACAGATATTTAGTAAATTTGAAGACGAAAGAGTGAAAACAATCTGAATTTCCATGTTTAGTGCACATTCCTCTGTTTCATTCGTATTATTCGCTTTATATTCGTTGAAACAACATAACTTAACTGATTTTACACAGATATACTTACGAAAGAGATATAATATTTTTAAGTCCACTTATTCCAATTGTTTTTCGTATAACAATGGCGCTCCTCGTTGTCAGTTCAGCAATACTAGCTCATTTCATATATATTTCGTAGTTACCACCAATTCTAAGAACTACACAACACGGAGACATTTTCGTGATATATTCGTGTTTTTCTTTGCAAATTTGAGAAAGCCTCTGTAAGTGATAATTGTCCCATTAGTATAATGACAAAAGAGATTTACTGAGTGCAATTTCACTCTATCTACGACGTTTTCTGGAGATATTCAAATATTGCGAATTATATTTTGTATAACATGATAATTTTATACGTAATTCGTATATTTCACGAAGAAACATTGATAGCAATGTGAATTACACTTTTTCGACCATGTATCCGAGTAGCATTCGTATTTTTAGTTGTAGGTTCCGCCAGAACATTATAATACCATAGATATGTCCTAATTCACACCAATACAATGATCTACACATTTTTGCAGATATTTTCGTGATAACCTTGTTTTTCTATGGAAATACGTCAAAAAATGTAGACTTGAATTCCACTATTGTCTCGGAGAAACAGAAGAAAACATTGAATTTCACTCTTCCGAAAATGTCAAAATTCTTGGAAAATTCTGATTTTTCGTTGTATACTAGATGAAACACAATAATTTCAAATATATTTCGTTGATTTCAGAAAGAAGCATTGATAATAATTGGAATAGCTCTGTTTCGAATTTGTTTTCTTTTAAAATTCGTATTTTTTGTTGTTTATTCGACAAAACCAGTTAATTTCATAGCCTCCTCTTAGTTCTTACCAATGGAATGTGTTACGTTGTTTCCCGACATTAAAGAGGAATATTTGTTTTTTAAGTTTTAAATGGGACAAAATTTGAGAGAGACATAGGTACTCTATTCTTATGGTTACGAATCAGCGATAATACGTTAAGCTTAGCTCTTTTGAATTTGTTCTCGATGTACACATTATTCGAAGTACATTCGAAGAAACATTGTAATTCTATATGCATAACTTATATTTTACGACGAATCTGTGTTAAAAATTTGAATTTTTCTGCTTCGAAAATATTTTCTTGTTGAATTCGTGTTTTCTGTTGTAAGTTCGGCAACACTTGCAAGAGGTATATGCATTCCTTTGGTATCATTAAGAAACAGCGACAAAACTACAAATTTAATTCTATCGACCATCTTCTCTTGAAATATTAGTAAATTTCTTATTAGATTCGTTAAATCACACTAATTACGTAGATAATAAACAATTTTCACGACAAAAAGTTGATAAAAATTTGAATATCACTCTTGCGACACTGTTATCGTGAAAAATACATAATTCTACATTGAAGGTCAACGATAGTAGCTTATTTTATCGATATGGAGTCTCACCAATTCAATGAATTAGTCAGTTTCGCTGAAATTTTTGTAGTATATTTGTGATTTCCGTTTTTAAACTTGCAACACTTGGAAAAGGCATGGTTATCACAACAGTATTTATACGAAACTGTGTTAATAAGACGATTATCTCTGTTTTGGCGATGCTCTCGTGATATATTAGTGCTTCTAGTTGTAGAATCTGCAAAACTTGTAAAAGCCACGTGTTTTCCATTGAAATCGTTACGAATCAGTGATAGTTTCTTAAATTTCACTGTTTCGAAGTGTTTTTGATGAAAAATACATATCTCGTTGTAGGTGTGATAGATCATGCTAATTTCAAATATACTTCGTAGATTTACGACCAAACGTATAACAAGTTGAATTCCTCCTTGCCTTACGTTGTACGTTCGAAAAATCTTGTTCATTTCATAGATATTTCGTTCTTCTCACCAATGCAATGAATTACACTGTTTCGCCGATAAATTCGAGAAAAATTGGTTTTTTTCGCTGTGAAATAGGCGAAGCATGTGGAAGGTATACGTATTTCAGTATCGTGACGAGAGAGTCATAATTCTATTAATTTCATTCGTTCGTAGATGTTTTATATTAATATTGGTATTTTTCGTTTTATATGCGATAGAAAAACTTGTATTCACAGATATATCGTAGATTTCACTTCGAAAAGGTGACAAAAAGTTGAATTTCACTCTTTCGAAGAAGCTATCGTGTAACATCCGTATTATTCCTTTAAAGGTCGAAAAAATTAGCTAATTCCATAGATATTTCGTAGTTCCCAACATTTCAATTAGTTGCACTGTTTTACGGATACTCTATAGAAAGTTTCGTATTTATCGCTTAAAATAAAGCATTGAATCATGCATAGGCATTTGTATTCCTTTCATAACTTGACGAAAATATTATAAAACGATAGATTTCACTCTCTTGGCAATACTTTCTTCTAATATTATTGTTTTTCGTTGTAGAATCATTAAAACAAACTATTATCTGTTTATATCTAATATTTATCGGCGAAAATGTTATAATAAATTGAATACACTATTTGTACGACGCTTTAATGTTATATGCGTGTTTCTCTGCGTAATCTCGACAAGACTAGCTAATTCGATTTATATTTCTTAGTACACTGTACTCAATGAATTATTATTATCCATAAATATTTTCGTGAAACATCACTGCTTTTCGTACAAAATTCGCAAAATTTTTAAACAGCATACCGTTGACATCGTGACAAAGCAGCAATAATGGAATGGATTTCGCTCTTTCGATGTCGTTTTGTTGAGTTATTAAAACTATTCTTTGTAGATTCGATAAACCATGCTAATCCCAGAGAAATTCGTAGATTTCAAATGTAACAGTGATAAATTGTGTTTGCCTGTTTCGACCACATATGCTTGTAACAATGCTACTTCCCTTTCTATGTTCGAAATCTAGCTAATTTCATATTTCGTTGTTTAAACCTATTCGATTAATTACACATTTTCTGAGACATTTTCGTGAAATTTGAGTGTCTTTAGTTGTAAGTTCGGCTAAACTTTGAACGGCCTGGATATTTCGTTGATATCGAGAGGAAATAGTGATAATACGTTGTATTTCAAACTTTTGCAAATGTTGTCGTCCAATAATAGTGTTTCCAGTTGTAGATTCGATTAGACTCGCAAATGTTAGATAGATTTCGTAGATTTCACTACGAAACAGTGTTAATAATACGAATATTTCTCTTACGAAGATGAATTCGTGTACCTTCAGTACTTCATGTTGAAAGTTCGACAAAACAAGCCAATCTCATACTTATTTGTTAGGTCAAACCAATTCTATGAATTATACATTTTTGCCGATATTTTGGATAAATATTCGTGTTTTTCGTTATAAATACGGCAAAACTTGGAGAAAACATGTATATTGCCTTAATGTCATTACGGAACAGAGATAATGCTTTAAATCACATTCCTTCGATGTTGTTTTCTTGAAATATTGGTATTATTTGTCGTACATTCAATAAAGCATGACAAATTTCAAATATATTTCGCAGTTTTCACTACAAAACAATGAATAATTTGAAATTCCCTGTTTCGACATATAACTCATTACGTAAATATAACGAATATCAGTAGAATTCAATGAAATACACTGATTTGCCGATGTTTTCATAAAATAATCGTGCTTTTCTATGTAGATACGATAAAACATGCGAAATAAGAAACTGTTTCGTTGATTTCCGCTTGAAAGAGTGATGAAAATATGAATTTCTCTGTTTCGAATGTGTTTCTTTGTAACATTCGTATTCTTTGATGTACGTTCGACAAATTTAGGAAATTACACTGATATTTCTTGCTCCCACCAACTCGAAGAAGTAATCCGTTTCCCTGACATTGAAGCGTAATGTTGGTATCCATCATTCCAAATTCGACAAATCTTTTAAGATATAATTGTATTGCATGTTAAATCATAATGACGAGACTGCGGAAAAGAATTAAATTTCAAGCTTTCAAAAATATTTTCTAGAAATATTTGTATTTCACTTTGTATTATATTTTATAATTCATGCTAATTTCGTAGATATTTCGTAGTTTTCACGTCATAAGAGTGATAATAATAATTTGAATAGGTCCGTTTCGTCGCTGCATTCGCATTGTATGCGTAGTTTTCCTTTAAAAATTGACAAATCTCGTAAAAAGGATGTGTAATCCTCAGAAATCGAGAAAAAACATCGCTAATGCTTTACGTTTCATTCTCCCGACGGTGTTATGTTGAATAATAAGTATTTTTCGTTGTAGATTTGAGAATGCATGATAATATCCTTGATATTTCGTAGATTTCACGAAAATAGAGGGATAATAATTCGAATTTTACTCTATCGATGTACATTTCGTGTAACAACCGTAACTTACGTTGCAAGTTCTGCAACACCTAAATACATATAAATTTCGCAGATCAGGCCAACTAAATGAATTACACTGTTTCGCCGATATATTCATTTAATATTCCTAATGTAGTCGTTAATTAGGAAAAACATCTAAAAGGCGTATATATATCTTATATAACGTGACGAAATATATTTAATTCGCTAAATTTCTCTTTTTCGAAACTGATTTCCAGAGATAATCGTATTTTTCGTTAGAGTTTCGGCGAAACATGATAATTTCATAAATATTTCGCAAACCACACGACGAAACAGATATAACAGTATGACTATCACTTATTCGAATATGTCTACGTGTTAACATTGTATTTCTCCTTCTAAGTTCGACAGAACTATATATTACCGTATATATTTCGTAGTTCCGTAGTTCCCACCAATTCAATGAATTTATCGTATTTCCGATATTTTCTGATATATAAGCGTTTCTATTTGTAAATAAAGAGTAACTTGTAAAAGTCATATGTATTCAATTGCAATCTCGTAGGTACCGCGATAATACATTAAATATGTTTCTGTCGACAAATATTACTCAAGTAAGCATATTTTTCGTTGTAGATTCTGCAAAACAATCATATTTCACGGATATTACTCACATTTAACGACGAAAATCTAATAATAAGGTGAATTTAGCCTTTTCGTGAGGTATTACTTTTTCTCACTGTAACTGCGATAAAATTAGTAAAAGGAATATAAATTCAACTGATGTTCTAAATGACCATCGGTAGTCCTTTAAATTTTACAATTACCAAGTTGTTTACAAGAAAGAATCAAATTTTTTTTCTTAGATTAGGTAAAACTTCAAATTTCACAGATATTAGGCTACTTTCACGACGAAACAGTGATAATTAGTTATATTTCACTGTGTCTACAATATGTTCGTGTACCTTTCGTACAGTTTAGGTGAAATTTCGACAAAACGAGCTAATTTGGTATATACTTCCTATTTAGTACCAATTAAATATGTTACGTAGGTTCGACGACATTTTCGTGGAATAGTCGTTTTTTTGGTTGTAGTTACGGAGGAACTTGTAAAGGGCCTTGGTAATCCATTGATGACACAACAAAACAGTGATAATACGCTAAATTTAACACTTTCTTCGATGTACATTTGAAATATTCGTATTTTTGGAAATGGATTAAATGAAACCAGTTAATGTCAATGAAGTATCGTTGGTATCACGGAGAAACAGTGATAACATTTGAACATCACTGATTCGCAAGTGTCTTCGTGTACCCTTTTTGATGTTCGTTTGTACGTTCGACGAAATTAGATTATATTTAGATACGTTGTTGTTCCAACCAATACAATGGCTTACACTGTTACGCCGGTGTTTTCAAGAAAAATACATTTTCTTTGTTCTGAATTCTAAAGAATACGGAAATATGTATTTACTCCAATTATATCACGTAACACTGATCATACGTTGAATTTGACGCTTTCGAAGTAGTCCTGAAATATAAGCATTTTACGTTGCAGAATTTGGTGAAACGTGATAATTTCAAAGGTGTCTCATATATTTAACTAAGTAACAGAGTTCATAGTACCAATTCTTTTGTGCAACGATGTTTTCGTGTTACTTTCGAAGTTTTAATGATTACAAAGCTCCGTCGAAGTTTGCGAGATATATATTTGGGTCTTTTCTAGTAGAGATGGCAAGCATAGAAACAGGCATAGGTATTTCTACGATGTCGTGACGAAACAGTGATAACACGCCATATGTATCCATCTTTCGGCAATGTTTTTCCGAAACACAAGTAATTTACGAAAATATATACGTACACATATACGTTTTAAGTAAGTATGTAACTAATTACTTACTCACGTACATATATAAGCAAGCCCATATAAACGCAAGTACATACCTTCGTACTTGCGTAAATATGTATGATCATTCCTACGTACATATATATCTAACTAGTACCCACATAATTAAATACATGCACTTGTACTTATATTCCCCCGTACGTACACACATATGATCGTAAACAACATATACATAGGTACGTAAGCACATAAGTACGTACTTAACAATGCAACTACATGAACAGGTATGTACATCCCTACATACGCATGTACATACATTAGTATATACCAACATACATTTCCAGGAAAGGAACGTAAACGCTTGCATACGTACATACGTACATCTGTACATACGTACAAACATTAGATCGCACACCCCTAAGTGTGTGCATAATAACGTACGTACAAACCTATACACGTACATACATACGTAGGACCGTATTAACATACCTTCATACATAAGTACAGAAAAACAAAGGTACTTGCAAACACGCGAGAGTGCATTCCCAATTTTGTAAATACATATATGTATACGCACATATTTACGTATACGTATAACTTCGTATTTGCATACCTACGTAATTACATGACAGATACAAGTTCAATCTAATGTACATACATAAAAGCCTGTATACACATGCAAGTTTGTACATATCCTTGTACGCACATTCAGAAGTAATTGAAAACCTACGTAAACACGTTCTACATAATGAAATACATAAGACCGTACATACGTTCGTAAGGACATTCATACGTAAGGATATACATACGTTCGTGGATGCATACTTACGTGATTACTCACTTACGTACATACACCTACCTATGCACTTCAATACCAATGTACTTACATACATAAATACGAACATAACTACGTACGTATATCGTTACGTATGTAAGTACAATCGTACGTAAATACCTACTTCTGAACTCACATAAATACTTAGGTACATGAATATGTTCATACATTCGTAGGAACGTATCAACTTAACAAAGTACCGACGGTCGCACAAACAGAGTTACGTAAAAAAATATGGAAGTGCATACCAATGTACGATTATAACTAATTTCTTACAGCCCTATTTCCGAAAACACAAAGGTATATCCAAATACAGATACGTACCTGTATAAATATGTACGTACACTAGTCCGTACTATCATATTTACGATCACAAATATGAAGGTACGTACATACGTGTTTAAATACAAACAACATAGGAACAAAGAAACATCCGTATTTACCTTCATGCGTTTGTACCCAAGTATACAACAGTTCAATACTTACATTCGGAAATATGTATAAACGTACGTAATTACAACATTCGTACCTGCATTTCTACCTACGAGTAAACGTACCATTGAACATACTAGCATATAAACGTTCTGCGTTCCATCATACTAACGTACAAGCGAACGTTCATACCTGTATACTTACACAAATTGCTACACATAAAAATACATATGTAAGTGCACAACTACGTAATTGCCAGCATATATACGTACACTACTAAAAGCGAACTTAATAATATACTACGTGTAGTAACACATACACACATACGTACAGACATTCATTAATATAATCCTACGCTGTCACCTTCTTACGGACGTAAAATTCTTCGTAAGGACACAAAAACCGTTATTCGAACCTACAAACCTGCGTACGTACATACGCACCTACGTCAATGACTACGTGCGGATATACCTAAGTGACTATACATCTACGTAAAGACAAACCGGGTTGCATACATTCTTACGTACGTAGATAACTATGCAATTACTTACCAACGTTAGCACATATATACTAATTAGTATGTAATTCTACGTACATTCCTACGTACGTACATATATAAACAACAACGTACATCCGTATATAAATATATCCGTAAGTACACAACTAAGTAAGTAATGTAATGGCTTCCCTACATTACTGCATACGAAAGAACATACGTACGTTCATACATACTCAAGTATATAGTTACGTACATACGTAAAAACGAACATAAGTATAAACGTAATTACATAAATAAATACGAATATATTTATATACCCGTACATATATTCCTTCGTACGTACGTATATATGTACGGATATACCTACGTTTGCACACATTTATATAACCGAATGTAACATTGTGTATACATAACTACGTATGTAAATAAGAACTACGTAAGAACATGCTTATGTATGTTCGGTCCGTCATACGCACACAACTACGTACGTACATAACAAACTAAATAAATAAGTACGCAAAAAGGAACACAGGCATGTACAAACATACGTACACAAGTAATGATAAATTCATCGGAACTATTGTACGTACATTCAAACTAATGTAAAGATTATCTACGTACAAAATATCATAAAAACGCCAAAATGCGTTAACTGCGTCTTACGTATAAAGATACGTATGTGCAGAACGACTTACATAATAAGCATCGTACATTAAAAAGCACATACACACATATATACGTGCGTTCATTCCTGCGTACATTCACACTTGCGTACGTAAATACCAACGTGCGTTAGTTCTCCTTAAGTCCATACGAAAGAATAAAAATAACTTTGTACATCCATATGCATGTACGCAGTTTAGTAATTACATCCATACATGTCTACATGAGTACATCCATACGTACGAATATATATAAGTAAGAGTTTGGATATCCAATTGAGTACACTGTATGTAATGACGTGAAAACTTAGGCACTAACCTGAGTATGTACAGACCTACGTAAAAATAAAACTACGTGCGAACTATCATACGCACGTCTATACATTCGTATGTAAATATAATTCGTATGTAAATATATACGTAAGTACATACGTATTCGATCATTACTGTGTACAGGCATATGTATGTACGGACATATCAACGTAATTACACGCCTGCGTACGTTAACACAAAGGTACCCACATTCCTACATAAGTACCTACCTACGTACGTCGATACATAATTTTGTACATATCTACATACGAAATTACCAACGTACATACCAGCGAACATAAATGATAATGTAAGTTCACACATAAGTTTATTCATGGCTACGTACGTTCAAAAGAGCGTACGATCGTAACTACGTACAGACTTACCTACGTACGTACACTCCTATGTAAGTATATAGAAACTTATGTCCATAGATGCATACGTATACGACTACGTAAGGTCACACCAACCTACGTTCATACATACGTGGGGAACTACATAGGTACGGAGATACATTCGTACGTGCATTCCTACTTACGTAAATTACGTACGTTCGTAATTACGTAAGATCAAAAATACCTACCAACATAACATCGTCCGTACATATATACACAAATACATTCCGAAGAATTTACGTGCCAATAAACTTAAACAAACATGTACGTTACTGCTTACGAACCAGGATGACATAGTGTAGATATATTTACGTACGTACATACAAAACTAGTACATAACTGCTTACTTATAATAATATGAAGTACACATCTACCTACGTACGTAAGGAAGAGGATAGGTACACAAGTAGGTACATATATACGTAACGGCATAGGTCAGTACATACATAATTTCGTACATACGTAGGTTCAAAACACATCTAGGTTCAAAAATTCGTACGTGCTTACATACGTGTGTATATACATAGCACGTTCACACTTACGTATGTTCATACCGTACCGTTCGTTCATATACGATCATACCTACATACATACATACATACAGACATACATACAGACATACATACATGGATATACATACGTACATTCAGACACAAATATACGTATATACGTATTTACGAGTTTAAATACATACGGACACAAATCCGTGATTATGTACATGAGTACGTATTTACGTATGTATGTACAAACAAACGAATATAGCAATCTTATGTACGTATATACCTACCTACGTATATACGTACGTACAAAATACATACGTACGCACATACATACGAATGATCATACATACGTACGTACACACATACCTACGTCCACAACAAGTTTCTGAGATACACAAAGACGTACATGGCAACGTACGTGCATAAATAATTACGTCCATACCTACGTAATTACGTAGTAAAATACATAAGTAAAATAGTACGTCGATATAATTACGTACGAGTAATTCGTACATACCTACGCACTATCATATAAATCTTCGAATATACATACCTTCGTAAATTCCTATTAAACTGCAACACTACGCTAGTACAAACGTCTGTACTTATATTCAGTGTTACATACATAGCTGCTTACATTTCTAAGTATGTTCATAAATGCGTATGTAAATACAAACCAACGTACACATCTTCATAAGTACAAAACCAAGTGAGTAATAAAGTACGCACTTACCTACGAACGTACAATCCTACTTACGTAATCTGATGATTTTGTTATAATCCCGAACCTGTTCACAAAAATAAGTACATACGTATATACGTTGATAACTGATTTCGTTCGTACATACGTATAGACATAAGTAAGTACTTAACTGCGAATATAAATACATACATACGTATATACGTACATACGTAAATACATACATACGTATACACTTGCATATATACCTACGAATGTAGATATATACGGTTGTAAACACCTACCTACGACAATATATACGAGACTCCTTACTTACGTACTTACCAACGAATATTAGTTCCTAGTTACAGACATACATAAGAAATTGCAGTCCAACTTACGTGCATAACAACATAGGTTCGTACTTCCGTATGTACATATATATGTACGTACATACCTAAGTACGTACATCCTTGCCTACGTTCATTTATACGAACGTACACGACTCCGTACGTACATCCCTACTTACGTCTTGCCTACGATATTGCATTCCTACATATAGAAATAGCAACATGTGTTCATACATCCTTACGAACCTTCAGAAGTAAATGCATACCTATGTCCGGAAATACATAACAACGTACGTTCATACATACATACGTACAGAAATACGAACATTCATACCAACGTACAGTCAAACCAAATGGGGGAACTATATACGTATGTACACACCGACTGTCGAACATACATACTTACATACGTACATACGTAGGAATGTATACACATACGTTCACACATACTTGCGATACTATATACTTTTGTAGAAACCAACTTACATACTTATAAAATTCCGAATAAATAATCTTAGGATCATAAGTACGTACTTGCATACTTATGTTCGTACATATCAACGTACGTTTATACTTACGTAAATACCTAAGCATTTTCATAAAAGCGATCTTCCTGAAATGTGTACGAGCATAAATAGAATCGTACATACATTCGTATGTGCGAACCAATCTAGATTCATAAATCTGACGTACATACATACGTACGTTCATACCAAGTACTCTCATAACCCTACTTGGACATAACTTACTGTCATATACCTACTTGTGTTGATACATGCGTTATTACATACATACGTGTGTACACATCTAAACCGTACGTACAAACTACCATCTACGTAGGGACACAGAAACGTACAGACATGCGTTCATATCTGCGTGCGTGCATACATTCCTACATTCACATCTACGTAATTACATACTACGTACGTACATTAATTAGTTCGTACATACATACGTACAACATACATACATACGTACAATCCTTACGTGCATCCATACATACAAACATAATTCCGTATGCACAATATAAAGGGAATTTATGTGCACTAAATTCCAAACCTAGGTAGGTCCACTCTTATGTCCGTGCATTCATACACATGTAAACGAATACGTGCGTGCATATCTCCTTACGATAATAACTACGCACGTATATAACAACGTACTTAAATATACACGTACGGACATACTTACTTATGTTCATACGTAGGTGCCTACATAACTACGTACGACCGTAACTACGTACATTCATACCTAGTTAGGAAGTACGTACTATACTGCGTCGGTAAGAATGTAAGAATGTAAGTTATGTTGAAATTTTCATAAGTACGTATGTTCGTACGTAGGAACGTTGGAACGTAAGAATGTGCGTACGTAAGTCCGTACGAAGGAAGATGCTTTGAACTTGGGTTTGTACGTATGCGTGTATGTAATAATGTTTGCATGAAGATTCTTAGGAAAGACCGAACCGATATATTTCCGTACGTGGATATGTATAAACGTAGGTATGCATTTGCGTATATATGTTCGTTCGCAGTTTGATGGTACGTACGTATGAACGTGCATATGTGATCACACGCGTGCATATGTATGCAATTAGTCTTGAAGTTCGTATGGACGAACGTTGGTATGTACGTGCGTACGTAATTCGGGACGTATGAATGAACTAACATTGGTACGGTCTTACGTTTCATACACATGCTCAATTATGTACGTAGGTATGTATATTCGTATGTGTGAACGTAAATATGCATGTACTTACGTAAGTATGTTCGTCCGTATGTACGTAAAAACTTGAGGATATTTATACATATGTATGTATGTATTATGTAATTACGTACATATGTATGCACGTAAACGTTTGTCCGAGTGTACGTGTGTTCGTTCTTGGTGTGAATGTTCGTAGGTATGACTGTAAGTTAGCCTGACAGTTCGTAGGTATGTAGGTACGTTTGTATGTACGGACTTACTTAAGAACGTACGTAGGTATTTCGTACTACTACACGTATGCTCGCAATTTTGTGCGTAGATATTTAATTATGCAGGTTTGTACCAAAGTATATATGTAAGTACGTACACATGAACGTACGTATCTAGAAATTTAGTACTGTGGTGTTTACTTAGGTAGATATTTACGTATGTGTGTATATACGTAAGTACGTATGTAGGTCTGTATGTATCTATGTATGTACTTCCGTAGGTGCGGACCTAGGCACTTGTGTATGTTCGAAGTTACTCACGAACTTAATTTCGAACGTATGTACATTTGTGGGCACCTGTATATGTTAGTACGATGGTATGTACGTGTGTAGGTAAATACTATGTTATCTACGGTCGTACGTAGTTATGTAGGTCCGCAGTTTGTACGTTCTATTAATATGCATCAATGTATATATGTACGTCAGTAGGTATGTATGAACTTGTGTGATAACTTAATGTGGTATGAACGTAATTAGCTATGTTCGTGTCTTTGTATGAGCGAACGATAATATATATGTGTGACGATAAGCACGTGCGTAGATATGAACCTACAGATGTGGTATGTACGTTTACAAATATTTAAGTTGATATATATCTACATATTTATACTCATTCATTGTTACTTGCGTAAGTATGTGTAAACGATTCTGTGTAAGTACGTGCATATGCATGTACGAATGTAGGTAATTGCGTTAATGTGTACGTACGTACGCATTTACATACTTACGTAGGAGTTTACGTACGTATGCATGTAGGTACGTAATAAGGTATTACCTTATATGAGTTTATAAGCAGAAATGTTGGCAAGTAAGTACGGACCTACTTAGGGATGCATGTACGTAGTTACGTAAATTTGTACGTAAGCACGTATGAACGCTACTATGTATCTATCACCGTAAGTATTTATTTACGTACTCAAATGTGTTCGCACGTAGGAATGCACGAACTTATTTAAGTACATATACCAGTATATAGGCACCTAGAGATGTACTTATGACGGAATGCACTTACTTATTCATGTACGTTACTTATTCATGTCGGAATTTTCCTACGTTTTTGTGTACTTGTATATGATTGTACTTACTTTCTTAAGCATGGATGTGTGCTTATATTTATGCATGTATATACGTTTGTAGGTATACACGTATTTCCGTTTGCACGTATCTAGGCATATACGGAGGTATGTTCGTACGTTGTAACGTACGGAAGTAGTTATGGACGTTAGTGGGACAGTACGTACTTAAATATGTACGTATATATGTATTTTGGTACGAAATAATGTACTTACGTATGCATTTACGTTCCTTACCATGTACGCAATTCGGAATGTACGTTTGTAGACTTGCATGTGGATATATACTTTTAAATGTTGTTATTTGCGTACGAACTTTGTATGTATGCATAAATGTATGTATATATGCATGTTCTTTTGTAAGTATATAATTACATGTGTATTGTCGTACGAAGGTAATATCGTGCATAGGTATGTACGTAAGTATATCTGTAAACAGCTATGTATGTAAGTAGGTAGGTACTTAAGTGAGAAAGAATATGTATTCTTATTTAAGCACGTGCCTATGTGCATAAGTACGTAGTTGTATAGTCACTTGTATCCATATGCAGGGCATATATACGTATACGTGTGTGATCAAATTCATGTATCTACAAACGTAAGCTTGTACGTTCATAAGCGTATACGTAAGGAGTTGATACGTACTTATTGAATACATGCGTAAACTACCACGAATGTACATGCTTGTGAACATACATAACTAAGTATGTAATTACATACGAACCAGGGAATCAGCGTATATGTATACATACTGACGTACATATCGTCTTACAAATATACGTAGTTAGGTATATACTGTTCTCTAACATATATTCGTACGAACATAATTACGTTTGTACACACGAAAGTACGAATATTCAAACGAATGTACATTATTACATACGATAGTACCTAATTACGTTCTTGCGGGCGTACGTTCATTACATTGTATTTCCTTCTACAACTACGTACACGATTAAACATTTTGATAAGTCAGTACCCATTAATGCACGTTCATAGCAACTTACGTTATAACTACGAATGTAAATTACACTGTCTAAGCTCAACTACGTATGTACTTGTATATGTACGTATATTTCTAGACACATACAAACATACGTAAGGTCAGAGCAACGTATATGCATACATACACACGTACATATATATCTACATAGATGGCTTCGTACGAAACTGCCTATTGAAGTACATAACTAAGTATTTATTTAACATCTCCGGAACAGTCCACGTTAAAACACAAATACGTACGAAAAATTTCTAGAAACCTCCGTACAATCGTACGCACAGACACAAGAACTTTCTTACCTACATACGTGCATACGTATGTGCGTACATATCTTCGTCTATACGTAAATCACTACTAAAGTAACTGAGATTCTACATACATATGTATGTAATTACCTAGTCACATACGTATATACTTACTTGCATACGTACATACAAACGTTCACTCCTATGAAAGTACCTTCCTAGGTAATAATACACATTTACGTACTTACCTACTTACGTACAGACCAAGTACTTATATAAAAATAAACACACATTTCCGTTTACGTATGCACAAACGTAGGTAAATACCTACGGACGTGCATACCTACTTGCTTTCACGCATACTCAAGTAAATGCATACGAACAAACATACACACCCAAATTCGTAATACCTACATAAGTACATAGTATCGTTCAATCACATAGACATACGTGCAGTCCTACGTATTTTCATACCTACGTACGTTTATACCAGCGTACGTAAATGTCCATGTACGCACATAACTACTTACGTACATTCCATCGTATGGACGTGCCTACTTACCCCCATATATATGTAAGTACATGCCTTCGTATGTACACGTTTACGTACGTCTATAACCGCCTACGTACAAAAATACGTTAGTACATATGTGCAGAAGTAGAAATCTACAATACTACTATATTCGTAATTACACACCTGCGTACATAGATATATCTGCTCGTACATATCTCAGTACTTACATACATGAGGACGTAAATAACTACGTGCGTACATTGCGAAGAACGTTGAAATAGTCTCACGTAAATAGCTACGAACTTGCTCACATAATTATGTACATACGTGCGTGCATACATACCTATCTATGCATATGGACGTACGTGCATGCTTAACTACGTAACCAACCACTTACGTACAATTAATCGCAAGTAAATTCTCAATTTCGTATGTGTCATGTTATGTACATACATACTTACGTTCATTTCAATGTAAGTACATGCCTGCATACTTACATGCAAACATACGTAAGTACATACACCTATTTTTAAAAAATTCTTACGTATGTACATACCAGGGCATTTACGTGCCTCCGTGTCATATATCTTGGTATTTACATTACGACTTAAGTATTTACCTACGTACATACACACATTCATGTGTACGTAGCTACATACATGCATTCCTGGTTACGTACAATCATTCATTAGTAAATACCTAATTGCATAAATACCTACGTACGTTTACACTAATGTTCGTCCATACCTACCTATTAACACACACACGTACCGGCTTACATACGTTTGTCACACTGACGTAATTGCCTACATACGTACCTACGTATCAAGTGCGTATATGCGGACGTACCTACGTGGCTACGTATAAACCAACCTACATATGTACATACATGCATACGTACATACATAATACTTACATGCAAATCAAGTTATACGTTAGTACGTACTTAACAATGTAAGATAATAGTCAGGAAAGCACATACATAAACACGTACGTTCAATCTACGATATATCAGTATAAATTTCGTGCGTACTTACATATGTATATACCAGCTTAAGAACGTATACTCGTATATACGTACATAAGTACATAAAAACGTAAGTTCAAACGTAATTATGTTCATTCATACATAGGTCCATACCTACGTACATTCGTAGATACTTACGTACACAACTACGTATGTATATGCTTATGGACATACATACCTTAGTACATAATTACAGACGAACAAGCATTTCGGCTTACATATATATATATGTACGTACATACTGACTTATGTAGATAACTACTTATGTTCATTTCTGATTTATTACACATATCCGTGAGAACAAAATTGCGTATGTAGGTAACCCAGTGTGATCATACCTGCCAATGTACGTCCCTACGGATGAACCTACCTACTTACCAACATACATAACTAAATACATATATACGTACGTACATATGTACAACCGAGCATAACTAAATTTGCACCTACCTATGAAATTATGTACGGACGTACATTCATACCTACGTACGTACATTCCTATGTACGAACACAAACATATACGCACATATTTACTCGTACAGTTATATGCATATGAGAGGTCCTATGTCCGTACATAATCATGTGGGTACCTACCAACGTACCATTGCTAATATCACGACGAAACGAATTAATATGTTGAATTCCACCGCTAAACTGATGCTTTCGAGTAATAATGTCGTATTTTGATGAGATGTGTTCTTTTCTTGGTATTTACTTCGATATCTTTCTAATTTCATTACGGAACGTTATAAACCCGTGAATTTCCACAATGAGAGGATATTTTCGTGGAATAGACATATATTGCGATGATACTACGTCCAATCTTGAACGGATTATGACATCTTGCTTATTCCAAAACGAAAGGATACATTAATTTGAATTTCAATATTTCAATGATGTTACCGAGAAATAATCGTATATTTCAGAGATTTCGTCCAATATTGCTAGTTTCATAAATATATTGCTCATTTCACTAGGAAACTTGGTAAGACGTTGAAATTCATAGAATCTATGACGTTTTTGCGAAGTAATTTAATATTTCGCTGAGATCTCGTCTAATCTCTCTAGTTTCACAGATATCCTGCTAGTTCCTCAACGAAGCATGATAATATGTTCAATTTCATTATTTGGTCGACCTTTACGTGGAATAATCGTATATTTCCTTAAGATTTGCAAAGTCTTGATAATTTCAATAAATCTGGCTAATTTTACGGCAAAGAGCAATGAAATATCTAATTCCAACATTTCCAAGATGTTTCCATGACATAATTGTGTATATATGTGAGATTTCGTCTAATCATTATTGTTTCGTTGATGTCATCCTAATTTCGCGATGAAACGTGAGACTAAGATGAAAATCATTATTTCAGTGCTATTGTCATAAAGTAATCTTGTATTTCGCTAAATGATTCCGTCTTATCGTGATAGGTTAGTAGGTACCTTGCAAATTTTGGGAAAATTGTAGGTAAAACGTTTCATTTCACTGTTTCGACGATGTTTTCCTGGAGTAACCATATATATCGCTAAGACACCGTCTAATTATTGTAAATATATAGATCTCCCTCTAATTCGGAATAGAAACAACATAATTCGTGAATTTCATCTTTTCTTCCGTGTAATCGTTTACTTCTCTGAGGTATCGTCTAATGCTTCTTATTAGACAGTTACCCTCTTAATTCCATGACGAAACTATGTAATGTATTAAATACACCGTTTCGAAGTTAATTCGGTGGCACAACTTGATATTCCGCCAAAATTTCGCCTAATCTTGATATTTTAATAGATATCTTGCTAATATCACGACAAAGCGTTATATTAAATTAAATTTCATAGTTTCCGCAAAGGTTTCGTAACACAATCCTAAAACGCTCTGATAACGTCCACTCTTGATAGTTTCATTGATATTTTGCTGCTTTCACATTAATACGTTTTATTCCATCGATTCGACGATGTTTTCTTTATTTAACCATGTTTTCAGCAACGATTTCGTCTTCTGATTGTTTTATAGATATCATATGGTTTCATGGCGAAACGTTAGAAAAAGTTGCATTTCGTCGTTTCTACGAAGTTTTCGTGGAATAATAGTTTATTTCGTAGTAATGTCGCTTTTCCTGATTATATCATAGTTATTTTGCTTATTCACGACGGGAAGTAGAAATAGGTTGAATATCACCGTTTCATCTATGTCCAGTAAGATAATCTTAAATATTTTCTGGATTACGTCTGATCGTGCCAGTCTCATGAATATAGAGCTAATTTCACGACGAAACGTGGCAGTAGAGTGAGTGGCATTGTTTCAATGATATTTTCGTTAAGTAATCTTGTATTTCAATGAGATTTCGCCTCATCTTGCTAGTCTCATGGTTATGTTGCTAAAATCACGACGAAACGTGATAATACGTTGAATTACATCTTTCGCACAATGATTTGGTGAAATAGTCGTATATATCTGTCTGATTTCCTCCAATCATGCTAGTTTCATTGATATGTCTATGAAATCACGACGACGCGAGTTAAATCCACGAATTTCATCGTTTTGACCAAGTTTTCGTGAAATAATCGTATATTTCGCTGACATTTATACTAGATTTGCTGTTATAGTAGTTGTCTTACTGTTTTCAGGACGAAAAGTGGTAATACTACAGATACCATACTTTCGACTGTGTTTTCGGAAAATAAACGTGTAATTCGATGAGATTAAATCTAATGTCGCTATTTTAAAAGATATCTTTCTAAATGCACGACGAAACTTGATAATGCTTAGAAATTAATCGCTTCGACGATGTTTCTATGGTGTAATTGAGATCTCAATTAATCTTAAGAGAGGTTTCAATTAATATTTCTAATTTCGTTGACATGTTGCGAATCTCCCGGTGGAATTATATAATGATACTCGTCATTATTCTCAAATATTTCGTTCAGTCTAGAAATTTTCGTAGATGTTTTGATATTTTCACGACAATACGAGCCAACACGACGAGTTTAACAGTTCAGACGATGTTTTCGTAATATAATCTAATATTTCTTTGAGATTTCGTTTAATATTGTTAGTTTCATAGATATCTTGCTAATGTAACGGTAAAAAGAATGATTTTTATCGTTTCGTGATAATAATTGTATATTTAGCGGAAATTTCGTATAATCCTGCTACTTTCTTAGATATCATGGTGATTTCATGACGAAACGTGACAAAACATTGATTTTCAATTTATCAACGATGTTTTTGTGCACGAGTCGTATATTTGAATGAGATTTCGTCCATTTAATCTGGTTACTACACATCTTGCTAATTTCACGAGGAAATGAGATAATATGTTGAATTTCATACTATATTCGATGATTCCGTGGAACAATAGTATATTACTACAGGATTTTGTCTAATCTCTCTAGTTCTGTGTGTATCTTGCTAATTTCACTACGAAACGAGGTAATATGTTGAACTTCACCGTTTTGACTACGTTTCCGTGTAATAATGCGTATCACTATGAGATTGGTTTTAATGCTCCTGTGTTCATATATATCTTGCTAACTTTACGATGAAACCTGAGTAATACAATTTTTATTGTTTCGACAATACTTCAATGTGCAATAATCGCATTTTTCGCTGAGGTTTCGTGTAATATATAGTATCATAACTATCTTACCGTTATTCTCATCGAAACGGGAGAATACGCTGAATTACACGGTTTCTACGACGACTTTGTGAAATTAACTTATTTATCCATTCGATTCAATCTAACATTGCTAGTCTAATATTAACATAGTGCTATTAACACCGCGATACTTGAAAATACTATTAACGTCAACGTTTAGGAAACATTTCGATAAATAATAGTACATATATATGAGACTATGTATAACCTTTTTTTTTCATGTATATCTTGCTATTTCAGGACGAAACAAGGTAATACGTTTAATTACAACCTTTCGAAGATGTTATGGTGCACTAGTCGTATATATCCATGAGATTCCGTCCTTTCATTCCGGCTATTTTATATCTCGCTAATTTCACGAGGAAACGATATAATACGTTGAATTCCATATTATAATCGATGATTCTGTGGAAAAATCATATTTCACAAAAATTTATTCCAATCTCGCTAGTTTCGTTTATATCTACATAACCTCACGATGAAACGAGGTAATACACTGAATTCCGTAATATAGGTGATGATTACGAATGACAACAGTATATTTCACTAATATATCATCTAAATTCTAGTTTCGTATATATATTGCTAACTTCACGACGTACCGCTATAAACTGGTGAATTTCTTCCAACCGAAGAAGGTTTCGGTAATTGATCCTTTATATCTCCGAGATTTCGCTTAGTCGAAACATCTATCTATCAAATTTCTTTACGAATCGTTATAACATGCTGGATTTCACCGAATCGACGATGTTCTCGTGAAATATTCGTATATGTCACCAAAATTACGTCTAGTTTTCCTGGTACAATTTATATTTGCTTATTCCACGACGAATCAAGGCAATAACGTAGAATTTCATTGTTTCGAAGAAAATTTCGCGGTATAATCGTAAAATCCAATGAGATAATGTTTAATCTTTGTAGTTTCATATATATATTGCTGTTTACACGTCGAAACGAGATAATGCTGTGCATTTCATGGTATAGACTGTGGCATCGTGCAATAAACTTGTATTTTGTTAAGATTAGTACTAATATAGCTACTTCATGGATATCTCGTTAATTACAGGACGAAAATTTGTAAAACGTTGAATTACCCCGTTTCGACCTTATTTTTGTAAAACAACAATATGTTTCGCTACAATTTGGTATAATATTTTTAGTTTCGCTGATATGATTCTAATTATACGGCAAAACATTTAATAGTTTGAATTTCACCGTTTAAACAACGTTCTGTCTAATAGTAATATATCACGCAGTAATTTTTTGCCTGACATTGGTTGTTACAATGATATCTTGCTAATTTGAAGACGAGACGTGACAATATCCAGAATTTCCTCGTTTCGACGAAGTTTTCGTGCATAAATCGTATATTTCCCTGCGATTCCGTCTAATCTTGCTAGGTCTATAGATATCTCTCCTATTTCACGATTAAATGTGATAATGCGCCGCATTTTATCGTTTGAACTTTTTTTCCAGAAATAATAGCATATTTCGCAGGTATTTCGCGTAATCGTAGAAGTATCATACATATTTCGTTCATATCACTACGAAAAGTGTTATTACGCTGAATTTCACACTTCCGTCATAGGTTCCGTAAAATAGTCTTGTATTTCAATGTGATTCCCTCTTACATTTCCAATCTCGTCAATATCTTTCGAATATGACGACTAAACATTATATATCACTAAATTCAATCCCTCGACGAAGTGTTCGCTATATTGTCTGATTTTCCGCTGGTATTTGCATTAATGGTGCTAGTTATGTTTATAGCCCGTTAATTCCGTGTCTATACGTAACAATAAGTAATAGTAAACTTTATCGGTTCTGTTTTCGTGAAACAATCGATCATATCACTGAGTTACTAACTAATCTCTATAGTTACATATATATATATATATATATATATATATATATATATATATATATATATATATATGTATGTATATGTATATGTATGATGCTAATTTCACGAGGAAACGTGAAAATACGTTGAATTTCCTCGTTTCGGCGATGTTTTCGCAAGTAATGCTTTATTTCTGTAAGGTTTTATCTGATAATGCTAGTTTCATACATATATCTTTAATTTCAGGAAGAAACGTGGTAGTAATAATTGGAATTAAATTTTTTCGACGGCGTTTCCTCGAAATATTTCTATATTTTTTTGAGATTAGTACTAATCATGTTTATTTCACAGATACGTCATAACGTTCAAAACGGAATGACTTACTACGTTGAATTTCCCCGTTTCGACTACATTCACATTACATACATTTCTACTAGGCTATGTCTAACCTGTTAGATTCGTAAGTATACTTTTACTTTCACAACGAAGCTCGAGAATAACCTGAAAGTCACCGCTTCGACGTAGTTTTCGTGAAATAATCATTTATTTCGCTAAGAGAATTCTTTCAATACTAATAGATTCGGAGAAGTCTAACTAACTTCACGACGAGTCGTTATAATAAGTTGAAACCGTAGTTTTGAAATAAACTACGTATATTTCACTAAAAGTTTATTTAGCGGTGACTTCTTCTTGTCTTCTTAGTTTAATTGATGTCTCGCTAATTTCATGCCTAAAAATATTGAAACGTTGAATTTCATTTTTCCGATACTGATGTCGTATTATGATCGAGTACTTCCATGAGATTTCCTTTAATCTTGGGAGTTTCATATATATGTCGCTATTTACACGTCGAAACGAGATAATGAGGTGCATTTCATCGCATCTAAGACGTTTTCGTGAAATAATCGTCCATTGACATTGGTTCCCATTTTGCTAGTTTCATAGACATACTTATAATTTTGCGACTAAAGAGATAAAACGTTGGATGTCATCGCTTCGACGATGATTTACTTAAAATGGCATATATTGCTGAAATTTCCACAAAACTTGCTACTAGCATAAATATCTGCCCATTCCCAAGACAAAACGTGATAATAGGCTGTTTTCCTACTATTCGTCGTCGTTTTCGAGCAATGTACGTGAATATTTATGAGAAATCGTCTAAGCTTGCTAGTTTTATAAACATCTCATTAATTTCAAGTCGAAAAGATGTAATACGTTGAAGTCTGGCGTATCGACATCAATTTCGTGGAATAACAGTATATGTCGCTGCGACTCCGACTATTAATTGTTTCGTTTATATGTTGCTCATTTCACGATTAGACATTACAGTAATTTGAATTTCATATTTTCGGCGATTTTTCAGGGAAATATCCGTATATTTTGGTGAGATATTGACTATTCCTGATAGTTTCCTACACATCTTTTTAATTTGAATCCCAAACGGGATAATAAGTTGTTTTTCACTTATTGGATTTTGTTACCTAGAAATAGTTCTTTATTTTACGGTGAAATGTGAAAACAGTTCGAAATTCATAATCTTCTCCAATGTTTTGTAATACAGTTGCATTGTCCACTGAGATTTCTACTTATCATTATATTTTCATAGATTCCCTGCAAATTTAGCAACTAAACGTTATAATAATTTGAATTTCATCGTTTGACCGATATTTTCCATGTAATAGTAGATTTGTTTGAGATTTCATCTAATCTTCCTTTTTTCATATATATCTTTCTAACTTCAAGACTAAACGTGATAATACGTTGAATGATATCGTGCAGAAAATGTTTTGTTCATTAATCCCATATTTCGATGATACAGTCTAATATAGTTTCATTAATATACCAATATTTCACGACGCAACATGAGAATAAGGTGAATTGAACCGTCAAGATATGTTGTCGCGAAACAATCATACATTTCGATAAAGTATCTTCCGAAACTGCTAGTTAAATGAATATATTTCTAATAGCGCGTTTTAAAGTGATAATACGGTGATTTTAATCACCTCAACGAATTTTTCGAATAACAAACGTATGTTCAGGTGTGAATTCGTCTAATCCTGCTAGTTTAGTGAATATCTTGTTTATTTCAAGTTCGAAAAGTCCTAATACTATAAATATCACCGATTCGAATATTTCATTGGGAACCGCATATTCCGATATGACTTCAAATAGTCCTGCGATTTCCTTAAGTGAATTGCTAATTTCATGAAGAAATGTGGTAAACCTGTTGTTTCATCGTTTCACCGATGTTTTCGTGAAGTATATGTGTCTTACGCTGAGTTCAATATAATCGTGCTGGTTTCTTAAGCATCTCGCTAATTACACGATGAAACGCGAAATTATTAAATAAAATCTCGCAGGTATACAAGATTATTACACGAAAACGTCGTCGAAACAATGGAAATCGTCGTATTATTACCATGCGTAGTGAATTTAGCATTATATATATGGAACTAGGAAGATTAAACGAAACCTCAGCGAAATGTACAATTTTTTCTATAGAACGTCTACGAATTTCGTCGATAAACAAGATTATTTCAAGAAAACAGTGTCGAAAAGGTGAAATTAAACGTGTAATCTCCTTTCGTCTTGAAATTAGCAAATATGCAGGAAAATAGCACAATTACACGAAATCTTGACGATATTTACAATTATTTACACAGAACGTCGAAGATAAGAAGAAATTCAGTTTATAAATCTCGTTTCGTCGTGAAATAAAGTAGATATTACAGATACCATCAAGCAGAGATGAAATCTCAGTGAAACACGGGACTATTAAACGGAAAGATGGTCTCAAATATGTAATTAAAAGTATTACACGGTTTTGTCCTGGATATATACTAAAGTAGCAAGGATATATACTAAAGTAGCACGATTAGACGAAATCTCATCGGAATACAAAACTATAAGAAGAAAACAGCGTCGACACGATGAAATTCTACCAATTTGCACGTTTCTCCTTGAAAGCAGCATGATATTTAACTAGCAAGGTTATACAAAGTCTCAGGGCAAAATAGGAATATTTCACGTCCTAGAAATGATGAAACTCATGCTATCATTACGTTTCGACATGAAATTAGCAAGATATCCATGAAACTAGCAAGATTGATATTAATCACAACGTAATATCCGAATAGATAACGAAAACCTCAACGAAAGATTGAAATTAAACGAAGTGTTACATTTCGCCGTGATATGCGCAACATATGCATTAAAATACCAAGATTATTCGAAATCAGAGCGAAATGAACGATTATTTCACGAATGCGTCGCCAAAATGAAGAAACTAAACCTGTCACCTACAGTAGTGAAATTTGCAACATGTCTATGGTACAAGCGCTATCAGACAAAATCAAACAGAAAAATAAGATTAATACACGAAAACATCGGTCAAAATATAGAATTTGCCGTATCATAACCTTTCGTCGAGAAATTACAAAGTTATAAGTGAAACAAGTAGTATTAGGCGAAATCTTAGCTAAATATAATATAATTTCATGAAAACGTAGTGGAAACAATAAAATACCTGGTATTAACTCGTTTTGTCATGAAATTAGCAAGATATGTATAAAACCAGCAATATTGCCAATTTCTCAGCGAAATATTATATCAATTCACGAAAACGTAGTCGAAATGGTAAAATTTAACTTATAACAGCTTTTCAAATATAATAAACATTACGTACATAAAACCGGCAATATACGACGAAATTTTAGAGGAATACGCAATTATTTCAGGAATACACTGTGGAAACCATGAGTTTCAGCGTATCACCACGTTTCGTTGAGTAATTAGCCAGATACTAATTTAAGTATCAAGATTATGTGAAATATCAGCGGAATATAAGATTATCAAGAAAATACTCACGAAACTCTGAAATCCAACGTGGTGCCACGTTTCAAGGTGAAAGTAGCATGATTTCTATGGAACTTGCAAGATTAGGCGAAAAGTCTTCGAAATACAAGATTATCTTCTGAAAACAACGGCGAAGCTGTGAAATTCAAAGCATTATCACATTTCGTTGTGAATTCAGTAAGATATCTATGAAACTAGCAAGTTTAGCGAAATGACAGTGATATGTAGCAATATATTACGAAAATATCTTGGAAACAACAGAATTCAACGTATAATATGGTTTCGTAGTGAAAATGAAACGATATCTATGAAACAAGCTATATTGGATGCTACTACAGCGATATAATCGGTTATGTCAAGAAAGAAACGTCGAAACGATGTAATTTAAATCATTATCTCTTTCCGACGTAAATACAGCTTGATACGTATGATACTAGCATATACTGGCGAAACCTCGTCAGTATATGAGAATATTTAACGAAAGAATTTTCGAAACGATTAAATTCGACGCATTAACAAGTTTCAAAGTGAATTCAGATTGATACCTATGAAACTGGCTTCATTAGACGATACTTCAGGGAAATATACGGTTATCCTATAAAAGAGCGTCGAAAATATGAATTTCAACTTATAAACTCGTTTCGCAGTGAAATTAGCTGGGTATATATGATGGTAGCAGATTAGTCTGAATAACAGGGAAATATAAGGATATTTCACGATGTCAACGGCAGAGAAATGAAATTCAACGCATTTCCTTGTATCGTCATGAAATAAGCAAGACGTCTATGAAACAAGCATGTTTACACGAAACCCCAGAGAAACATAGAAATATTTCAAGGAAATGTTGAAAAGATGTAATTCAATTTATTGTTGCGTTTCGTCGTGAAATTAATAAGATATCTATGAATATAGCTGTTTTCGACGTAATCACAGCGAAATATATGGGTATGTAACGTAATTATAGTCGAAATAATGAAATTCAACAAATCATCAGGTTTCGTCTTGAAATTATCAAGTCATTTGTATAACTTGCACGATTACTCGGTGTCTCTGGAAGAAGGGTAAGTTTTACGAAAACAACTTCGGAAAAATGAACGTCAATGAACCATATCGATTCGCCTTGAAATTAGCACGATAACATTGAAGCTAGCATCATTGGACGAAATCTCAACGAAATATACGTTTATAAAACGAATAATCGTCGAAACGTATAATAAAACACATAATCACCTATAGTCGAGAAAAAGGCAAGTTATCTATGAAACTACAATGATTAGACGAAACCGCAGCTAAATATATGATAATATCACGAAAACATCTTCGAATCGAAGAAATTCAAACGTACTATCACGCTTCGTCTTGAAATTAGCAGTGTACGTATGAAACTAGCAAGATTAGATCAAGTTACCGGGAATTATAAGATGAATCCACGTCAACTTCTTCCATACTATAACATTAAATGATTTACGCCTTTTTGTCTTTAAATTAGTAAGAGAAATTTGAAAATGATTAAACACTATCTCAGCGAAATATTCCATTATATAACGAAAACTTTGTTGAAAGGAAGAAATTAAAATTATTATATCGTTTGATAGTGAAATTAGCAAGATATATTTGAAACTGGCAGGAATAGTGAAATGACAGCAAAATACACGATTATCTCACAATAACATCGAAGGGACGATGAAAGAGGAAGTTTTAACACGTTTCGTCCAGAAATTAGCATGATATCAACGAAGATTGCATGATTGGACGAAGTCACAGCGCAATACAAGATTAGAACTTGAAAACACGTTGCGTACGAATAAGTGTTTTCATCGTATTATCACGATTGGTCGTGAAATTAGCAAAATATTTGTTATACTAGCATTGTCAGACGATATCTGATCGATATATTGGAATTTCGTGAATTGAGGAATGCATCTCTGAAACTATAAGTAATAGACAAAATCTCAGCGAAATAAAGTCATATATCACAGGAACAACATTGATGCTGTGAAATTTAAAGTAGTATCACCTTTTGTCGTGAAAATTGCAAGATATTTTGAAACTGTATAGATAAGACGAAAGCTCAGTTACATATACTACTATTATTTCTCGAAAAAACATTCGAAACCGTGCAATTCAGGGTATTAACATGTTTCGTCACGAAATGAGTGGTTAACAAGATGAATGCCAAGTACCCAGATCTGGGAGATTGCTAAGTTTCCGCAGGGACCCCGTCACCTGTAATCGGGTTACATTGTTCTTCGTCCAATTAAAACTGAATTATGGAGGTATTTTATAGTAATTCTATTTGTAACACAATTATGAGGGGTATAGACACTATAATGTAACAATAAACTCTAAAGTAAACAAATTACATATTTAAAATATACTTACAATAATGAAATTAAGAATTAAATAATAGATTATAATGTATACGTACACTAATTACAACAAATTAAATTTATACTTTTACTTAAATTTGTATTTAAAATATTATAAAATTTTATTATCTACGATGGTATTCGTTAAAACATTGTAATCATAATTGAGGTGACTATGGACACTCAGGACAATACGTCATTTTTTTTTGTAAATTTTTTCTAGTTTCGTGGTTTTCGAGATTTCGCCTCTGCTTTGAGTAGCACCAAAGGTATAGCATCCTTTTCAAAGTTTTTCCCAGAGGATTTAGCAGGGGATTTACCTGCGAAATAGCAGGTAGTGAGCAGCCTTCTTTATTGTTTGGGGCGTTGCGTTTTCCGACTCCAATCACTCGCGAAATATAAGCTCTCGGTATTTTCTTATTTGTATATATTTTCTTCCTGTTTCGTTGCTTAATAGTAAACAAAGTGTGCATTCACTACAGAAGTAACTATTAGGTAATGAATTGCTAGTGTCTGCTACCATTTTATGCTCTTCAGAATTGTCGTTGCATACGATGCCATTTGGTCGCACCTGATAATACCAGACATTCCATTAATTTATGCTATTACTGCTAATCCATTTATGTTTGCAGGACTTCCGCGAAGAGTGGAGGAATCCGAAACTAGTACCATAATTGGTGCATGTTTCGATGATAATACCCAGACATTACGGGAATCTCACCATTTCAGTACAATGCCATTAATGCCTTCACGTGATATTACTTCGTCTCTCAACAATCGGTGAAGAATAACAGCTTCTGGTATTAATTTCCTGTTGTGACGTATCATGGGTTCCGAAACATGAAAATGGGTTTCAAAATTTAACAATTATAATTCTAATTCTTAGCTTCTGTAAAAATTGTCGAAAAACAACTTACGCCCTTCGTCCAATAGATTGTTCATGAGCTCGAAGCAAACGTTTTCAGCTATGCCAACTTGCCTGATCCCACAGGTATATCTCCAGCACATATTGCAGTGAAGCACTTATATCATTCTGTAGAACTCAATTTGAAGTGTTTCATACAGTAATTGTGCGATTTTGTCTGTATGTACTGCCTGAGAAGAGTATAAGTCTTCCCCTTCAGGGCAACATATCTCATCAGTTCTAATTTCTGGGCCGGGTAAAAATATATTTTGGTAATAATATGTAAGTATCTGCACTGAAGGCAAAACTTACTCAAGTCGATTATTAAGAAGTATGGCATCGTTGTTTGCGAAATGTAAATGTGATCATAATATTTTGAGTCGATTTAGAGATATTTTGCTGCGGGGAAACTGAAAATTATAAAGAGAATCCGTTGACCAGTATTTGGTTAGTGGCGCTTGCACGAAACCCATCCAATGCATAAGTTCAAGAAAAACTTTGATTTCTTCGGAATTACCGGGATTCCATCTGTTTGTTCGTGCGTGCTCGGTGCTTGCATGGTGATACAATTTTTTCCCTGCAAACCTGTTAGTTTAAGACACCATATTGTCTGTCACTTGTTTAGTCAGAGAGAGAGAAAGAACTTCACCCGCTGTAATATTGGAAGGCAGTCTCACAAGAAGTGCACATTTCCGTGTGAATTCAAACATTGTTATTCGGTGAACTCGTTGCACAGGATATTGTTAGATGAACCGACGGTGTCAATTTGTTCATTCTCTTCTTCTATAGCCAGGTTTTCTAACAGTTCTTCAAAATCTTCACTCTCTTACAATTTTTCATATTCCGAGCTTGAACCTGATGCAATAATGTTCCTAACTTTTCATGAAAATTTCAATACTTCTTCATCACTGCTCGATTCACATTCATTTACACTTTTGCAATGTCTAACAGACATTTTATGTATGTAGAGGACGAAAAATACTGCTCGACTGAATGAAGGTTCTGGTATAAATGCAGTGAGGTCACTCATAATGACCAATTTTCGAAACGCTTTCCCCAGTTTATGACTTGCCCTTATAGAAAACAATTACCTAATCAGTCACAAACCGTGGCTAAATTTAAAAGAAGTACTTCGTCGTATAGTTCATCCAAGTAATCGCGTGGTATAAATAACCAGTCTCATATTTGGCACCCGGGAGGAACTCCACCGATTCACGATGAGCGTTTTACGTGTTAAGGAAGAAAGATAACTATTGACTGTGGAGATTAGACGAATTCTTATCGAAATAAACGTTTTTATCTCGAAAACGTAGCAAACCCCATGATTTTCAACATATTATAACATTTCGTCATGATTTCCGCTATATATCTATGAAACTACCAATATTCGACGTAATGAAAGCGAAATACTCGATTATTAGGCGAAAGCATTGCCATAAGATTTAAAACTCTACTTAATATTACTTTTCGTCAAGAAATTAGCAGGAGAACTATGAAACTACAGAGATTATAGGACAGTTTAGCGAAATATACGATTTTCTAACGAAAACTAGGTCCAAAAGATAAAAATCTATGTACCACGTTTCATCGTGAAATTACTAAGGTATACATGAAACCATAATTAGAAGCAAACACAGCTGAATTTTGATTACTTCATGGAAACGTATTCAAAAAAATTTGTTGAACGCATTTTCACGTTTGGTAATTAATTTAGTGAGATATCTACAAATATATAATGATTGGACGAAATCTCGAAGAAATACACAATTACTACGCAAAATATATTCAAGACGATAAAATTCAATGTATTATGTTTCGTCACTGAATTTGCAAGATATCTATGAGACTAGCAGGATTAAACGAAATCTCTGCAATTATAAGATTATTCGTAGAGAACACCGTCGAAACGATGATATTGAATGTTTTATCACATTTCAGCGTGAAATTAGCAAGCTTAGACGTAATCGCATTGATATAAACGATTGTTTCACGAAAACAATTTCGAAACAATGAAATTCAACGCTTTGTACCGTTTCGTCATTAAACTGGCAAGATAACAATGAAAATAGCAAGAGTAGACGAAATCACAGCGTAATATATCATTATTCCTCGAAAACTTCATTGAAACTCTGAATTTTGAATTATTAACACGTTTCATCGTGAAATTACATACATATCAATGAAATTAACAAGACAAGTCGTAGTCTGTTAGCGAAATACATGATTACTTGAAGAAAACGAAGTCAAAGCGATGAATTTCATATTATTCACATGTTTCGTCGTGGAATTAGAAAAATATGTGGAACCAGTATGTTTAGACGTTTTCGCAGTGAAATTTACGATTATACATCGAAAATATTGAAGCCATGATATTAAATGTATTGTTATTTTCGCAGTGAAATGAAGAATATATTTATGAAACTAGCAAGATTATACCAAATCCCAGTAACCGTTACGATTATGTAGTGAAAGCATAGTCGAAACAAATTATTGAACGGTCCACCTCGATTCGTCGTTGAATTTTGCAAAATTTGAATGGAAAGATTAGACGAAACCTCAGCGACACATACGACTATGTCACGAAGACATCATCGGCACAATCGAATTCAACGCCATGCCATGCTTTGTCGTAAAATCAACAAGATATCTATGGAACTAGCAGTATTTGAAGTAATCGAGTAGAAATTTACGATTACTTCGAGAAAAAATGTTCGAAACAAAAAAAATACAGGGCAATAAAACGTTTTGTGGTTGAATTAGTTATATGTACATGATACCAGCGTGAACAGTAGTAATCATATCGAAATTAACGATTATTTCACGAAAACATTTTCGATAATATTAAATTCGTCCCATTGCAACAATGAGTATTAAAATTTGCATCATATATAAGTAACCAGCAAAATTAGATGATGTGTCAGGGATATTAACGATTGTTCCACGAAAACATCGCCGAAATTGTGTTACAAAGCATGTTAATGTGTTTCGTGTGAAGTTAACCAAATATACATGTAACAGGCAGGATATGACGGGATCACAGCGTAATAGGGTATTATTTCTTGAAACGGCGTCGAAAAGATGAAATTCAAGGATTCATTTCGTTTCGCAGTGAAATTAGCATGATACCTATGAGAATAGCATGTTAAGCTATATCCAAGGAAATGAAGAATTATTACACGTAACACGGTGGAAAAGACGAAATACATCGTACCAACAATTTTATGTGTGAAATTAGAAAGATATCTATGAAACAATCGGGATTAGACGAAATCTCTGAGAAAAATAACATTATTTAAAATAAACTACATTGAAGATGCGAACTTCGTGGTATTAACTCGATCCGTCTAGTTATTAGCTTGTTATCCATGCAACCCGCAAGACTTGACCAATCTCAACGAAATATACGATTGTTTCACGAAACCATCACGGAAAAATTGATACTAACTCATTATCACGTTTCGTAGTGAAATTATCAAAATATCTATGAAACTGGCAGAATTAGACGTTATCTCATGGTAATACACGATTATTTTACGAAAGCGAATTCGAAACAATGAAATTCAACGTCTGATCATATTTCTTCGTGCATTCAGGAAGTTATGTATGAAACGAGAATGATTAGACAAAATTCTACCGAAATTCTGTTATTTCACTAAAAATGACTGAAAAAACTTAATTCAACGTTTTACCACATTTAGTCGTAAAATTAACTATATATCTGTGCAACTAGCATGACTAGAATGTGTCCTAGCGAATCGTACGATTATTTCACCAAAACTACGTCGAAACGGTGAAATTTCTCGTATTATATTGCGTCGTTGTGTAGTTAGCAATATATCTGTGTTGGGACTTGAAGAAATCTCAGACATATTTGAGATTATTTCACAAAAAGGTTGTCGAAACAATGAAATTCAAGGATTTATTTGTTTTCGCACTGAAATTAGCTTGACAACTATGAGACGAGCATGTCAAAACGAAATCCCAACGAATTAGTTATTTAACGAACAAATGTTAGAAGAAAAATAATTCGTACTATTACCACGTATCGTCGTGAAAATAGCAAGGTATCTATGAATCTAGAATGTTTAGACGTAAAAGCAGCGAAATGTTCTATTATTTGACGTGAACAACGACGAAACGGTGATATTCGACCATTTAAATCGTTTCATCGTGTAATGACGTAAAATTGAATGTAACTATAAATACAAGTCGAAGTCGCAGAGTAATATACAATTACTTCATGAAAACTTCGTTGAAATATTGAAATTCAACGTATTATCTATTATCTTAGTGAAATCAGCAAGCTATCTATTAAATAGTCATTTGAGGAGAAATCTCAGCAAAATAGAGTTATTTCCTGAAAATAATTTCGAAACGATGAAATTCAAAGTTTTATAACATTTTGATACTTAATTAGAAAGATATCAATAAAAATTAGTATAAAATGTTATCTGACAAGAATATACGGTTATTTCACGAATGTGTCGTCGAAACGATGAAATTCAACGTATTACCTGTAATCGTCGTGAAATTAGCAAGATATCTATTAAACTAACAAGGTTAGACGAAATCTTAATGGACTATAAAAGATTATTTCCAGAAAACTACGTCGAAACTGTGAAATACAACGGTGATATTACCATGTTTATTTGCGAAATAAGCATGATATACAAGAAACTAGCAAGATTTGACGAAATCACAGCGAAGTATGTGATATTATCACGAAAACGAAGGAGAAACGATGAATCTCGCCGTATGAACACGCTTCATCGTGAAAAAAACAAGATATATATGAAATTATTAATATTAAACGATATCTCATGAAGTGTACGGATATTTCACGAAAATATTTCGAAATAATGGAATTCCAGTTATTATCACGATTTGTCGTAAATTAGCTAGATACATATGAAACTGTCAAATTGTAGCGAAATCTCGCTAAGCGGTCGCGAAGAGGCTATGGAGTTGGCTGATTGATGGTTCACGAGCGCCACATCATCATGCAGGCCTACGTTAATCGCTCAGCCGGGGCGCAGGATTCTCTCCTGTAAACCATGGCAGAGCGTGGTGCGGAAATGGCCGCAGCAGCGGATATTCACAGAGTTCCCGACAGCCCCGGATGGTTCGGAGACAAGCTAAATTCCGTTACATTGGTCAGCAGGGAATTCGGCGCCTTCACCCAGTTCGGAAGGAAAGAGTGGGCGCGTGGATAGGAGGTGGCTGAATGGAGCCGAGTGTTCGTCGTCGGAACTTACGCTCCGCCGAACGAACCACTGGCATCTTTCCAGAAGAATTTGGACAGCCTGCGGGACTGCGACGCATGAAGACTGCCGCAGGATGATAGCGATGGGCTTATACTGGGGGACTTCAACGCGAACTCCACGATCTGAGGATACCAACTCACCGACCCGAGAGGTGACGCCGTTATGGATTGGACAGCCGGCTTGTACCTGCGACTTCTCAACCCCGGGACGACGAGCACCTGCTTTCGCTGGCAGCGAGACTCGATAGTCGACATTTCGTGGGCCACTCCCGCATCAGCGCGAAGAAGAGCGGAGTAGTGGTTAGCGGTGGAGCTGGAGACGCTCAGCGACAACATCTACCTGCTCGTGGAACTCCACTCAGGCTGAAGAGGAATGGAAGAAGTCGCCGATGGACGTCGTCGTCAATAGGATCCGCCTTCATCATGAATATGGACGCTAAAGTAGCTCGACGAGGACAAGTTGGTGGCAGCGGCTCTCGGCGCAGTGTGGGAGGAAACGTACTCCGGCATTGCCAGTGAAGTCGACGAAAAAGCCGACCGGCTGCATCGGCAAGAGGTAAAGATCTGCGACGATGCAATGCAACGCGTAAGGCGAGCGCAACGCGACTCGGTCATCTGGTAGACTCCAGGGATCGAGCGAGAGATAACAATCTGCTACTTGGCGCGCCGCAAGTTCCGGCTAGTGCGCAGGAAGCGACAGAACTACGCCAGGATGGAAGAGGCACATTACATGTAGTACAGGGTTAGGGTCAAACGAATCCAGTGGATGATTCGGTCGGCCAAAGCTCGTGCGTGGGACGAGCTAGTCGGCACCATAGACCTCGACCCATGGGGAACTCCCTAACGACTCGTGCTGGGCATGAGGAGGCCAAGGGACTCCCCAGCGACGGTAGCCCTGGTTCAGGAGGCGCTCGCGTGAGTCCTGGACGAATTGTTTTCCAGACACTCGGAAGAGAAGCTTGGCTCAGGAGAGGGAATTCCCGCTGCAGAGGGCATTCCTGCCGCTCGTGACCGAAGAGGAGATGGCTGCATCGCTCCGCAAAATGGCAGCGAGGAACACAGCCACAGGGCCCGAAGGCGTTCCCGGCCGCGTGCTTGCACTGGCGCTGCCACGCCGCCGGTGGAAACCCCGCGTGCTGGTAGACGGAGAAGCTCGTAATAAATCCGTAGCTTTGAAGGACGCCGGGCACGTCTTCAACGTACAGGCCAATATGCCTTTTAAAAGAGACGGGCAAGTTCAAGAGCGCGGTGATGAACCACCTATTGGACCATTTGACTGGCTCGGGGCCGAAACTGAAACACAGTCAGTACGGATTCAAAGTGAGAGGTCTTCCATCGACGCGATCGTGCGCGTTATCAGGAACGCAAGGCAGTGGTGAGCCTGGGCGGAGGGGTGTCTCTGGACATATTCAACGTGTTCAACTCGCTGCCCTGGTCAATTATCCGAGAGGGTCTCACTCGTCATCGCGTGCCGGAATATTTACGGCACACAGTCGCTAGTAATCACGAACGCAGTGCCATAGAATACACCACTGGTTGTGGCGCGGTCGGGCGTCCAACCATCGATCGCGGAGTTCCGCATTGGTCCGTGCTCGGAACCTTGATGTGGAACGTGGGGTACAACGAGGTGTTTCGGTCAGCCGTACTCCCCGGGTTTCCGCGTAACCTACTACGCCGTCGACACCCTGCTGATCGCAGGTGGACAGGACCGGAAAGGAACCATCAAGCTGGCAGTGCTGGCCGTAGCCGTGGTTACGAGTCGTATCCGACGCCTCGGGCATAGTGTCGCTACAGCCAAGATGGAGGCCATCTGGTTCTACGGTCTGCCGCGTATGAGACGTCCGTCGCAGGCGTGGATTAGTGTCGGCGACCACCGTATTTTGGTTGGGCGTACGTTGAATTACCTCTGATTGACGCTCGACCGGCGAGTGACCTCCTTGGCGCAATTCGACGCACTGGTACCTAGGGTGGAAGGTGTGGCCACCATACTTGCCTAATTCTGCCTAACATTGGTATTTCGGAGGACAGGATCCGGAGACTTTACACCTCGGTAATGAGGTCGACGGCCTTGTACGGTGTACCCATCTGGTCGCAAGGTCTGACCGCAAGGCTTCCGAATGCTTGTATGCTGCAGAGACTGCAGCGACGGATGTCGATCCTGATCGTGCGCGGGGACCGCACGATCACCGAGCAGGCGACGCTGACTATGGCCGGGTCCTTACCGTGCCACCTGCTGGCAAGTGTGGAGGCGCAGACGTCCAACGCGTGCGCGAACTCCACGTTTGCGACCAGAGAATCATGGAGAAGATGCTCGCGAAGTCAATGCTCTGGGCGCACCAGCAATCCATACATGAATCTAGAGAAGAGAGGGAGGATAACTGCGCTCTCAGCAGAAATGTCGCCGGAGCAATTCTCCCAAGCTGGGAACAGTGGATGGGACAGAGGACCTGGAAGATTAACTTAAAGCACTACCCAGATGCTCATCTGAGACGGATGCCTCTGTGAGTTTCTGAAGAGGATAGGAGCTGAGCTGACGACCGCCTGCCACCAGTGCGACGCGGACCCAGACTCAGGCCAACAATCACTAGGGGAATGCCCGGCCTTTGATGAGAGAGGAAGAGTTCTCAGGGCGAGCACTACTTATTGCCAGCAACCATAATCAAAGCGCTGCTGTCACCGACAGCAAGCGTTCGGGGGTAAACAAATACTCTGAAGAGTTATTGACTGCCAAGTTGAACGCGGAGATTGTGCGGGAGAATAATTAGCCCACACGCCATGGAAGGAATTTAGCCAGAGCAGCAGCCTTCCGCCGTATCCGAGGTGCTCCTAACCCCAGGACGCCGCGGCTTCGCTTCAGCAACAGGGGTCTATTCCACACCACTAGATGGCGCCGCTTTCGACCAGGACGAGAGGGAAGTGTGTGGGTGAAAAGAAAATTGAGACCTTGTTTCGTACGGGAGCAAGGAGGGAAAAGAAAGGGATCCTGATTTCGACGGGAGGACAGGTAATGGATTTTCCTTCCCATGGAAGTCGCCCAGTGCAGGAAGCGGCACCTGGCGGTGTCTGCCTGGTATGGAGAGAAGAAGACACCGAAGGAAGAGCGACGATCGCGGAGAGGAAGTGTCAAAGCGATATTCCAGGGAAGCACCGTTGTGTATGTGAGGTCACGAAGCTTCCCAACAGGCAGGTAGGAGGCCACCGTGGAGGTTATTTTCGGTAAAAATCCGACACTGCCCGACTTGCCTCCCTCAGGGAAAACCGGGTGACTTTGGAAGATTTCCACCACTTAAAAAAAAAAAATGGATAGGAGGTATGTATGGTAGGATATATGCACATAGTGATGATTACGATTATGAAGATATGTAAGTGTGGATTTGTGTATAAATGAAGTTATGTAAGTTCGTACATACGTATTTATTAGTTGCGTACGTACTTCTGTATGTACGGATTAGCGTGTTACGTACGCACATAATTACGTATGTATGCATATACGTAGTTGTTTACGTAAATATATTTGTACGTATCGTGGAATGTACGTACATATGTACATACGCAAGTAATACTAAATGTTTTTGCGTTTATAGTTATGAACGAAGATTTGTGTGTTCTTATTCATTTATGTATCGGTGTATGAATGGACGTATGATATAAAGCCCCTATGATGTTATGTAGATATGGTGGGATGTACGTGTGAATCAATGCGCTTATGCAGGTACATCGGTTTCTAAATATATTGTGTTTAGAAAGCACAAACGTAGGTATGCATGTATTAATTATCTTAGCTATGATCGAATTATGTATGTACGTACGTAGTAATTTAATTTCGTAAGCACCAATGTCCGTATGTATTTAAGTACATAGTTCTGCACGCACTTATGAATTGATGTCTACAGTAATGCATGTTCGTAGTAATGAGGGTACCAATTTTATACTTACATATGCATCTAAGTACGTAGGTAAGTACGAAACGCATGTACGTGTTTAGGTATGGACTAGGGTAAGGTTTGCTGTTACGTAGCAATGTACGTACATATGTAAGTACGTACGTCTGCATTTATGTTAGTCCGTACTTTCGCATGTATGTTCGTACGTATGCATAGACGCAAGTAAGTTGTTTGTACGTACATTTGTACTCCCATAGTAATGTATGTACGTAAGTGTTTACGTATGCAAGGTCGTGCGTATGCAAGTAAGTATGTACGTTTGTATTTTTGTAGGGGTGTACCAACGTAAGTATTTAATTACGTATGCATTTTCTTAAGAAGCTGTGTACATCGTTATGTACCACCGAATGTTTTTACGTAAATATGTATATATTTACTATATTTTGTACGTTCTTCGGTATGTACCAAGGTACGTATGTACGAACATATGTATGTATTTATATGAGTATGTACTTAAGATGTTATATACGTCCGTATGGACCTACGAATATAAGTTATGTACGCACGTAAGTAAGTATGCACGTAGGCATGCGTATATCTAGGTATGTACGCAATTATGTACGTTCTTCCTTAGGTATGTACGAATATATATAATTGCGTATTTTGGTATGTATCTGTGAAGTTACGTAAGTATGAAAACATGAACGTATGCATGTGCGTATGAACGCACGTACGTTTCGATGGACGTACTTCGTTATACACGTACGTAAGTTTCTTCGTCCTTGGGAGCGTACGTACGTATGTATATCTACGTTAGGTAGAACGTACATACGTTTGCTCGTATGTAGTTATGTACGAAAATATAACTGAGCTTACTAACGGATATAAGTACGTGGGTACGTAGTATGTATGTACTTACGTTTATTTGCACTCAATTAGTTATGAACGTATGTACGTTGGTATGAAGGTACTCATGTATGCAAATACGCAGGTATGTACTTGCGTATGTCTGTAATACAGTATTTACGTAAGTAAGTATTTATGATCGGAATTTAGGTATGTCCATAGGTACTTGCGCACGTTAATTTTACCTGTATGTGAGTTTGATTCTACGTAGTTATATACTATGCTTTGGAGTAACGTAATTCCGTGTGTACGTACGTATGTTCGTACATAGTGGTGTAAATTTCTGGGAATGTACTTAATTACGCATGGACGAATGTAAGTCAGTGTGCACGCTGGTACGTACATACGTTGACGTGTATGTACGTATGCATCTACGAAAGTATGTTTGTGCGTACGAAGGGTATGTATTTACTTAGGTTTCTACGTACGTATGTGCGTATGTATACTTACGCTGGTTAGTACGTACGTAAGTAAATATGTACGAAATCAGGTGTAAACGAATGCTAAACACCTATATATATTTGTACTCACGTATTCAATTATGTATGTACGCTTGTAGGTGCTTTGTAATGAATAAAAGCTTGTATGTTCGTTTCTATGTGAGTACGTAGGTACTAAATTTCTTCTATATGAAAGACGTGGATGTGTCCGTATGTTGGTGAATGTGTACGGAGATATGTACGCTCGTCGTTATTTTCGTTATCAGTTATGTACTTACGTATGAAAATGTGTCCGTAAGAATGTACATATGTACGTATTTGCGTACGCGATTTTGTCCCTACGTATGTATGTTTGTACGAATATATGTACGAATTTACATATATACCGTTATAACTTTGCGCGTAAGTATGTATGTACGTACGTACGTAGTTATGAAAGATTTTAGGTATGTACGTGCGTTTGTACGTACATTTGCACGGATGTATTTATGCTAGTATCGTTGGACGTAGATGTACGTGTAATTGTGTACGTACGGACGTAGATATGTACGCTATTCGAAAGTACGTATAATTATACGCACGAAGGTACATACTTAGTATTATAAGTTCGAATGTATATACACACATTGTTATGAACTTTTGATTATACATATACGTAGTCATGTACTTTACGAAATTATGTATATACGTATTTTAATTCATACATTGTTACGTGCGACTTATGTATCTGCGTACTTGTATGTTTGTACATAAGGTTTTGCGCACGTAGGTATGTGCATTCTCTCTAGTGCTCGATGTTTTATGTTAGTACGTATGTATGTACGTACAAAAGTATTTACGTACTCAGGTATGATCTTTTAAATGTAGTTACGTATGCTTTTATTTCGTTAAGTTGGTATGTACGTACGCAGGTGCTTATGCACGTACATGAGTACACACGTATGTATTCTATTAAGTAGGTATACTTACGTAGTCACGTAAGTACGTAGGTATGTACGTAATTATGTAATTGTGTTCGTATGTATGTGCATATATTATACTTACGTACGTATATTCGTTCGTAGGTACGGACGTAATTATGTACGCTCGTATGCAATTGAGGTAGTTTTTATTTTCTAGACTTAGGACGTCCGTATGTATGTATGTACGAACGGTTCCTTGCACTTCTGTATGTATGTACATAACTAAGTGTATAACTTCTTGTGAATGTATTTTCGTAATAACATACATAAGTAAGTATGCACAAATGTAGATAACTTCGTACGGATGCACGTCCGTATTTACTTAAGTACGTAAGTAATACTGCACGTACGGCTTCGTGTACCTTCTTTTGAATGTACTTCGTAAATGTAATATGTACATACATAAGTTCCTACATATGTATGTTCGTGTTTAGAGAATTATCTACAATTGTATTTACGTACATAAGTTCTTGTGTACGTAGGTGTTAATGTACATTTGTATGTACTTACGCAGATGTGTGCGTATGTATGTACGTACGAATTTTTGTATGAAGTTACTGAAATACCTACTTACCTAGGTATTTGTGTATTATGCCATATACGACGTAGGTATATACGTAATTTCGGTGTATCTATGTACGTACGTAGTTACGGATATATGTACGTAGTTACACATGGACGTATGTCTGAGAGTACTTATGTATAAAATATATATGTATTTCCTTATGTATTTCGTAGTTTAACGGAAAAACCTTTTAATATTTCAAATTTCATAATTTTCGACGATGTTTTACTGCAATAATCGTATCTATCCCTGAGATTGATATAATACAGTTAGTTTCATATATATTTTGCTAGTTTCACGACGAATCGGGATTGGACGTTCATTTTCACATTGTCGGTTACGTTTTATTGATGTGTAATAGTATCAGTATTTATTGATGTAAACGTATATATATCGTGGATTATCCGCCTAATCTTGCATGTTTCACAGATGCCTCTCTGAATTCACGACCAAACGTGATGATGTCATGAATCTGAGTAATTCTAATGCTTTCTTCGTCAATTAACCGAATATTTCGTTGTGATTTCGTATAATCTTCACAGTGTTTTAGCTATTTTGTTAATTTGAAGACGCAATGATTTAGTACGATGATTTTCATTGTTTCTATGTTGTTTTCGTGTAATAGTCGTATATTTCGCTGTGATTTCGTCAAATCTATATTAAATATATCTTGCTAATTCGAAGACGACACGTATTCCCTTGTTGTTCAGAGCTTCGACAATATTTACGTGTAATAACCGTATATTTCTCTGAGATTTCTTCTAATCATGCTCGTATCAAGGATGTCTTTCTATTTTCACGACGAAGCTTCGCAGTACTTAGACATAAACGAATTCTACGTAGTTTTCGTGCAACATTATATTTCCTTAAGTTACATGATATACTGTTATTTTCTTTTATACCTAGCTAATATTACGACGATACGTGGTACCGCATTGGAACGTATTCGACATCATTTTCGAAATATAATTTTATATTTCGCTGCGATATGTTCTAATCTTCCTAGTTTCGTGTATATCTTGCTAATTTTAACAAAAAACGTAATAATACTACGAATTTAACAGTTTGGAAGAGGTTATCTTGGCGTATTCCCATATATCTCTCAGATTCTTCCAAATCCTTCTAGATTCATAGATACTTTCAATACGAAAAGAGTTGATTCGTTGAATTTCATGGTTTCCACATTTATTACATGAAATAGTCATATATTTCACTGCAATTTCATCTAAACCTGCAATTATTACAGTTACCTTGCTTGTTTGATGACAAAGCGTGTTAATACGATTTGTTTCATGTTTACGACGTTTTTCTCGTGAAATGAGCATATATCTCTCAGTCATTTCGTGTAATATTACTAGTTTCTTGGATATCTTAGTAATTGAAAGTCGAAAAGTAATAATAAAGTCAGTATCATGTTTTCGAGGATGTTGACGTTAATTAAATGTATATTACACTCAGATATCACCTGATCATTATATTTTCACGTATATCTTAGTAATTCGCGGACGTTAAGTGATAGTACGTTGATTTTCCCTTTCCCACGATAGTCTCGTGAGATAATCGTTTACATTAATTTTTGACTCCTTCTAATCATACTTGTGTCGGACATTTGCTGATGAATCCATGACGAAATTGTGTTATACGAGGAATGTCATTGATTTGACTATGTCTTTGTGAAGCGACGAAATTCGTAACATTATCAAGAGTTGTCATGATATATTATATATATATATATATATATATATATATATATATATATATATATATATATTTATATTTATGAGATTATCAAGATTGTAAGGTATCTAAGATTAATATACAATTAATATAAGTAAACTGTGGTGAAAAGATGAAATACAACGTATTAACTCACATCTTCGTGAGACAAATAGAAGCCTATGTAACTAGTAGGATTAGAATAATCTCAGCAAGACGTGCAGTTAATTAACGACAACATTGTCGTAAATATAGTACCGTACATATCATCGCGTTTCGTCGTGAAATCAGGTAGATTCCTATGAAATTATGAAGGTCAGATATAATTTCATCGATATAGAGGATTATATAACGACATGAGTGTCGTAACGATGAAACTAAACGTATTATCATGTTTCCTAACGAAGTCATACATATGTATTTGAAAATACAACGGTTGCTTCCTAATATCTCGTCCAAGCAGGTAATTCGTTCAATTCCATTGTTTCGAATATGTTGTCTCAATGCAATCGAATATTTCGCTTGAATTTCATCTAATCTGGCTATTTCAATTGTTACATTGACAATTTGACGTCTTTACTTGATAATAAAAAGAATTCTATCCTTCGGCAAAGTTTTCGTATTATTATTTTATATTTCGTTTAGATTTCGTATAGTTCTTCTAATTCATATATACCACGCTAATTGCACGACCAATCGTGGTAATACGTTCAGTTCCATTGTTTCTGCAATGTTACCTTGAGGAAATCATGTATTACTGTGATCTTTCGTCTAATTCTACAAGATTCCTATATATCTTGCTAATTTTACGTCTAAAGAAGTTAATACGTATGATTCTAGCCTCAGAGGATGTTTCCTTAATATTATATTATATTTCGCTGAAATTTCGCACAATCTTGCCAGTTTCATATATGTCTTGCTAATTTCACGCGAAACGTGATAGGTGTTTGTATTTCATCATTCCGAAAATGTTACGTGTAGTAATTTTATTTTTCCCTGAGATTACGTTAATCACACTACGTTGAAAGATGTGTGGATGATTTCACTAGGTCACCTGATAAACCGTTGAATTTCACGTTTTCGACGATGTTTTGGTGAAATAATTGTATTCGCAATTAGATAAAGTATAAACCTTACTTGTTTGTGGTATCACTCTAATTTCAATTCCGAGCCGGACAATGAGTTGCATTTAATCGTTTATTCAACCCTACAATGATATAATCGTGCATATCGCTGAGATTTTGTTTAATAACTCTGGTTTCAGATATATCTTGCTAAATTCACAATAAAACGTCTGAACAACTTGAAATTCGCAGACTCTAAACCTTTTTCGAAATATAATCACATATATCGCTGGTATGTCGTCAAACACTTCCAAATGGTTGCTCGTTATCTTGCTTATTTGACGACGGAACGAAAATAAATTTTGAAATTCATGTTTTCGAAGATGATTCCTGTAAATCATTCATTTCAATTATCTTTCAAAAATTCCTTTTATTTTCATAGATATCTTGCAAACATCAAGACGAAACTATGTGGTACGATCAGTTTCATAGTTTCAACTGTGTTTTTGTAGAATAGTCGTATATTTCTCTCTGAATTCTTTTAATATTATAGAGGCTCACATTTCTTACATTTTTCTCAACGATACGTGACAAAGAATGAAGTTAATTGATTCGAAGATGTTTTCATGAAGTAATCCTAATCTTCGCTGATATTTCGTTTTATATTACTAGTAACTTAAATATCCTGCGTACTAAGCGTCGAAATGTGACGTTAAACTTCAACGATCAACAATATTTTTGAGAGGTAATCATATATATGGCTAATTGATATCGCTTAACATTGCTAGTTTCTTAAATTTTTCTCTAATTTAACATCGAAAATTAATAACACGCTGAGCTTTGTCGTTTCGACGACATTTCGTGATGTTAACTTTCATTTCCCTGTGATTCAAAATAATCTTGCTGTTTTCACAGATAACTTGCTATTATAACGACGAAATGTTGTAATACTGTGTATTCCACCATTTCGACAATTATTCGTGAAATAATCGTCTATTTCGAAGAGATTTCTTATAATTCTGATAGTTACATGTGCTTCCAGATAATGTCACGACGAAATGTGACGAAACGTATAATTCCACTCTTCCGACGTTGCTTCGTGAAATTTTCGAGTATTTCGACAAAGTTCCGTCAAATCATGCCAGTTTCATAGATATCCAGAGCATTTCCAGTCGAAACGAATTTAATATATACATTGAATATCATCTTTTCACCGACGTTTTTGTAATAAATCTGAGTTACGCTGTTATTTCATCTGATCTTGATAGTCTCACAAATATTTTGCTCATAACAAGACGAAACGTGAAAACACGCTTAATTTTATGACATTGAACACCATTTCGTGATATAATCATACATTTCCCTGAAATATGGTACGGTTTTCAAGCATAGTTTCATGGTTATCTTGATATATTCGCGACATAACGTGTTTATCCGTTGAATTACAATTTTTCCTCTATGCTTTCCTGAAATAGTACTAAATTATGCAATGATTTCTTCCAATAGTGCTGGTCTCATAGTTGAATTGATAACTTCGCGACGAAACGTGACAGCACGTTGAAATTCATGGATTCCATAAGGTTTTAATGAAATAATAGAATAATTTTCAGAAATGTATTCTAATCATGTTAGTTGCATACATCCTATTCTAATTAATATGCGAAACAAGTTAATGCGTTGAATTTCTTCATTTCAAATATTTCTTCTGACATAATGTCATATTTACCACAAATTTTGTATAATATTACTATTTTGATATATATTGCGCAAATTTAACGACGAAAATTCCCAATACTTTCAGTTCCATGGATTCGGGAACGTCTTCGAGAGATAATTCTATAAATTCTGAGAATTCATTTAATTTTTATAGTTACATTGATTACTTGCTGACTTCACTACGAAACGCTACAATACGTTGAAGATAACGGATTTGAATTTGTTTTCGTAACATAATCGTATACTTCGATGAGATTTCACCATATCATGCTAATATCATAGATGTCTCTTTAATTTCACAATGAAACGTGGTAATACGCAGAACTCCATCGTCACGACACTGTTTTCGTGAAATAATACCACATATCCTAGGGAGTGTTTCACATACTGCCGGTAATATTGATAATTTGCTAATATCAAGACAAGCGAGATAAAACGTAAAATTTCTCTGTTCCGAATATGTTGACTCAAAGCAATAGGATAATTCCCTAGTATTCCTTCTGATCCAGCAATTTTAATAGTTATAATGATAATTTATCATTATTATTATCTCTAGGTCGTAATGTGTGTAATTCAATAATTCGGCAAATCCTTCGTAATACATTGCGTATCTATATTGTGTCGAGATTTCGTACAATCTTGCTAGATCAGCGTACACGATACTTAAGACAGCGAACACCACGATTATGACACAGTACACGACGTTTAGAACTATAGACAGGACATTTAGGACATCGCAATCAAGGTTTAGAACAACGAACACAAGGAAGTTAGAAATTCAAACACGACGTTCAGGAATTCTAACCCGACGTTTAGCAAATCGTACACGACGTATATGCCATCGTACGAGACTATTAGTTCTTCGCACAAGATGCCTAGAACATCGTAAACGACGTTTGGAACAAAGACATCGTTTACTACGTTTAGGACATCGTACACAACGTGCTCAACTACGAAAGCGACGTTTAGAACAACCAGAACAAAGGTTAGCACATCATATACGACGACCAGACATCTTACACAACGTTTAGATGGACGTAAACGATGTTTAAGGCAGTGCAAACGGCATTTAGGAAGACGCACACGACGTCTAGTACATCGATCACACCGCTAATAGCTGCGTACGGGCTGCATGGAACAACGTATAAAACGTTTTGGACATAGTTCACGACGATTATAACTACGAAAAGGACACTTAGGGCATTGTACGCCACGTCTAAAACATAGTACAAGACATCGTACACGACCTTTAGTAATACGAACGCGAATCTAGAACACCGTACACAACGAACACTACTTCATACACGACGAACATGTCATAGATCACCACGTATAGGACATCGTACAGGACTACTAGGACTACAACATACTCGAAGTTTGGAACAACGAATACGACGTATTGAACACCGTTATTGACGTTCAGAACATCATAAATGACGTATAGAACTACGTACAAGACGTTTATGACAACGAACATGACGAACAGGACCTTGTGCACAACGTTTGGAACATTGCATGCGACGATTGGTACATGGTAGCCGACGTTTAGTACATCGTACACGACATCTATAACGTCGAACAACTCACTTAGGATTTAGCACATTATGGCCAGGATATCGTTAAGGACGTTTAAAAAATAGTAAACGACGTCCAGTATCATATAAACGACGCCTAGATCTTCGTACACGTCGTTTACAGCCAGGTATACGATGTTTAGAAAACGGTACATAATTTATAGGACTTCGCATACCACCAATGGATCATGACAACTACAACATCGTTTACGACGATTATATATACGATCACGACGTATACAACAACGTACACGACAAGAACGTCGTACAGGACGTTTATGACATGTCAAACGACATTAGATCATCATAAACGACGTTTAAATCATGGAGCATGACGTTTAGAACATCGTTCACGACGTTTAGCACGTTGTACATGTCGTATAGTACTACGCACACGACTTTCAGGACAACGTACACACAGTTCAGTATATGGTTCACGACGACCATGACATACATCTAATTGTCCAGATCATCGAACCCCATGATCGGAACATCGTACATGATAAGTAGAATATCATACTCGACGTTAAGTTCTACACACATGACTCTTAGTACTTCGTACACGACAATTTGATGTGCGTAACAAACGTTTAGGAAAACGTGCACGAAGATATTTAAATAGAACACGACGACTAGTACATGGCTCACGACGTTTATAACTACGTAAAGGACATTTAGTACAAGGTACACGATTTCTAGAACATCGATGACGACGACTAGAACTAGGTACATGAAGCTTAGGCCATCGTACACCACTTTTAGGACATCGAGCACGACGTCTAGGACATCGAACAGAACGTTTACAGCATCGTGCACTGCGTTCACAACCTCGTGCACAACCATTAGTAACACGTCCACAAAGTATAGGATATGGTACACACGGTCCTGAACATAGTAAGTGTTGCCTATGACATCGTCAACAACTTTTAGAACATCGTACACGACGTTCAGAACGTCGTACACGACGTTTAGTGCATCACACACGACGCTTAGACAAACGTACTCCAAGTCTACAAGGTCGTTCACTACGTATACAACATCGTACTTGACGATTAGGACAACGATGTTAGTGTACGCTGTTGTAAACGTCGTGTACGATGTTGTAAACGTCGTGTACGATGATGTAAACGTCGTGTACGATGCTCTAATAGTCTTGTAGGATGTTCTAATCGTGTGTACAGAAAGCCATACTACGTGTACGATTTTATTCGAGGACGATGGACTAGACGTCTAGTAGGATCTGAACTTAGTGTACGTATTACCAAACTTCATGTCCTTGTACTAAACGTAGTGTAATATGTTCTAACTGTCGTGTACGTAACTCTGAACGTCGTGTTCCATGTACTATACGTCGTGTACGTAGATCCAATCATGAATTACGTTGTTCTAAACGTCTTGTTCACTTCTCTTAACCACGTCTCCGAATTTCCAAACGCCGCGTACGTCGTCGTGGACGTCGTCCACGTAGTACTAAACGTCGAGTACGATGTACCAAATGTTGAGCACAGAGACATAAACGTCGTGTTCGTAGTTCTAAACGCCGTGTACGTTGTTCTCAACATTCTAGACATCGTATGCCATGACCTAAGCGGCATGTACGTTGTACTAAATGTATTGAACGACGTTCTGAACAACGTGTACGTACATCTAAAGTTCGTGTGTGATGTTAGGGACGTGGTGTACGTAGTTCTAAACGTCGTGTAAGTCGTTGTAAGATTCGAGAACGCTGTTTTAAGCGTTGGGTACATTGTCCTAAACGTTGTGTACGATGCAGTGATCATTGTGTAAGATGTACTATACGACTTGTACGTAGTTCTAAACATCGAGTACAAGGCTCCAAACGCTGTGCCGATACCCAAATCGTTGTGTACGTAATTCTAAATCACTTGCACGATGTACTAGACGAGGTGATCGTAGTTTTGCACGGCGTATGCGAAGATTTATACGTTGTGTACCATGCTCTAAATATTATTTGCGATTCAAAACGTGGAGTACGTAGTTCGAAACGTCGTAATCGATACTCTAATATATATTACATAGTCGTAATCTTCGTGTAAGATGTTTTAAACGTATGTATGATATTCCAAAGGTGGTGTACAATGTACCGAACGCCGAGTGCAATAATCTAAAACATGTGTACGATGTACTAAAAGTCATGTGCGATGTTATAATCGCAATGTATATATAATCGTACATAGTCTTAAATGACGTGACATATTATGTGGGCCGTGTACAATTCTCTAAGCGTCGTGTATGACGTTCTAGACGTCGTGTACAATGTTCTAAAGGCCGTACACATAATTGTGAACGACGTGTTGACGTCTCAGAAACGTCGGGAACGTAATTCTAAAAGTCGCGTGCACCAAACGTTGTGTTCGTTGTTCTCAACGACGCGTTCGATGAACTAAACGTCGTATACAATGTACTGAACGTCATGTGCGTAGTACTAATCGTCGTGTACGATATTCTAAACGTCGTGTACGGTTTTCTAAACGCTGCGTTCGTATTCCAAATTATCGTGTACGATATTCTGTACGTCGTGTACCAAGTTCTAAACGTTGCATACATGGTTCTAAATTACGTGAACGTACTGCTAAGCGTTGTGAACAATGTCCTATGCGACGTGTACGTAGTACTAATCGTATTGCACTATGTCCTAAGCGTTGTGTACGTAGTTCTAAAAGCTGTGAACGATGTTCTAAATGTCGTGTACGTAGTACTAAACGTCGTATACGATTTTCTAGACATCGTGTCCGTTGTTCTAAACGCCGTGTTTGATTTCACAAACGTGGTGTACGTTGCTCCAAACGTCTGTGCAAAGTACTGAAAGGCGTGTACGTTGTCCTAAACATCGTGTACGTAGTCCTAAATGATGTGTACGGTGTCCAAAACATCGTGTACGAAATTCAAAACATCGTGTACGGTTTTTCGAATTTATTGATTTCTATTCTGTAAACTAGCGATTGCAGTTCTATTGGAAGTGTACGATGTCTAAACGTCGGGTACGAATTTATAAATGTAGTGAATGTAGACCTAAACGGCGTGTACGGTGAACGAAACGTCGTGCACGTAGTTCTGATTTCTGTGTACGTAGTACTGAACGTAGTGTGCGTAATTCTGTAAGTCGTGTGCCAAGTTTTATACGTTGTGTTCGGATTTCTAATCTTAAGGTACGTAGTTCTATATGTTGTTTAAGAAGTTCTGATCATCTTGTACGTTGTTCTATGCGTAGTGTACCTAGTTCCAAACGTTGTCTACGTAAAAACGAACGTCGTGTTCGTTGTCTTATACGCTGTGTAGGATGTTATAAACGACGTGCACGATGCTGTAAACGTCGTGTACGATGTTCAAATTGACATGTACTATGTACCGAACGGCGTTAACAATTTTCCACATGTCGTACTACTGAACGCCATGTACGCAGATGTATACATCGTATAAAATACTCCAGACGTCGTGTACGATGTCCCAAACGCGAGTACATAGCGTCGTGTACTACGTCCTGAATTTCGTGTACGTAGTTCAGGTCATCATGTACGATGAACTGTACATCGTGAACGTAATGGTTAACGTCGTGCAATAGTTCTAAAAGTTGCCTACGTTGTCCAATACGCCCTGTACGTTGGTCTAACGTTCATTTACGATGCACCACACTACGTGATAGGCCTTATAAGCGTCGTGTTCGTTGCCCTAGAGGTCGCGTACTATGTTCTGTACGTAGTGTACGATGTTTTAAACGTCGTGCACGATGACCTAAACTCCGTCTACGGTGTTCTGAACGACGTGAACGATTTCCTAAGCGTTATGTACGTAGTTCTAAGCTCCTCCTTCTATTTGCTAAACGTCGTGTGCGATGTACTAAACGTCGTGTTTGATGTTCTAAGGAACGTGTACGTAGTTCTAGATGACACGTTCGTTCTACCAATCGTCGTGTACGAAGATCTAAATGACGATTATGACTTCCCAAACGTCGTGGACGAATTACAGATCGTTCCTTAAGTAGTACTAAACGTCGTGCAAGATTTCCTAAACGTCGTGTATCAGTTTCTTCTAAACTTCTTGTATTAGGTTCTAAACGAGGTGTACATAGTTATATACGTTATGTACGTAGTTCTAATCGTCCGTGTACGATATTATATCCGACGTGTACGTATTTCTAAAAGTCGTGTTCGTAGTTCCGGACGAACTGTTAGATACCCCAGACGTCATGCGCGAAGTTATCAAAGTTATGCACGATGACATAGACGACGTGTACGATGTTGTAAATGTCGCATATTATATTCTGAATGTCGCGTATGTTGCTCCAAACGTCGGGTACGACGCTCCAACCATAAAGTACGTAGTTCTGAATTACATGTAAGATGTCCTAAACGTTGTGAACAATGTACTAGACGTCCTGTGCAATGTACTATTCGGTGTGTACGATGTCAAAAACGCCGTGTAAGATGTTCTAAACGTCCTATACGTACATCCGAACGTCGAGTACGTTGTTCCAAACGTCGTGTGCGATGTCCTAAACGTCGTGTTCCTAGTCCAATACTTCGTTTGCGTAGTTCCAAACAACGTGTTCGTATTTCTGAACGTAATGTACATAGTAGTAAACGTCGTGTACGTAGTTCCAAACGACGTGTACGATGTCATAAGAGCTGTGTGCTTAGTCCTGAACGTGGTGCAAATCGTACTAATATTTGTAAGCGATTTTACTTTCTTAAAAAACTACTTCCTCGCATAAAGAATTTCATACTTGCTTACTTACATATTCATACCTACTAACTGACTGACTCACTTACTTGCTAACTTTGCTACGCACTTAATTAGTTACATACTTACATACTTACTTACTCCCTCACTTTCGTACTTTCTTACTATCTACTTGAATACTTACATACCAACTTATTGACTTAGTTACTTACTCTCATAACTGCTTACATACATACTTAGCTACTACCTTACTTACGGAATTACACACTTACATGATTTTTTACTTACATACATATTTACTTGTTTCCTCACTTACTTACTTACTTTCATACTTATTTACACACTGAATTAATTACTTACAACCTCAGTTTCTTTCTTACTACCTTTCATAAATACTTACTTACTTCCTGACTTAATCAAATACTATCTTGATTAGCTACTGTCTTACTTATTTACTTGCTTACTTACCTGAATCTTTACTTGCCTACGTACTTACTCGCATTCTTGTCTCTTTCTTATTTAGTTTCCTACTTAGTTAAATAATTATTACTTAATCACTTCTTTCTTTCTTAGTTAACTACTTATTTAATTTCATACTTACTCACTTACTTACATACTTACTTCCCACCTACTTGTTTCCTCACTTCCACACTTACTTTCTTACTCATTTAGCTACCCTATTACTTATTTACATTCTTATGTACGTTCTTACGTTTACACTTCCCTACTTAGGTACATTCTTTCATGTTTACTTACCTGCTCAATTACCTTTTCTCTTACGAGTCTATTACCTATAGTACTATTTCGATTCTCACACAGTTACGCACTTTCCTACTTACGTAATTCTCTTCGACCATTCCTAATTTCTCCCTTAATCAGTTACGTACACTCTTACTCGCTCACTCACTTTTTTAATGACTTAATTACTTTCCCACTTCCTTATATCATTACTTACCTCCTTTCATACGATTTTACATACTTGCATACTTTCTTACATAGGTTCTCAGTCCCTTACTGCCTATCTCTCTTCCATACACTATTCCTTACCTAAGTACATAATTCTTTCCTTCCTTAATTCCTTACATCCCCACATAATTACTTACATACTAACTTAGCTACAATCTTACTCACTGACTCACATACTTAACTACTTATATACTTGCTTACTTACGTATATAGTTACATTCATTAATACTTCCTTACTTACTTAGTTACTCTCCTACTTCCTGACACACTTTCTTACTTACTTATATACTTACATACTTACTCACTTACTTACTAACAGAGATACCTACCTACTTACTTAGCTTCTCACTTAATTCCTGCCTTTCTTAATTACCTACTTACTTTCCTTGCTCCTTTGTTAATTACTGATTTTCTTACTTAATTACTTACATACTTGCTTACTTACTTGGGGTCTTACATACTTACTAACCTCTATACTTACGTAATTAAAAACATACTTTGTTAAATGGTTGCACGCTTACTTCCTAATTTAGGTATTTACTTAGTTACGTTCTCAAATATTGAATTACTTGTCCTTATATCTACTTAATTACATCTTTAATTTCTTACTTACTTATTCACTTTCAAACTTAGTTGCTCCCTTACTCATTTACCTAAATATATACTTGCTTACTTACAATCTTGCCATACTCTTACTTTTTTCCTTACGCAATTACGTAATTATACCTACTTACTTACTTACATACTTACTTACATGAATTCATTCCTTCTTAATTTACTATTTACGTATTTACACTTCCTACTTGCTTAATTACGTACGTAATTATTTGCGTAATTACTTACATCCTTACTTACTTACTTACATTCGTACATGCTTAAAAACATTCCGTTATACTCTCATACTTACTGATATACTTACTAATTTCCATTCACAATTATTTGCTTGAGTACTTACTTACATAATTACTTACATACCTCATTAATATCATGAAAGCTTCCCTACTTACGACTTTTACTACACGACTTTTAGAACAGTATACACGACGTTTACGACATCGCACACGACGTCAATACGATCGTACACTACGTTTCGTCAATCGTACACGACACAAAGGGCATTGTAGACGACGATTAGGACATCGCAAGCGACGTTTAAATCATCGTATACGACGTTTGCAACACAGTAGAGGACGCTCACAACTTCGTACATTACAGCTACAAATTCATACCCGACATTTATTACATAGTACAGGACAATCAGGACGTCTTACTTGAAGTTTACAACTTCGTACTCGACGTTAACGACATCGTACAGAAACTTAAGAACATCGTTCACGATGTACATTACAGAGTACTCGACGATTAAATCGGCGTACACGACGCCATCACATAGAACACTACATTTTGAACATCGTACGCGATGCACAGTACAATTTACACGACGATCAGAACATCGTACACGGCGCTTAGAACATAGTGCACAACGTTTATTTCACCGGACTCGAAGTTTAAGGTATCGTACACGACGCTTACACATCAGTGCACGACGTTTGGTACATCATACATGACGTTGGGGACAAGTTACACGACGTTCGGTTCATCGTACACGACTAATACGGCTTCGTACACGACGTCCAGCGCATCACGTCTAGGAAAGCATAAAGCAAAGTACACGACGTTTAGAAACTCATACAAGAACCTCGTATACGACTTATGGAGCCACGTACACGACGTTCACCCCATCGTACACAGCATCTAATGCATGGTACGGGACGTTTTGTACATGGTAGGCGAAGGTTACTACATCGTAACAACGTTTGGGTCATCGTACGCTATGACTAGGACGCTTCCTACGTCCTGAACATCTTACACGCATTTAAGAACGATGTGCACGACGTTTATATCAACGTACGCATCGTTTATGACATCGTTCACATTGTGTAGTACATCGTACATGAAGTTGAGGATAACGTACAGGACATTTAGTACATCGCTTACGATTTCTAGAAAATGGTTCACGGCGTTTAGGTCATAGTACACGACGTTCAAGTCTTTGTACACGACTTTCAGGACATCGTAATGTACTTACAATTCATCCAACTCGACGCTTAGAAAATCGTATACGATGTTGAGTACAGAGTACACTACGATTATAAAATCGCACACGAAGTTTAGGCCATCGTACTAGAACTTCATACCATCGTACACGATGCTTAAGAAATCGTACTCGACCTTGAGTACGTAGCACACGAATTTCGGATGAAATGAGGTCATCGATCACGACATTTAGGACATCGTGGACGACGTACGAAGCATCGAACACGACGTCCAGGTCATCGTAGACGAGGTCTAGATCATTGTCCAGAAAGTTTGGACCTTCGTACACGACGTTTTGAAAATCGTACACGACTTTCAGAACATCGTTAACGACTTTTAGAACATCGAACTCGATGTTCTGTACGCCGTCTACGACGTTTACAACATCGAACTCCACGTCCAGAACATTGTACAAGCGGTCTATTAAACGGTCAGACGCTTGGAGCATCGTTCGCTTCGTTCATAACATCGTACATGACGTTCACTGCAACTTGCACGGCGTTTGATACATAGTACAACAGGTTTCGATTATAAGTCGCGGCTTTCGGTACATCGTACGCGATGTTCTACGTTGACATCGCACTCTACGTTGAGTTCTTGGTACCAAGATTAGAACATCGTAGATACTTTTTAGACACTGTGCACGAATGAGAAAGTGTTTTACACGGCGTTTACAAAAAAGTACAACACTGAAAGGTAATAACGTCAAGAAACCAATAACATCTACAAGTGAATAAGAGAAATGAGCCAGCAAGGTCACCGTTTACATCACATTTGTCAAGAATAGTAGACAACGAGTAACACACAGATAGAAGAATACATATAAACTAATAACAGTCATATGAACACCATCGAAATGCTAATAACATGGAGAACCAAACCTCGTAGAGAATAAAGAACGTGATGAAGCATATGACATCCACTAATTGTAACATAGAGAAACTAATAAATTGCATAAATAAGGAGAAGCCACGAGCAAACGACATGTCCGTGTAAAAAATATTAGATTAGAACTACATTCGCCAACGTTTAACACTCATAAAATGTATGGCCTTGAAACAAGTAACAAGAAGATATAATTACACGGAGATTGAATAACATGAAGTGGCACCGTATATCACTACGTACAGCACTGAAAAATATTATCTACATCTAACAAATAATTTCAACGGATAAATAACACCAATGTGCAGGCATCATCATCGTGGAAAAAACATTAGTAAAAAATAACATTAATCAACGAAAAATATGCAGGAAGAAGAATATGAAGATATAAATGGCAGACATAAAGTACACCGTCAAAAAGTATATAACATGAATAGTCATGCAACATAGAGTATAAATATCACGAAGGAACAAATAGCAACCTCAAATTATAAAATCGAGAAAGTAATAACGTACAGAAATGAATTACATCAACCAGCAAACTACATGTACAAATGTGTAACAACAAGATACATAGAGCTTCCGCAAAAATTTATAACGTCATTATCAAAATAACAATTATAAATATTATCACAAACTGGCTAATTACATTAGTTCAGAAAATTAATAATATGAAGAAAAAAGTAACATACAGTGTAAATGTCATGGAGAAATAGGTAATATAGGGAATAAATAACATGTAGAAACAAATACCATCCGCAGGGATAACACAGGGAAACTGACAACATGGTCACATTGATATCATAAACATGCATACGGCATCAGCGTGTAAATTTCATTACAAATCATATATATTATTCGGCGAATAACAAGCATACAGAAAAATAACGAGAATTTAGTAACAGATACAGAGAATGTTATCAAATAACTAATAATGTGAGGTAACAATTAACTTATTAGGTGAAAAACATGAGGAAACGAATTACATCCGCAGTAAGCAACAAGAAAATAACATTAAAATATCATAACTCTAAGAAAGAATACCATTGGCATACGGAAAACACTTAAAAATGATAACAATTGCAAACGAATGTCAAGATTCGCGGATAACATCGAGAAGATAATAACACATGAAAGGAGTATCACCCAGAAATTAGTAACATGCAGAAATAATGAATATCAACTGCAAACACGGTCAACGTTTAAATAAAGTTGGAAAGCAATAACATTTGCCGACGACTAACACACATAAAGCATATCATCGACGAACATAACAATAAGTAACATGAAACTAATAAATTGAAAAAATAACATAATGAACAAATATATCATAGAGAATAAATAACATGAATAAACAAATAACATCCGCAAATTATTATTCCTGAGACCAATAACATACAGAAGTAGAGAATCATAACCTGCAAACATGATCAGCGTTTAAGTAGCTTTAGAAAACTGTAACATTACTCTAGGGATAAGAAACGTAATTAATTCCTTCCAGAAACTGAGAAGGAACAGAAATAAGCAATATCAACATCATATAACCTACAGATATAAGTAGCACATACAAGCAAATTACATCCACAGATTAATAATACAAGGTAGCAAATAGCCTCCACAAATAAATAACAACAAAAGACTAATAACAATTCTAAAGGGGAACACGAACATGCAAATAACGTTATAAAAGAAAAAAACATAGAAATAATAACATTAGAGAACGAACAATACTCGAAAGTTATCACATAGGCAAACAAATAACAACATTCACTAATAACATCGAGAATCTAATAACGTAAAGGAATAAATAACGTCAACGAGCGAACAACATGTTCGTGTTAATAACATTAGAACACAATAACATTACCCACCAAATGACACACAGAATGAAGAGTGCCAAGATACTAATAACAGACACAGAGAATGTCTTCAAGAACTAGTGATGTGTAGAAACGAATATCATGGGGAATGAACGTCAGGAGCATTCAAATAACATATAGAGCAAATAACATTGTGAAACAAATAACATGCGCAAGCATATAATCGAGAAACTAAAAAATGCAGAAAAGAGGAACATCAACGAGCAATCAATTGCAATGTGTAAATAACAGTAGAAATTAACGTCACTATTCGATGAACGACAAACTGAGAGAAGAATAAGGAAAATTTAATAACAGTTGTAAAGGATATCCTCAAAAAGCTAATAACATGAAGAAACAAATAACAACCGCAAACAATAACATCGAGAAAATAATATCATACGGAAATGATTGTTGATCTGGTTCGTATGTTGGTGTTATCAACGTTAAATAAAATTAGTAAACCACAATATTAGATGACACAGCGAATGACACACATAATGTATGTTATAACAGTAAGAAGAGTAACACTAGCAAATAGGTACCAAGATTTTTGAATAAAGTCTAGAAAATAATAGCACATGAAAGGAGTATCGGCTAGAAATTAATAACATACATGATTAAAGGACATCAAAGGGCAAACTATATCAAAGTGTAAATGTCGGCAGAAAAGAATAACATTAGTCAACGGAAAACACAAAGAAAGGCGAATAACAGGAAACTAATAACAGACGTAATAAATAACATTAAAAAGTACTAACAACATGAAGAATGGAGTAACTAAGAGAATAAGTAACATGAAGAATCAAATGACATGCGCTAAGCATAACTACATACAGGAACGAAGAACATCAAAGAGCAGACACCGTCAACGTTTAAAGAACATAAGAATAGAAAAACTTTTGGCAACAAATAAGAAACAGAAGGAAGAATATAGAGTAACTAATAACAGACACTAAGAGTGTCAACAGAAAACTAATAAATCTAGGAAACAAATAATGTATATGTCGTATAACTTGAAGAAACTAAGAGCATCTGCAAAGAATAACATCGAGAATATAATAACGTAGAGGAATGGAACACATCAACAAGCAAACTGCGTCAAGGTGGAAGTAACAATAGAATACGACAACATTAGCCAACGATTGATACACAAAACCTATAATACGAAGAAACTAATGACAGGCAGGGAGAAGATTATCAATGTAATAATAACATGAAGAAACTAATAACATAGAGGACAAATAACATGACGGAACGAACATGCGCAACATACGCTACATACGCAAAGTATAGCACCAGAAAGTGATAACAAAAAACTAATAGTATTCACTAAAATAGCCCCTATAAGCAAGCAATAATAACGTGTGAATAACATTACAAGAGATTGACATTAGCCAAGGAATAACACACATAAAATGTATCATCAGGAACTTAATAATTAACAGAAATTATAATACAGAGAATAAATAAAATGAAGTAACGGTTAACGTCCGCAAAGCATAACACCGAGAAGCATAACACCTAGAAACTAATAATATTATCAAATATACAACGCAAATAAGAAGACAACGACAACTTGTATATATATCTAGTAATGAAGAATATCGTCCAACGAATAGCACACAGAGAGAAGAATACCATGATACTAATAACAGACGTAATGGACATCATAAAAAGACTAATAACACGAAGAAGCAAGTAACACAGACATTGTATAATACGGAGAAACAAATAACATTCGTAAAAAATAACTATGTTGACATAATAACATACAGAAATTAAGAACTTCAACGAGCAGACAACATGAACCTTCAAATAACATAGGGAAACAATAACATTAGCCAACGAAAGTCACACAGCCTATTTACATCAAAGAAACTAATAACAGACAAAAAGAATAAAATCAAAATGCTAATGTAATAAAGAAACAAATTACATGGAGGGCAAATAACCTGAAGAATCAGGTAACTTCCTCAAAGAATACCATTGAGAAGCTAATAACGTACAGCAATAAGGAAAATAAACGGGAAAATTACATTAACGAGTAAATTACTTTGGAGGACAGTAAAATTAACCACGAACACACAGAAAGTAGGACACTGTGAAACTAATAACAGACAGTAGTAATATCATCAGAAAACTAATATGATGAACAGTCAAATAACTTAGAGGTTAAATAATATGGAGGTAATAATACATTTACAATAAATAACATGAAGCAACAAATAACAATCGAAAGAAATAACATCAAGTATGAAATAACGTACAGAAATAAAAATCATCCATTGGAAAACAACATCAATGTGTAAACAGCATTAGAAAGCAGCAATATCAAACAACGTACAACACACGGAGAGGTGAATACCAAGAAACTAATAACAGACGAAAAGAATATCTACGAGATATTAATATCACGAAGAAACTAATATCATTTTGAGCAAATAACATGGGGAAACAAATAATATCCTCTAATAATATCATCGAGAAAATAATAACGTACAGAAGTAATTAATATAAACAAGCAAACAACAAAGCGTGTAAATAACATTAAAAAGAAATGACATTAACCAACGAATGATTCACGTAGGTAATATCATCAAGAAACGGGTAACATACAGATATAAATATCATCAAGATGCAAATAACGTACAGAAATAAAAAGTACGAACTGCCAAACAACATCCACCAATATACAACAACAAGAGGCACAAAGTAGAAGTTCCTTACTCGCAGATCTCCTCAAACACTTACTTACATATATAATTAATTCCTTACACTCTTCTTAATTAGTTAGTTACATACATATATTCCTACAAACTTAATTAAATACGTGCTTACCTACCTCCTCAACTACTTACTTGCATACTTAGTTAATTCATTACGTAATTACTCACCTACTCTACACATTGCTTTCTTACTTAGTAACATACTTACTTAAGAACATACATAAGTCTACAATTGTTTTCATACTTACATACTTACTCTCTTCCTTATATACATACATACTCACTTACGTTCTTTGTTACAGAGTTACTCAGTTACATACATAACTGCAACGATAGTAACTTCCTAACCTATATATGTATATCCTAACGTGCTTCATTACTTACTTACTGGCATAACTACTTACTTACTTACATACTTATCTACTTAACTACCCACATCCTTACTTACCTACCTCCTTACTTACACACTTACTTAATCACACAATTACTCTCATATTTCCTTGCTTTCTGACCTGCGTGATGACTTCCTTAATTGTTTATTTAAGTGATTTCCCTCATACTTACCTACTTAAGTAGTATGTTATTAAAAAAGTCATTTACCTACTTACATATTTATTTAATCACTTAGAAACGTAAATACTGACTTACATACTTACTTACTTACTAACATAATTACCTGCTTACATACATATTAGCAAACATAATTAGTTTCTTAATTACTTACTTTCCTACTGACGTACTTACTTACTTGCTTACTTACTTAATTACTTACTTACAATCTTACATAATTACTTATATAAATATTAACATATATAATTACTTTCTTACTTACTTACTTTTTTACTGATGTACTAACTTATTTGCGCACATAATTACTTACTTACTTACTAACTTACTCAGTTACTTACATACGCATTAACATACATAATTAGTTTCTTAGTTACCTACTTGCTTAGATAACTACTAACATACTTATACATCTTCGTTCATCCTCTCTTACTTTCTTACACCCTTACTTACTTTCTGTCTTTCATACAGAGATAGTCAATTACTCAATTATTTACATTATAACTTACTTACATTCTTACATGATTACTTACTTACTTTATTACATGGTTACTTACATTCTTGTCTATTTAATATCGTTCTTTCTTCCTTAATTGCCAACTTTTACTCACTTAGTCACACTCAGCTAATTACTTCCAGCATTTCCTAGGTACTTACTTACTTATCTACTTACTTATTTAATTACATTTAAAATTACTTATATATTAACTTGCGCACTTCCTTACTTCCGTACTTACTTGCTTTCATAGCTAATGACTATTAATCTCTTTCTTAACTTCTTAATACTTAATTAGTTATTTCCTTACTTATTCACTTGCTTACTTAATTTCTTACTAACTTACTCTCTTAGTAACTTACTTTCGTAGTTACTCACATACTTACTTATCTTCCTACAAATTTTCTTACTCACCTACTTACGTACTTACTGACTTACTTACTTTTATTCTTAGTTACAATGTAACTTACATATTCAGTTTCATTCATCCTTACATGTTTACTTACATCCTGAGGTACACAATTTCTTACATATATAGATAATTCCTTAGATTCTTAATTAGTACATTCCTTATTTAATTGCTTACTTACTTTCTTACATAATTTCTCGCTTAATTACTTACATAAATAATTTCTCAGTGACTTACTTACTTACCTAACTAATTACATACTCACTAATTTGCTTTCTTTCTTACTTACTTACTTACTTACTTCCTCACTTAATTATTTACTTACATACCTACTATCTTACTTACTAACGTACTTATTTACTACTAACTAACCTACCTACGTACTTATATGTCTAATTACTTTCTTACATATCTACTTCCTTACTTACTTACTTTCTTACCTTCTTATTTACTTCAACAACTTCTAATGTTGTTTTACGTTGATGTTGCTTCCTCGTTGATGTTTTTTGTTTCTGTATATTATTAGTTCTTCGATGTTATATTTGCGTATGTTATTTGTTTCTTCAAGTGATTTATTCTCTAAGTCGTCCATTTCTGCATGTTATTATTTTTTTGATGATATTGTCTATCTATGTTAGTAGTTCTTTTATTCTTCTTTCTGTGTGATATTTGTTGGATAATGTTGTTGTCCTCTAATGTTATTTACACGTTGATGTTGTTTTCTCTTTAACGAAGTTTTCTCGTGGATGTTGTATATTTCTTTTTATAATACTCCTCTCGATGTTTTCATTGCAAGTGCTATTACATTTTGGTTGTTATTCGTGAAGTTAGCTAGTCGTCTTCTGATTTTATACTTTTTAAGTGTTATTCTTTTGATAATGTTTTCCAACTTATGTGTAATTCCCTTTCTATGTCATTTGCGTGCTGGTGTTATACTTCAGTATGCTATTTCTATCATGGAGTTACTTATTTGGGTATTCTATTTGCTCCTAACGTGTAAAATATTTCTGGATATATTTTTGTTTGCATTTTGGTGCTCTCCATTTCTTTACGTGACTTTCTAGTTGAGGTTATTTGTTTCTCTAAATCAATAATTTCTGTGATATTCTTTATGTGTGTTTTTCTTTGGCGAATATTATTGTCATCTTCTGTTAATTACAAGTTGATAATTCCTGCTGATTCATGTTCTTTATTTCTGTATTTTATTAGTTCCCTGATAACGTTTTTGGCGTATTTCATTTTATTCTTCAAGTTATTCATACCCATCTTTGTTCGTTTCTTCATGTTTTTTATTTCCTCTGCTAATTTTTCATCATGTTATTAGTATTTTGATGATATTCGTTATATCTGTAATTAGTTTCTTGATAGCTTTCTTTTTATTTGTTTTTGGTTGACTAATGTTTTTCCTTTCTAATGTCATTTAAATGTCTATGTTGTTTGCATATTGGTGATATATACTTGTGGACGTTATTAGTTTCAAGATTCCTTCATGTTATACATTGCGGATTTCATCTGTTTCTACTTTTCATTTATTCTCTGTTTTATTATTTCAGTATGTTATTAGATTAATGATGATATTGTTTATGTGCATTTCGTAAGCTACATTTACTCGTTTCTAATGTGATTTACACATTGATATCGTTTTCTATGTAGTATTCTTAATTTCTGTATGATATCAGTATCTCCATGTCATAATTTGCGGAAGTTATTCATTTCTTCGTGTTATTTATACCCTGGTTATTTGTTTCTACAAGTTATTTATTCTCTGTGTCATTATATCTGTTTGTTATTAATTTCATGATGACATTATTTGTGTTTGAATCGTTGATTAATGTTATTCATTTCTATTGTTTTTTACACTTTGGTGCTGTTTGCTTACTGGTGTTATTTATTTGTGGTTGCTATTTTTTCCATGGTGCTTTTGGTTTCCACTGTTGTTCTTTGCCAATTCAGTTTGTTTATTCATGTCATATATTCACTATGTATTTATAACTGTATGACAGTAGTTTCACGATAATACGCTTTATGTGTGTAATCCGTTGCGTCATGTTGTTTTTTTCTTTATGTGTGTTTTTCGTGTTATTTACACTTTGACATTGTTTGCACGTTGATGTTCCTATTTCTTTATGGTATCAGATTCTCGACGTTATACTTTAAAGATGTTATTTGTTTCTTCATGTTATACATTCTCTATGTTATTAGATACTTCATGTTATTTAATTTCAATGGTGTTTGTTTCTTCTTGCAATTAGTTTCTTGGTGACATTCGTTAGGTCTGATATTTGCTTCTTGTTATTGTTCTCTCTGTTTGTTGTTCGTTGGCAGATGCTGTTGTCATCTAGTGTTATTTACATGTCGAAATTTTTTACTTCTTTCTGTTATTCTTCCCTCGATGCTGTTACTGAATATTTTTATTAGTTTTATGATGTGATTCTTTTTATCTGATATTCGTTTGCTGGTGTCATTCTCCTTAAGTGTTATCCTTTTCTAATTATGTACGGTAGTTTGTGTAATTCTTTATTAATGCTGTTTTTCAATTCGTGTTATATAATTGTGGATGCTATTTGAATATTTGTGTAATATATTTATGGATATTATTTGGTCGTTGGTTCTCCTTACATCTGTATGTTATTTGCTTGTTTATATCGTTTACCTCCCTACGATTTTAGTTTCTTGATGATATTATCTTTGTTTGTTCCTCGTTGGATAATGTTATTGTCTTCCTGTGTTATTTAGACGTTGAGGTTGTTTGCTCATTGATGTCCTTTATTTCTGTATGTTATTAGTTTCTCGATGTTATACATTGCGCATGGTATTTGTTATCTTCACGTTGTTCATTCACAGTGTTATTATTTCTGTTTGTTAATAGTCTCCTGAAATATACATTATGTGTGTTATTCGTTGTAAAATGTCATTCTTTCTAATGTTATTTACCCTTTGTTGTTGATTGCTCGCAGATGGTCTTTATTTCTTTACGTTCCTAGTTTCTCGATGTTTTGCTTTGCAGATGATATTTGTATCATCATGTTATCTATTCTCTAAGTTATCTGCCTATTCATGTTATTAGTATTTGATGATGATCAATATGTCTGTTATTAAATTCTTTATTTTCTTGTTCCTCTCTGTTATTAGTTGGATAATGTTATTCCTTTCCTACGTTATCTATACTTTGATGTTGAATGGTTATTTGTGTTATTCAAGTTTGTATACTATTAATTTCTTGATGATATTATTTTTCTGTGTTATGATTAGCGGGTGTCATTCGGGTCTTCAAGATATACATTCTCTGAATTACTATATCTGTATGTAATTGATTTCACCATTATATTATCTATGTGTGTTATTCTTTGGATAAGGTAATTTTCCTCTTATATTATTTACACGTTGAAGTTTTTTGCTAGTCCAAGTTTTTCGTTTCTGTACGTTATTAGCCCCTCGATGTTGTTCCTTGCGGATATCATTGGTTTCACTTTGTTATTTATTCTCTATGTTATTTGTCTCTTCAGGTTACTAGTTTTTTGATTATATACTTCATGTCTATTATTTCTTTACTATTAGTTTACTTGTATTCTTCTATCTGTTTGTTAGTCGTCGGCTAACGTAATTCTTTTCTAATGTTATTTACCCGTTGTTACCATTTGCCCATTGATGTTCTTAATTTCTGAATGGTATAAAATTTTCGAAGTCATTATTTGCGGATGTTATTTGTTCCTTTATGTTGTTTAATCTCCATCTTGTTTTTTCAACATGATAACATTTTTTCGATTATTATCATGTTGTCTGTCATTAATTTCTAGGTACGTTTCCTTCAGTGTGTAATTCGCAGTACAATGTCATTCATTTCATATGCTACCAACACGTTGATATTGTTTGCTCGATTATTTTCTTTATTCCGGTGTGTTATTAGTTTCTCCATATCATTTTTTGAGTATGCTATTTGTTTCTGCGTTATATTTATCATCTAAGTTATGTGATTCTTCACATTATTTGCTTTTCGATGATTTCATTTAAGTCTGTTATTAGTTTCTTGCTATTATAACTTGTTTGTGTTATTCCATGGATAATGTAATTCTTTCCTACAGTTACCAACACGCTGATGTCGTTAGCTCGTTGATATTCTTCATATCTATTCATTATGGGTTTCTAAATATTATTATCTGCGTACGCTGTTTGTTTTTCCTTGTTAATTACACTCTATGTTATTTTCTTTTACTTGCAATTAGTTTTTTGTGTACATCTTATTTTTTTTTATTTTCCTCTACGTGCTCTACTCCCTGTGTGTTATTTGTTGTCTAATATTATTTTCTGCGAATGTTAAATACATGTTAATGTTGTTGATAGTGTGTGCTATTTATTTATTGAGTTATTAGTTTTTTGTTGTTGCCATTTTCCAGTGCCACTCTTTGCGGATGTTACTCGTTTCTTCATGTTATATATTATTTGTGTTATTATATCAGTATGTTATTAGTTTCTCGATGATATTCTACGTGACTTATTCGTTGACAAATGTTAACCTTTCCTACACGCTGAAATTGTCAGCTCGTTGACATTTTCTCCTCCTGCATGTTTCTATGTTATTGCTTTTAATGATTAAGTGTTATAATTTGTGGATGTTTTTTGTTTCTTTATGATATTAACACGTTGAGGTTGTTTGCTTGTTGATGTTCTTCATTTCTGCATGTTTTCGGATTCCGATGTTAGTATTTCCGGATATTATTCGTTTCTTCATGATATCTATTAACCATGTAATTACTTTCTTCGTGTTATTATCTTTTTGATGATATACTCAATGTTTCTTGTTAGTTTCTTGATATTCCTCTTTCTGTGTGTTGTTCGTTGGCTAATGTTATTGCCTTCAAATTTTATTTACTAGTTGATAATGTTTGCTCGTTTATATTCTTTGTTTCTCTATGTTATAGATTTCTTGATGTTGTTCTCCTCAAGTTTTATTATTTCCTCGAAGTTATTCGTGAACATTGTTTTTTGATTACCAGTGTTATTCTTTTTAAGTATTATTTTCAACTTATGAAAACCGCTTCTTCATGATATTTATACTCTGTCATATTATTTTTATAATTTATGAGATTCTTGACGATATCCGTCATCTGTGCTTTCCTTTCGTCAAATGAAACTCTTTTCTAATACTATTTACAAGTTGATGTCACTTGCACGTTTACGTTCTTTGTTTCTGTAAGTTATTCGTTTGCCGATGTTATTTTCTTCTTCATGTTATTTATCATCAATGTTATTTTTTTCTTCATGTTATCTGATTCATCATGTAATTCTTTGCGGCTGTCATTAGTTTCTGCATGTTGTTTATTTTCTATGTTATTTGTTTCTTCATGTTTTTAGTTTCTTTATGATATTCCTTTTGTCTGTTATTATTTACAGGTTATTACACATTCTGTGAGTTATTTGTTGTCTGATGTTGTTGTTTTCCTACGTTATTTCCACGTTGATGTTGTTTGCTCACTAATGATCATTATTTCTCCATGTTATACTTTTCTCGAGACTATACCCATTAAGTGTTATTGTTCTGTAGGTGTCATTAGTGAACCTTGTTATCCGTTAGGTATTGTTATTACATTTAGTTATTATTCGTTTACTAATTTTAATCTTATTTAGTGTTATTCTCTTCTAATTTTATTTGCTGGCTAATATTACCATTTATTTGTGCTATTTTGTTCTTGGTGTTACTTATTTGAAGATGTTGTTTGCTTCTTTGTGTCATGTACTTGTGGATGTAATTTGCTCTTTGGTGCTATATACTTTTGTATGATGTTTTCTTTTTGGTAGTATTTATATCTGTACATTATTACATTCTCGATGATACTCTTTATGCTTTTAATTCGTTTGCTAATTTCACTTACACGTTGATGTTTTTCGCTCTATAAAAGTAAGAAATAGAGAAACTCTCTAAGAAACAATGTAAGTAAGTATGTAAGTAAGTAAATAAGTAAGTGAACAATTGAGAATTCCAATAAGAATATAAGTATATTGGGAACTATGTAAGTTAGTAAGAAAATAAGGAAGTAAACAATTAAGTAACTAAGTTATTATATATATAGTTAAGTAAGTAAGTAAAAATGTATGTAAGGAAATAACTCAGAAACTAATGTAAGTACGAAGATAAGTTGGGAAGTATGTAGATAGGTAGGAATATAAGAAAGCAAGAAATTAAGTAACCGCTAAGATTACAAGTATATAAGTATGATACTCTGTACTAAGGAAGTAGTTAAGTATGTAACTAACTGAGTAATTGATTGAACATGTAAGTATGTAAATCAATACTTAAGTAAGTAAGAGAGTAACTAAATAAGCAAGTAAGTACGTATGTACGTAAGAAAGAAACTGCAGTAACAATATAAGTAAGTAAGTAAGCCTGAAATTAGGTAAGTAAGAATGTAGTAATGTATCTGTGAATACAAGAAAACAAGTAGGTAATGAATTAGCATGTGAGTAAACAAGTACCTGTGTAGATAGGTGAGTAAGTAATTCAGAAATCAAGTAAGTAAGGAAGTAAATAATTCAGAAAATACATAATTAACTAAGAAAGGAAGTAAATAAGTAAGTTGTATGTACATAAATGAGTAAGTATGTTAGTGTATAAGCACTAAGGTTTATGTCTTACTGAGTAAGAGAGTAAATAGGTAGGTAAGTAAGAAAGTAAGTAAGTGAACATGGAAATTGGTATCTATGAAAGTAGAAAAATAATTATGAAACAAATTATATAATTCAGAATGAAAGTAAGTAAGAAATTATATTCGAAATTTCTGACTAACTTTCTAATTAACTACATACTAACATACTTATTTAGTAACTCACTTAATAACTTACTTAATTTCCTACATAATTCATTACTTAATTACTTATATAAATAATTCCATACTCGTATTCTGGCTTACCAACTTACACAATTCCTTGCTTAAATCTTTCCATAATTACTTACGTATTTACTTACTTACGTACTCATTTTGCACCCTTCCTTCCTTCCTTACTAACTTATCTACTAACAAGATTACTTGGCTATTCCCTTACAGACTCACTTACTTACTGAGTTACTTCATAACTTACTTATATAGTTACTTACCTACCAACGTACTTACTTTCCTACTAAAACTTGAATTGACATACACAGATAATTACTTACCAACTTACTTACTTATCAATATTGCTACACTCTCACATACGGACTTACTAACTTAAAAGCTTAAATAAAAACCTACCTGCTTCGATACATAATTACTTGTGTACTTACCTAATTACGTACTCACGTACTACATTACTTACTTATACTTTAATACACTCTTGCATACTGACGTCATTTCATACTTACTTATTTACTTACTTACTAACTAACGTACGTACATACTTACTTACATGAATGTCTAGTTATGTACTCACTTACTCACGTAACTACTTATTCCATTACTTCCTTTCCTACATTTTAATTACCTACATACTTACTTACTTACATACTTACTTAACTACATACTTACATACTAATAACTTACTTACTTACTTACTTACCTACTATACTATTATACTACTATACTATTTACGAACTCAATTAATTCTTTAGTAACTCATCGAATTTGCTAATCTAACACCTACACAATACAATCCTTTCTTACATACACAATTACATAATTACTTTCTTAATTAATTACTTAAATACATACTTCCTTCCTTACTTACTTAATACAAACTTATGTAATTACAAACTTACTTAATGACCAACATTCTTACACACTGCCATACTTACTGTCATTCATATATCGTTACTTACTTACTTACTTAATTACACAGTTTCCTACCTACATAAACACTTAGTTAATCACATACTCACTTACTTACTTACCAACTTACCCACCTTGCTACACACATAATTACTTAGTTACTAACTACCTTAATTGCTAGATAAATTACTTACATCCATACTACATATTACCATGGAGACAAACTTTCATACTTAATTTTCTTAATTACTTACATAGGAACTTACTTACCTACCTAGTCACTTACTTACGTCATTACTTACTAATGTACCTACGTATATCATGATTTACGTACTTTGCTATTCTCTAACTGACATATATAATTACATACCTACATAGTTAATTACTGATATAATTACATACCTACTTACTTACTTAAGTTCGTACTTGCCAATTTATGTACATACTTACTTCCTTACAAACCTTGGTGCCCTCTAAAATACTGACTTACTTACTTCCTTGGTATGTTAATACATACAAGTAGCGAAAAATACATACTTACGTAATTACATACTCACGTAATTATTTACATGCTTACTTACTTTCTGACATTGCTACTCTCTTACGTACAGACGTACTTACATGTTTGCTTAAATACTTACAACATTCATTCGTACTTACGTACGTAAGCACGTACATACTTACTTACATAGTTATTACTTACATTCTAAATCAATTGATTTCTAACTTACTTGCTTACTTACTAATTTATTTACATGCTTCCTTACATCACTACTTGCTTCGTTTCTTGCTTACGTGCTTACATGCTTACCTGCTTACGCTCTTGCTTACTCACATCTATACAAACATACTTACTACCTTACATACTTGCTTACGTCCTAAGATACCTACATATTTAATTTCCAAACTTCATACATACTTACTTGGCTAATTACTTACCCAATAACTTCCTCACTTCCGCACATAATAACTATCTCACTTCATTAAGTACTCCGTTATTTACTGACATGCTCAATTGCATACGGATTTACTAATTTACTTAATTACTTATTTACATACTGATAATCCGACTTAATTATATAAGTACATACTAACTTACTGACAAACATATTTACTTAGTTACATATATACTTACGGTTACACTTACATGCGTACGCACCTACTTAATTGCTTACTTATTTACTTACTTACTCACATTCTTATTTACATACGAAATTACGTTCCTCCTTCATTACTTACTTACTCACTTAATTACGTACTCACATTTATACCTGGTTAGTGCCTCAGCAGCTTATTAACCTACTTACTTACACACTAACTTACTTACACACTTACTTAATTGCTTACTTACTTACATGCGTAATTACTTACCACCTTAAATACTCAATTACCTACTTACTTAATTACGCACTTACCAACGTACTTCCTTACATACCCAACTACGTACATTCTTAACTCGTTCCATATCTACTAACTACCTTAATTAATTAATCAGTTTCTTACTTTCTTAATCAATCTATTACTTACTTACTTACGTAATCAATTAATTAATTACTTACTTACTAACTTATTTACAGAAATAATTACTTACTTTCTTACGTAAATAATTACTTACCAACTTCATTACTTACTTACATATCAAGATACCTATTTACTTACTTACATACTAACTCACTTACACAGTCCGCTTAATTTTATTATTTTGCCTACATCCTTACCTACGTTCTTCTTAAATTTCTCTCTTACATATTAAACTAATAACTTACTGACATAAATACTAAGTTAATAACATGCTTACTTACATTCTTTCCTAATTAAGCAATTAATTATTTAATCCATTTCGTACTTTCTCACATACTTATATACATATGAACTATCTTACTTAATTTATTACTCTATTGCTTGCCTACATAATTATGTACATACTTACTCACTTACATAATGAAATAGTTATATACACACATGCTTACATACTTACATACTATCTTACCTACTTCCTTGCTTACTTGCTTACTCACATGCTTAAACTGTTAATTACTCACCAACTTAAATACCCACTTACTTGCTAGCTTACATACATACACATTTACTTCCTATCTCACGTACTTACATGCTTACTTTCTTACTTACTTACTTTCATACCTACTTACTGTCTTACTCACAAACTTACTTACTTAACTACATTCTTATACACTACATCCTCCACATTCATACTTACTTTCTAACTTCATAACTCACAAATATACTACATAACTTACTCTACTACTTACACACTAACATACTCACTACACCACATAATTAATTACTCTTATTCATGCCCACTTTCTTATTACTCACATGCTCATTAACTTTCTTACTTAATTACTTGCTTACTTACTTACCAACTTGCATACATTCACTTCCAATTACTTAATCTCCTACTTACTTTTCACTTCCCTTCCATCTATTCTTAAATACTCAAATGCATATCAACGTAACCAATTCCTTAACTACATAATTCCACTCCAACTTAAATAAATATAAATGGTTACTTACTATCTTACATACTTACGTAGTTATTTGTTTAGTTACATACTTACTCTCTTAATTAATTATTAACTTACATTCACACTACGTTAAAAGAAAGTAACGTTAAGTAACTTACTACGTTACGTTCTTACATACGTACGAATTTAATTACCTGCTTACTCACTTACTAGCATACTTATTTACAAAATTACGTACGTGCATACTTACTAACTTACTTACTAAGGAACATAGATATTTACCTGTTAATTGTTTAATTGAATGTAATTTCGCTGAATTTTATCTTTACTTGAAAGATTCGTGAAATAATCATTATTTAGATGTGATGAAGCTCAATTTTCGTGTTTTCAATTATATCTCGCTACTTTCACAGCGAAACACGTTATTTCTTTGTATTCCATGGTATCATGAAGGTTTCGTAAAATAACCATTGTTTGGGTTGGATTTACCTTAACTTCAATTTACCTTAATTCATCGTTTTATGCAAGTTTTGTGTAATAACCATGATTTAGGTGAGATTTAGCTTTATGTTGATGTATTCGAAGATTTATTGCTACTTTCCAAGCGAAATACGGTATTTCGTTGAATTTCTACGTTTCCTGATGGTTTCGTGAATACCCAATGTTTAGATAAAATTTAGATGCGTTTCTTTGTTATCAAAGATTACTTGCTACATCCTCTGCGAAACAAGATAATGCGAAGAATTTCAGCGTTTAATGGAAGTCTCGTGAAATAACATTTATCCAGATGTAATGTTCAACGAAATAACATACTCCTCACTGAATGTAGAGAGATACGTATGAAAACATCAAAATTAACCTAATTTTCATAGATCATGGTTATTAAACGAACCATCATGAATAGATGAAATTCAACGAAATAACAGGTTTCACATTGAAGGTAACGACATGTTCAATGAAAAAAACTTCTAAATTATGCTAAATATCATCTAGATTTTGATTGTTTCACGAAATATTCAATAAACGATGAAATACAACGCAATAACGTGCTTCGCTGCGAAAATACCGAGTTATCTATGAAAACATCAAAATTGAGATAAATATCATTTAATCATGACTATTACAGAACGCTTCATGAAACGGTGACATTCAACGAAATAACTTGTTCCTCACTGAAGAAGCGAGTTATCTATTAAAAAATCAAGATTAAAAATAATCTATTCTAGATCATGGTCATTTCACGAAACATTCATAGCATCATGAAATACAACGAAATATCGTGTCTCGGATTGAAAATAGGGAGATAACTATGAAAACAACAAAATTAAGGTTAATCCCATCTGGATCATTGTTATTTCAGGAAATTTTGATGAAACCAAGAAATATATTCCAAATATCGTGTTTCGCACTGAAAGAAACAAGATATCCATGAAAAAATTAAGACTAAGCTAAATTTCAACTCGATAATGGTCCTTTCACGAAAATTTTTTGGAACGACGTAATTCAACGTAATTAACTGCTTCGAACTGAGAGTAACGAGATAATGGAAAATACCAAAATTAAGCTCAATTTCATCTAGAACATGGTTATTAAACGAAACAATCTGGAAACGATGGAACTATACGAAATAAACTGTTTCGTAGTGAAAGTAGCGAAATATGATTTAGAACAGCAAAAATAAGCAAAATCACATTTAAGATATGGTTATTTCACGAAACCCTGTTGAAACAATGAAATTCTACGAAATACGGTGTTACACAGCGAAAGAATCGAAACATCAATGAAAACTTAGAAATTAAACCAAATCTCATTTCATCATGTATATTTTTCGAAAACTTCATAGTAGATGGAGTTCAACGTTATAACGTATTTCACAGAGATTACAGCGATATACCATTGAAAACTTTAAAGGTAAGCCAAATCACATCTGTATCATGGTTACTTCAAGAAATATTAATGAAAAGATGCAAATCAATGAAATAGAGTTTTTCACCGTGAAAGTAGCGAGATACCAACGAAAACATTGGAATTTACTGTAAAGTTCAACTAAACAATGGTTATTTCACGATACGTTAATAAAATCATAAAATTCAGCGAAATAACGTGTTTTCTATTGAAAGTAACAAGATATCATAAAAATAAAGGTAGCAAAGACAACATCAGCACTAAGATAAATCTCATCTAGATCATGTTCAATTCACGATACCTTCATGAAATGATAAAAATCAACGAAATAAAGTGTATCGATATGAAAGCAACGATATATTAATGAAACCATTCAAATTAAGATAAACTTCATCTAGATCATGGTTATTGCACGAAACCTTCAAGAAACGACACAATACAACTTAATAACGTGTTTCGTGTGAATGTAGCGATTTATCTAAGACACACCATGATTGAGATTAGTCTCATCAAAATCGTGGTTGTTACAAAAAATTTGCATGAAGCGAAGAATTAAGACGAAATAACTTTTTTCGCTGGAATTTAGCGAGGTATCAATTAAAACATTAAAATACAGCGGAATAACTTCGAAATATTGGTTATTTCACTAAACATTCTTGACCGATGAAATACAACGGAATATCGTGTTTCATCTTGAAATAAGTGAGAAATCTATGAAAACATCCACAATAAGCTAAATCTCATATCGAACATGATTATTTCACGAAGCCTTCATGAAACGATCAAATACAACTAAATATAATGTTTCGCTGTGAAAGTTGCCAGAAATCTATGAAACCATTCAAATTAAGATAAATCTCATTCAGATCATTGTTATTTCACGAAAAATTCATGAACGATTATATTCAACGAAATAACGTGTTTATCTGTGAGAGTATCGGGATACATATGAACACATAAAGATTCAGCTAAATCTCTTCAAAATAATAATTATTCCACGAATAATTCATGAATAGATGTAATTCAAAGAAATATAGTGTTTCGAAGTGAGAGTAGCCAGGTATCTTTGAGCACATCAAAATCAAGCTAATTCTCATCTAGGTCACTGTCATTTAATGAAACCTTCAAGAAACCATGAAATTCAGCGAAAAAACGTATTCCTCCCTGAAAGTAGCTAGATATCTGTCTAAACATTAAAATCAAGCTAAATCGCATCTAGATTATGGTTATTTCACAAAACTTTCATGAAACGATTAAATTCAACGTAATAAAGAGTAGCTGTTAAAGCAATGAGAAACCTATGAACACAACAAAGATATAATAAATCTCATCTAGGTCATGGTTATTCAACGAACACTCATGAAACGGAGAAATTCAACGCAATGACGTGTTTCGCAGAGAAAGAGTAGCGATATCTAAGAAAATAACAAAATTAATCTAAATATCATCTTGGTCACGGTAATTTCACGATACATCATGAAACGATGAAGTTCAACCAAATAAAGCGTTTCCGAGTAATCGTAGCGATTTGCCTATTAAAAAATTATAATTAATATTAATGTCATCTAACTTAAATTAAGTATCTTAATATGCATATCTTCTTAGATATCTCGCTACTTACACAGCGAAGCAATCTATTTCGTTGAATTTATCATTTTATAAGGGAATCGTGAAATAAACATGATCAAGGTGAGATTTAGCTTAGTGTTGATGTTTTGTTAGATATATCGTTACTTTGACAGCGAAACAAGGTATTTCGTTGAATTTCATCGCTTCATGAAAGTTTCGTGGATTAATAATGCTTAAAAGATATTTAGCTCTATTTCAATATTTTTATACATATCTCGCTACTCTGATTGCGGAACACGATATTACGTTGAACTTCTTCGTTTCAAGCAAGATTCGTGAAATAACCATGATTTCAGTGAGATTTATCAGAATTTTGATGTTTTCAAATATATAGTGCTTCTTTCACATCGAAAAACCTTAATTCGCTGAATTTCTTCTTTTCATATCACTTTCATATCATTTCTTATCACTCATTCGTGAAGTGTACAATGTAGTGACGAGATTTTGATTAGTATTGACGTTTACATAGATGTCTGGCTCCTTTGCCAGCGAAACACGTTATTTCGGGGAATTTCTAAGTTTTATGTAGGTTTCGTGAAATAACGATTATTTCGATGAGATTTAGCATTATTACGAGGTTATCAATCGTACACCGCTGCTTTCACAACGAAACACATTATTTATTTAAATTTCAGCGCTTCACGGTTGATTCGTGAAATAGCCATGGTATTGAAGAGATTTATATTAGTTTTGAAGATTTCATAGGCATCTCGCTCCGTTCACAGAAAAGCACGTAATTTCGGTGAATTTAAATGTTACATGTTGGTTTCGTGATATAACCATTACCTACAAGATACTTAACTTAATTTTGATGTTCTAATAGATATCTCGCAACTGTCACAGCGCAACACGCTACTTCTGTTGAATTTCATAGCTTCATGAAGGTTAAGTGAAATAGCCATTTTCTAGAAATTATTAAGATTAAATATGAAGTTATGATAAAGCTCTGGCTGCTTTCACAGCGAAACCCGTTGTTTCGTGAGTTTCATACATATCCGAAGGTTACCAGAAATAACATTTATTCATTTGAGATATAGCTTGATATTAACATTTCATCACATATTGGGCTACATTCTTTGAGAAAAAGCATATTTCGTTAAATTTCATTTCTTCATGAAGGTTTCCAAAATGACAATGATCTAAGTGTGATAAAGATATTTTTAAAATTTTCATAGATATATCGTTCCTTTCAATACGTAACACGTTATTCGGTATAATTTCATCGATTCATGATGGTTTCATGATATAATCAAAATCTAGATCAGATATTGCTTAGTTATGATGTTTTCATAGATATCACGCAAATTACATTGAGAACACGTAATTTAGTTGAATTTCATCGATTTATGATTCGTGAGAAAGACTTTGACCTAGGTGAGAATTGGCATGATATTGATGATTTCATAGATATCTCGCTACTTACACTGCGAAACACGTTATTTCGTTGAATTTCATCCATTAATGAAGGATTCGTGAAAAAGCCTTTGATCTAGTTGAGATGTAGCTTAATTTTGATGTTTTCACTCTTATCATTCTTTTTTCACTGCGGAACACATTATTTCGTTTAATTCCATTGTTTTATGAAGGAATCGTGAACTAGCCGTTGACCTAAGTGAGATATCACTTAATTTAGATGTCTTCATTATTAGTTTGCTTTTTCAGTGCGAAACACGTTATATCGTTTAATCTCATCGTTTTATAAGGATCCGTGAAATAGCTGTTGACCTTAGTGAGATATAAATTAATTTTGATGTTTTCCTAGATATCTCGCTACTTTCACTGCGAAACACGTTATTTCGCTGAAAATCATCGATTTATGAAGGATTCGTGAAATAGCCTTTGACATAACACTGATATAGCTTCATTTTGATGATTTCATAGATATCTCGCTACTCTCACTGCGAAACACGTTATTTCTATGAATTTCATCGTTTTATGAAAGTTTCGTGAAAAAGCCCTTGACCTAAGTGAGATATAGTTAAATTTTGTTGTTTTGATAGATATCATCCTACTTTCACTGCGAAACGCGTCACTTCGTTGAATTTACTCGTTTCATGTAGGATACGTGACGAAGCCTTTGACCTAAGTGAGATAGCGCTTAATTCTGTTATTATCATACATATCACTCTGCTTTCACTTCGAAACACGTAATTACGTTAAATTTAATCGTTTCATGTAGGATTCGTGACGAAGCCTTTGACTTAAGTGAGATTTCGCTAAAGTTTGATGTGTCCATAGATACCTCGCCACTTTCACAGAGAAACACGTTATTTCTCCGAATTTCATCACTTTATGAAGGATTCGTGAAAAAACCATTGAACTAACTGAGATATCGCTCAATGTTGATACATTCTTAGATATTCCGCTATTACACTGCGGAATACGTCATTTCTTTGAATTTCATCGGTTTATGATGGGATCGTGAAAAAGCCATTGACCTAAGTGAGAAATAACTTAGTTTTGATATTTGCAAAGATATCTCGGTACTTTCACTGAGAAACAGGATACTTCGATGAAATTCAACTTTTTATGACGGTTTAGTGAAAAAGCCTTCGACCTTGGTGAGATATCCCTGAATTTTGATGTTTTCATAGATATTACGCTACTTTCAGTGAGGAACAAATTATTCCGTTGAATTACATCGTTTAATGAAGGATTCGTCAGAAAGCCTTTGACCTATGTGAGATAAAGCTTAATTTTGATGTTTTTCAAGATCTATCGCTACTTTCACTGCGAAAGACGTTATTTAGTTGAATTTCATCGTTTTTGAACGAATCGTGAAAAAGCATTTGACTTAAGTGTGATACCGCTTAATTTCAATGCTTTCATAGATACTTCTCTAACTTCACTGAGAGACACGTTATTACGATGAATTTCACCGTGTTATGGATGATTCGAAAAAACGCCAAGTAAGATATCGCTTTATTAAGATGTTTTCATCGATACCAAGCTACATTCACAGAGAAACACGTTATATCGCTGAATTTCATTGTTTCATGAATGTTTCGTGAAATAAAAATGATTTATAGGAGAATTAGCTTAATATTGAAATTTTAATTGATATCTAGCGACTCTCATTGCGAAACACGTTATTTCAATGAATTTCATCGCTGCATGAATGTTTCGTAAAATAACAATGATTTAGTGGAGATTTAGCTTAATTTTGGTGATTACAAATATAACTCGCTCCTTTCAATGCGAAACAAGTTATTTCGTTGTGTTTCTTCGTATCATGAATATTTCGTGAAATAACCATGATTTAGCAGAGATTAAGCTTAATTTCGATGTTTTCATACATATCCAGCTCCTTTCACAGCGAAACACGTTCTTTCGTTGAATTTAATCGTTTCATGAATGTTTCGTGAAATAATTATGATTTAGCGGAGATTTATCTTAATTTTGATGTTTTCATAGATATCTAGCTACTTTCATCGCGAAACACGTTATTTCGCTGAAATACATCGCTTCATGAATGGTTCGTTAAATAAACATGATTTAGCAGAGATATAGCTTAATTTTGATGTATTCATAGATATCTTGCTACTTTCACTAGGAATCACATTATTTCGTAAGTTTCATCGTTTTATGAATGTTTCGTGAAATAAACAAGATTTAGCGCAGATTCATCTTAATTTTGATGTTTACATAGATATCTTGCTACTGTCACTGCGAAACACGTAATTTCGTTGTATTTCAACGTTTCATGAATGTTTCGTGAAATAACCATGATGTAGCGTAGATGTAGATTAATTTTGATGTTTTCGTACATATCCACCTACTTGCACTGCGAAACACGTTATTTCGTTGAATATCATCGTTTTATGAATGTTTCGTGAAAAAACCATGATTTAGCGATAATTTAAATTAATTTTGATGTTTTCATGGATATCTAACAATTCTCCCTGCGAAAAACGTTATTTCGTTGAATATCATCGTCTCATGAATGTTTCGTGAAATAACCATGATTTAGCGAAGATTTATCTTAATTTTGATGTTTTCATGGATAACTAGCTACTTTCATTGCGAAACACGTTATTTCGTAGAATTTCATCGTTTCATGAATATTTCGGGAAATAACCATGATTTATCGAAGATTTAGCTTAATGTTGATGTTTTCGTGGATATCTATCTACTTTCAAGCGAATCAAGTTATTTGGTTGAATGTCCTCGTTTCATGAATGGTTCGTAAAATATTCATGATGTAGCAAAAATGTAGTTTAATTTTGTGGTTTTCATGGATATCCAGCTACTTTCACAGCGCAACACGTTATTTAGTTGTATGTCATTGTTCTATGAATGTTTCGTGGAATAAACGTTATTTAACATAGATTCACTTAATATGATTTTTTCATAGATATCTTGCTACTTACACTGCGAAACACGATAATTCGCTGAATTTCATCGATTCAAGAATGTTTCGAGAAATAACCATGATTTAGCGAACATTTAGATTCATTTTGATGTTTTCATGTATATCTTGCTACTTTCACTGCGAAACTAATTATTTCGTTGTATTTCATCGTTTCATGAATGTTGCGTGAAATAACCATGATTTAGCGAGATTCCGCTTAATTTTGATGTTTTCATGGTTATCCAGCTACTTTCAGTGGGAAACACGTTATTTCGTAGAATTTCATCGACCAAGAATGTTTCATGTTATAACCATGATTGAGCGTAGATTTAGCTTAATTTTGATGTTTTCATGGATATCTAGCTACTTTCACTGGGAAACACGTTATTATGTTGTATTTCATCGTTTCATGGATGTTTCGGGAAATAACCATGGTTTAGCGAGATTCTGCTTAATTTTGATGTTTTAATGGATATCCCGCTACTTTCACTGGGAAACACGTTATTTCGTAGAATTTCATCGTTTCATAAATGTTTCGAGAAGTAACTATGATATAGCGGAGATTTAGCTTAATTTTAATGTTTTCATTGATATCTGATTACTTTCACTGCAAAACACGTTATTCCGTTTTATTTCATCGTTACATGAATGTTTCGCGAAATAACCATTGTTTAGCCACGATATAGCTTAATTTTGTTGTTTTCATGGATATCTAGCTACTTTCATTGCGAAACACGTTATTTCGATGTATTTCATCGTTTCATGAATGTTTCGTGAAATAACCATGATTTAGAGTAAATTTAATTTAATTTTGATGTTTTCATGGATATCTAACAAATTTCACTGCGAAACAGTTTATCTCTTGAATTTCATCGTATCACGAATGTTTGGAAAATAACAATGATTTAGCGAATATTTAGATTAATTTACATGTTTTCATGGATATCTAGCTACTTTCACTGGGAAACACGTTATTTCGTTGAAATTCATCGTCCATTAATGTTACGTGTAATAATTATGATTTAACGATGATTTAGCTTAATTTTGATGTTTTCATGGATATCTAGCTACTTTCATTGCGAAACACGTTATTTCGTTGAATTTAATCGTTTCATGAATGTTTCGTGAAACAACCATTATTTTGCGGAGTTTTAGCATCATCTTCATGTTTTCATATATATAATCCTACTTTCACTGCGAAACACGTTATTTCGTTGTATTTCATCGTTTCATGAATGTTTCGTGAAATAAACATGATTTAGCGAGGACTTAGCTGGATTTTGATTTTTTCATGGATATCTAGCTACTTTCATTGGGAAACACGTTATATCGTTGAATTATATCGTCTATTAATGTTTCGGGTATTAACCATTATTGAGCTTTGATTTAGGTTAATTTTGATGTTTTCATGTATATCTAACTACTTTCGCTGGGAAAAACGTTATTTCGTTTAATTTCATCGTTTCATGAACGTTTAGTGAAATAACCTAGATTTATCGGAGATTTAGCTTAATATTAATGTTTTCATAGATATCTTGCTACTTTAACTGCGATACACTTTATTTCGTTGAATTTTATTGTGTCATGAATGTCTCGTGAAAAAACCATGGTTTAGCGAAGATTTAGCTTAATTTTGATGTTTTCATGGATATCTAGCTAGTTTCACTGTGAAACAGGTTATTTCGTTGATTTCATCGTTTCATGAATGTTTCGTGAAATAACTATTATTTAGCGAAGATTTAGCATAATTTTAATGTTTTCATGGATATCTAGCTACTTTCACTGGGAAACACGTAATTGTGTTGAATATCATCGTTTCATGAACGTTTCGTGAAATAACCATGATTTAGCGGATATTTAGCTTAATTTTAAAGCTTTCATAAGTATCTGGCTTTCACTGAGAAACACGAATTTCATTGTATTTCATCGTTACATTATTTTTTCGTGAAATAACGTTAATTTAGCGAAGATTTAGCTTAATTTTGATGTTTTCAATGGATATCTAGCTACTTACACTGAGATACACGTTATTTCGTTGAATTTCATCGTTTCATGATTGTTTCCTGAAATAACCATGATTTAGTGAGATTCCGCCTAATTTTGTTGTTTTCATTGATATCCAGCTACTTTCACTGGGAAACAAGTTGTTTCGAGGAATTTCATCGACTCATGACTGTTACGTGAAATAACCATGATTTACCGAAGATTCAGCTAAATTTTGTTGTTTTCACAGATATCAAGCTACTTTCACTGCGAAACACGTTATTTCGTTGAATTTCATCATATTAATAATGTTTCGTGAAACAAACATGATTTAGCGGAGATTTAGCTTCAGTTTGATGTTTACATTGATATCTTGATACTTTCACTGCGAAACACGTTATTTCGTTGAATTTCATTGTTTCATGAATGTTTCGTGAAACAACTATGATTTAGCGAAGGTTAAGCTTATTTTTGATGTTTTCATGGATATCTAGCTACTTTCACTGGGAAACACTTTATTTCGTTGAACTTCATCGTCCATTAATGTTTCGTGTAATAATCATGATTTAACGAAGATTAAGCTTAATTTTGATGTTTTCGTGGATATCTAGCTACTTCCCCTGGGAAACACGTTATTTCGTTGCATTTCATCGACTCATGAATGTTTAGTGAAATAAACATGGTTTAGCGAAGATTCAGCTTAATTATGATCTTTTCATGGATATCTCGCTACTTGCACAGAGAAACACGTTATTTCGCTGAATTTCATCGTTGCATGAATGTTTCGTGAAATAACCATGATTTAGCGAAGATTTACCACAATTTCGATGTTTTCATGGATATCTAACTGCTTACCTGGTAAACACGTTATGTTGTTGAATTTCGTCGTTTCATAAATATTTCGAGAAATATCCATGATTCATCGAAGATTTAGTTTAATTTTAATGTTTTCATGGATATCTAGATACATTCACTGCGAAACAAGTTATTTTGTTGAATTTCATCGTTTTATGAGTGTTTCGTGAAATTAACATGATTTAGCGGAGATTTAGCTTAATTTTGATGTTTTCGTAGATATCTAGCTACTTTCATCGCGAAACACGTTATTTCGATGAAATACATCGTTTCATGAATGTTTCGTGAAATAACCATGATTTAGCGAAGATTTAAATTTATTATGATGTTTTCATGGATATCTAGCTACTTACACTGGAAAACACGAAATTTCGATGAATTTCGTCATTTCATGAATGTTACGCAAAATAACAATGACTTATCGAAAATTTAGCTTAATTATGGTGTTTTCGTGGCTTACTAGAGACTTACACTGGTAAACAGGTTATTTCGTTGAATTTCGTCGTTTCTTGAATGTTTCGTGAAACAACCATGATTTATCGAAGATTTAGCTTAATTATGATGTTTTCATGGATATCTAGCTACTTTAACTGGGAAACACGTAATTTCGTTGAATTTCATCGTCCATGAATGTTTCGTGTAATAGCAGTGATTTAGCGAAAATTTAGCTTAATTTCGATGTTTTCATGGATATCCAGCCTATTTCACTGGTGAACACGTTATTTCGTTGAATTTCGTCGTTTCATGAATGTTTCGTGACCATGATTTAGAGAAGATTGAGCTTAATTTTGAGGATTTCACGGATATCTTTCTACTTTCACAGCGAAATTCGCTATTTCGTTAAATTTCGTCGTTTCATGAATGTTTAGTGAAATAACCATGATTTATCTAAGAAATAACTTAATTATGATGTTTACATTGATATCTTGCTACTTGCACAGCGAAACACGTTATTTCGATGAATTTCATGGTTACATGAATGTTTCGTGAAATAACCATGATATAGCGAAGATTTACCTCAATTTTGATGTTTTCATGGATATCTATCTACTTTCCTGGTAGACACGTTATGTCGTTGAATTTTGTCGTTTCATGAATATTTCGTGAAATACCCATGATTTATCGAAGATTTAGTTTAATTTTGATGTTTTCATGGATATCTATCGACTTTCACTGGGAAACACGTTATTTCGTTGAATTTCATCGCCCATTAATGTTTCGTGTAATAACAATGATTTAGCGAATATTTAGCTTAAATTTGATGTTTTCATGGATATCTAGCTGCTTTCACAGCGAAACACGTTATTTCGTCGAATTTCATCGTGTCATGAATGTTTCGTGAAATATACGTGAGTTAGCGGAGAATTGGCTTAATTTTGATATTTCATAGAAATCTTGCTACCTTCACTGCGAAACACGTTATTTCGTTGTATTTCATTGTTTCATGATTGCTTCATGAAATAAACATGATTAATCGGAGATTTAACTTAATTTCGAAGTTTTCAGAAATACCTTGCTTCTTTCAATGCGAAACACGTTATTTCGCTGAATTTCATCGTTTCAAGGATGATTCGTGAAATAACCGTGATTTAGTGAAGATTTAGCTTAATTATGATGTTTTCATTGCTACCTAGCTACTTTCACTGGTAAACACGTTATTTCGTTGAATTTCGTCGTTTCTTGAATGTTCCGGGAAATAACCATGATTTATCGTAGATTTAGCTTAATTCTGATGTTTTCATGAATATCTAGCTACGTTCACTGGGAAACACGTTATTTCTTTGAATTTCATCGTTTCATGAATGTTTCGTGTAATAATCATGATTTAGCGGAGATTTATCCTAATTTTGATGTTTTCATAGATATCTTGCTACTTACACTGCGAAACACGATAATTCGTTGAACTTCATCGATTCAAGAATGTTTCGAGAAATAACCATGATTTAGCGAACATTTAGATTCATTTTGATGTTTTCATGTACATCTTGCTACTTTCACTGCGAAACTAATTATTTCGTTGTATTTCATCGTTTCATGAATGTTGCGTGAAACAACCATGATTTAGCGAGATTCCGCTTAATTTTGTTGTTTTCATGGTTATCCAGCTTTCACTGGGAAACACGTTATTTCGTAGAATTTCATCGACCAAGAATGTTTCATGTTATAACCATGATTGAGCGTAGATTTAGCTTAATTTTGATGTTTTCATGGATATCTAGCTACTTTCACTGGGAAACACGTTATTATGTTGTATTTCATCGTTTCATGGATGTTTCGGGAAATAACCATTGTTTAGCGAGATGCTGCTTAATTTTGATGTTTTAATGGATATCCCGCTACTTTCACTGGGAAACACGTTATTTCGTAGAATTTCATCGTTTCATAAATGTTTCGTGAAGTAACTATGATATAGCGGAGATTTAGCTTAATTTTAATTTTTCATTGATATCTTGCTACTTACACTGCAAAACACGATTCTTCGTTGAATTTCATTGTTACATGAATGGTTCGTGAAATAACCATTATTTAGCGCAGATTTAGCTTAATTTTGATGTTTTCATATATGTCTTCCTAATTTCACTGCGAAACACGTTATTTCGATGAATTTCATCGTTTCATGAATGTTTCGTGAAATAACCATGATTTAGAGAAGACTTAGCTTAATTTTGATATTTTAATTTATATCTAGCAACATTCATTGAGAAACACGGTATATCGTTGAATTTCATCGTCCATGAAGGTTTTGTGTAATAATCATGGTTGAGCGTAGATATAACCGAATTTTGATGTTTTCATGGATAACTAGCTACTTTCACTGGGAAACACGTTATTTCGTTGAATTTCATCGTTTCATAAATGTTTCGTTAAATAACAATGATATAACGGAGATTTAGCTTAATTTTAATGTTTTCATTGATATCTGATTACTTTCACTGCAAAACACGTTATTTCGTTTTATTTCCTCGTAACATGAATGTTTCGCGAAATAACCATTGTTTAGCCACGATATAGCTTAATTTTGTTGTTTTCATGGATATCTAGCTACTTTCATTGCGAAACACGTTATTTCGTTGTATTTCATCGTTTCATGTATGTTTCGTGAAATAACCATGATTTGGAGTTATTTTAATTTAATTTTGATATTTTCATGGATATCTAACAAATTTCACTGCGAAACAGGTTATTTCGTGAATTTCATCGTAACACGAATGTTTGGAAAATAACAATGATTTAGCGAATATTTAGATTAATTTTCATGTTTTCATGGATATCTAGCTACTTTCACTGGGAAACACGTTATTTCGTTGAAATTCATCGTCCATTAATGTTTCGTGTAATAATTATGATTTAACGATGATTTAGCTTAATTTTGATATTTTCATGGATATCTAGCTACTTTCATTGGGAAACACGTTATTTCGATGAATTTCATCGTTTCATGAATGTTTCGTGAAACAACAATTATTTTGCGGAGTTTTAGCATCATTTTCATGTTTTCATATATACAATCCTACTTTCACTGCCATACACGTTATTTCGTTGTATTTCATCGTTTCATGAATGTTTCGTGAAATAAACATGATTTAGCGAGGACTTAGCTGGATTTTGATTTTTTCATGGATATCTAGCTACTTTCATTGGGAAACACGATATATCGTTGAATTATATCGTCCATTAATGTTTCGGGTATTAACCATTATTGAGCGTTGATTTAGGTTAATTTTGATGTTTTCATGCATATGTAACTACTTTCACTGGGAAATACGTTATTTCGTTTAATTTCATCGTTTCATGAACGTTTAGTGAAATAACCTAGATATATCGGAGATTTAGCTTAATATTAATGTTTTCATAGATATCTGGCTACTTTAACTGCGATACAATTTATTTCGTTGAATTTTATCGTGTCATGAATGTCTCGTGAAAAACCATGGTTTAGCGAAGATTTAGCTTAATTTTGATGTTTTCATGGATATCTAGCTACTTTCACTGTGATGCAGGTTATTTCGTTGAATTTCATCGTTTCATGAATGTTTCGTGAAATAACCATTATTTAGCGAAGATTTAGCATAATTTTAATGTTTTCATGGATATCTAGCTACTTTCACTGGGAAACACGTAATTGTGTTGAATATCATCGTTTCATGAACGTTTCGTGGAATAACCATGATTTAGCGGATATTTAGCTTAATTTTAATGCTTTCATAAGTATCTGGCTACTTTCACTGAGAAACACGAATTTCATTGTATTTCGTCGTTACATAATTTTTTCGTGAAATAACGTTGATTTAGCGAAGATTTAGCTTAATTTTGATGTTTTCAATGGATATCTAGCTACTTACACTGAAAAACACGTTATTTCGTTGAATTTCATCGTTTCATGATTGTTTCCTGAATTAACCATGATTTAGTGAGATTCCGCCTAATTTTGTTGTTTTCATTGATATCCAGCTACTTTCACTGGGAAACACGTTATTTCGAGGAATTACATCGATTCATGACTGTTACGTGAAATAACCATGATTTACCGAAGATTCAGCTAAATTTTGTTGTTTTCACAGATATCAAGCTACTTTCACTGCGAAACAAGTTATTTCGTTGAATTTCATCATATTAATATTGTTTCGTGAAACAAACATGATTTAGCGGAGATTTAGCTTCAGTTTGATGTTTACATTGATATCTTGATACTTTCACTGCGAAACACGTTATTTCGTTGAATTTCATCGTTTCATGAATGTTTCGTGAAACAACTATGATTTAGCGAAGGTTTAGCTAATTTTTGATGTTTTCATGGATATCTAGCTTTTTTCACTGGGAAACACTTTATTTCGTTGAACTTCATCGTCCACTAATGTTTCGTGTAATAATCATGATTTAACGAAGATTAAGCTTAATTTTGATGTTTTCGTGGATATCTAGCTACTTTCACTGCGAAACAAGTTATTTTGTTGAATTTCATCATTTTATGAGTGTTTCGTGAAATGAACATGATTTAGCGGAGATTTAGCTTAATTTTGATGTTTTCATAGATATCTAGCTACTTTCTTCGCGAAACACGTTATTCGATGAAATACATCGTTTCATGAATGTTTCGAGAAATAACCATGATTTAGCGAAGATTTAACTTTATTATGATGTTTTCATGGATATCTAGCTACTTACACTGGAAAACACGAAATTTCGATGAATTTCGTCATTTCATGAATGTTACGCAAAATAACAATGACTTATCGAAAATTTAGCTTAATTATGGTGTTTTCGTGGCTAACTAGAGACTTACACTGGTAAACAGGTTATTTCGTTGAATTTCGTCGTTTCTTGAATGTTTCGTGAAACAACCATGATTTATCGAAGATTTAGCTTAATTTTGATGTTTTCATGTATATCTAGCTACTTTAACTGGGAAACACGTAATTTCGTTGAATTTCATCGTCCATGAATGTTTCGTGTAATAGCAGTGATTTAGCGAAAATTTAGCTTAATTTCGATGTTTTCATGGATATCCAGCCTATTTCACTGGTGAACACGTTATTTCGTTGAATTTCGTCGTTTCATGAATGTTTCGTGACCATGATTTAGAGAAGATTTAGCTTAATTTTGAGGTTTTCACGGATATCTTGCTACTTTCACAGCGAAATTCGCTATTTCGTTAAATTTCGTCGTTTCATGAATGTTTAGTGAAATAACCATGATTTATCTAAGAAATAACTTAATTATGATGTTTACATTGATATCTTGCTACTTGCACAGCGAAACACGTTATTTCGATGAATTTCATGGTTACATGAATGTTTCGTGAAATAACCATGATATAGCGAAGATTTACCTCAATTTTGATGTTTTCATGGATATCTATCTACTTTCCTGGTAGACACGTTATGTCGTTGAATTTTGTCGTTTCATGAATATTTCGTGAAATATCCATGATTTATCGAAGATTTAGTTTAATTTTGATGTTTTCATGGATATCTATCGACTTTCACTGGGAAACACGTTATTTCGTTGAATTTCATCGCCCATTAATGTTTCGTGTAATAACAATGATTTAGCGAATATTTAGCTTAAATTTGATGTTTTCATGGATATCTAGCTGCTTTCACAGCGAAACACGTTATTTCGTCGAATTTCATCGTGTCATGTATGTTTCGTGAAATATACGTGAGTTAGCGGAGAATTGGCTTAATTTTGATATTTCATAGAAATCTTGCTACCTTCACTGCGAAACACGTTATTTCGTTGTATTTCATTGTTTCATGATTGCTTCATGAAATAAACATGATTAATCGGAGATTTAACTTAATTTCGAAGTTTTCAGAAATACCTTGCTTCTTTCAATGCGAAACACGTTATTTCGCTGAATTTCATCGTTTCAAGGATGATTCGTGAAATAACCGTGATTTAGTGAAGATTTAGCTTAATTATGATGTTTTCATTGCTACCTAGCTACTTTCACTGGTAAACACGTTATTTCGTTGAATTTCGTCGTTTCTTGAATGTTCCGGGAAATAACCATGATTTATCGTAGATTTAGCTTAATTCTGATGTTTTCATGAATATCTAGCTACGTTCACTGGGAAACACGTTATTTCTTTGAATTTCATCGTTTCATGAATGTTTCGTGTAATAATCATGATTTAGCTGAGATTTATCCTAATTTTGATGTTTTCATAGATATCTTGCTACTTACACTGCGAAACACGATAATTCGTTGAACTTCATCGATTCAAGAATGTTTCGAGAAATAACCATGATTTAGCGATCATTTAGATTCATTTTGATGTTTTCATGTACATCTTGCTACTTTCACTGCGAAACTAATTATTTCGTTGTATTTCATCGTTTCATGAATGTTGCGTGAAACAACCATGATTCAGCGAGATTCCGCTTAATTTTGTTGTTTTCATGGTTATCCAGCTTTTCACTGGGAAACACGTTATTTCGTAGAATTTCATCGACCAAGAATGTTTCATGTTATAACCATGATTGAGCGTAGATTTAGCTTAATTTTGATATTTTCATGGATATCTAGCTACTTTCACTGGGAAACACGTTATTATGTTGTATTTCATCGTTTCATGGATGTTTCGGGAAATAACCATGGTTTAGCGAGATGCTGCTTAATTTTGTTGTTTTCATGGATATCTAGCTACTTTCATTGCGAAACACGTTATTTCGTTGTATTTCTTCGTTTCATGTATGTTTCGTGAAATAACCATGATTTGGAGTTATTTTAATTTAATTTTGATATTTTCATGGATATCTTACAAATTTCACTGCGAAACAGGTTATTTCGTGAATTTCATCGTAACACGAATGTTTGGAAAATAACAATGATTTAGCGAATATTTAGATTAATTTTCATGTTTTCATGGATATCTAGCTACTTTCACTGGGAAACACGTTATTTCGTTGAAATTCATCGTCCATTAATGTTTCGTGTAATAATTATGATTTAACGATGATTTAGCTTAATTTTGATATTTTCATGGATATCTAGCTACTATCATTGGGAAACACGTTATTTCGATGAATTTCATCGTTTCATGAATGTTTCGTGAAACAACAATTATTTTGCTGAGTTTTAGCATCATTTTCATGTTTTCATATATACAATCCTACTTTCACTGCGATACACGTTATTTCGTTGTATTTCATCGTTTCATGAATGTTTCGTGAAATAAACATGATTTAGCGAGGACTTAGCTGGATTTTGATTTTTTCATGGATATCTAGCTACTTTCATTGGGAAACACGATATATCGTTGAATTATATCGTCCATTAATGTTTCGGGTATTAACCATTATTGAGCGTTGATTTAGGTTAATTTTGACGTTTTCATGCATATGTAACTACTTTCACTGGGAAATACGTTATTTCGTTTAATTTCATCGTTTCATGAACGTTTAGTGAAATAACCTAGATATATCGGAGATTTAGCTTAATATTAATGTTTTCATAGATATCTTGCTACTTTAACTGCGATACAATTTATTTCGTTGAATTTTATCGTGTCATGAATGTCTCGTGAAAAAACCATGGTTTAGCGAAGATTTAGCTTAATTTTGATGTTTTCATGGATATCTAGCTACTTTCACTGTGAAGCAGGTTATTTCGTTGAATTTCATCGTTTCATGAATGTTTCGTGAAATAACCATTATTTAGCGAAGATTTAACATAATTTTAATGTTTTCATGGATATCTAGATACTTTCACTGGGAAACACGTAATTGTGTTGAATATCATCGTTTCATGAACGTTTCGTGAAATAACCATGATTTAGCGGATATTTAGCTTAATTTTAATGCTTTCATAAGTATCTGGCTACTTTCACTGAGAAACACGAATTTCATTGTATTTCATCGTTACATAATTTTTTCGTGAAATAACGTTGATTTAGCGAAGATTTAGCTTAATTTTGATGTTTTCAATGGATATCTAGCTACTTACACTGAAAAACACGTTATTTCGTTGAATTTCATCGTTTCATGATTGTTTCCTGAATTAACCATGATTTAGTGAGATTCCGCCTAATTTTGTTGTTTTCATTGATATCCAGCTACTTTCACTGGGAAACACGTTATTTCGAGGAATTACATCGATTCATGACTGTTACGTGAAATAACCATGATTTACCGAAGATTCAGCTAAATTTTGTTGTTTTCACAGATATCAAGCTACTTTCACTGCGAAACAAGTTATTTCGTTGAATTTCATCATATTAATATTGTTTCGTGAAACAAACATGATTTAGCGGAGATTTAGCTTCAGTTTGATGTTTACATTGATATCTTGATACTTTCACTGCGAAACACGTTATTTCGTTGAATTTCATCGTTTCATGAATGTTTCGTGAAACAACTATGATTTAGCGAAGGTTTAGCTAATTTTTGATGTTTTCATGGATATCTAGCTTTTTTCACTGGGAAACACTTTATTTCGTTGATCTTCATCGTCCACTAATGTTTCGTGTAATAATCATGATTTAACGAAGATTAAGCTTAATTTTGATGTTTTCGTGGATATCTAGCTACTTTCACTGCGAAACAAGTTATTTTGTTGAATTTCATCATTTTATGAGTGTTTCGTGAAATGAACATGATTTAGCGGAGATTTAGCTTAATTTTGATGTTTTCATAGATATCTAGCTACTTTCTTCGCGAAACACGTTATTTCGATGAAATACATCGTTTCATGAATGTTTCGAGAAATAACCATGATTTAGCGAAGATTTAACTTTATTATGATGTTTTCATGGATATCTAGCTACTTACACTGGAAAACACGAAATTTCGATGAATTTCGTCATTTCATGAATGTTACGCAAAATAACAATGACTTATCGAAAATTTAGCTTAATTATGGTGTTTTCGTGGCTAACTAGAGACTTACACTGGTAAACAGGTTATTTCGTTGAATTTCGTCGTTTCTTGAATGTTTCGTGAAACAACCATGATTTATCGAAGATTTAGCTTAATTTTGATGTTTTCATGTATATCTAGCTACTTTAACTGGGAAACACGTAATTTCGTTGAATTTCATCGTCCATGAATGTTTCGTGTAATAGCAGTGATTTAGCGAAAATTTAGCTTAATTTCGATGTTTTCATGGATATCCAGCCTATTTCACTGGTGAACACGTTATTTCGTTGAATTTCGTCGTTTCATGAATGTTTCGTGACCATGATTTAGAGAAGATTTAGCTTAATTTTGAGGTTTTCACGGATATCTTGCTACTTTCACAGCGAAATTCGCTATTTCGTTAAATTTCGTCGTTTCATGAATGTTTAGTGAAATAACCATGATTTATCTAAGAAATAACTTAATTATGATGTTTACATTGATATCTTGCTACTTGCACAGCGAAACACGTTATTTCGATGAATTTCATGGTTACATGAATGTTTCGTGAAATAACCATGATATAGCGAAGATTTACCTCAATTTTGATGTTTTCATGGATATCTATCTACTTTCCTGGTAGACACGTTATGTCGTTGAATTTTGTCGTTTCATGAATATTTCGTGAAATATCCATGATTTATCGAAGATTTAGTTTAATTTTGATGTTTTCATGGATATCTATCGACTTTCACTGGGAAACACGTTATTTCGTTGAATTTCATCGCCCATTAATGTTTCGTGTAATAACAATGATTTAGCGAATATTTAGCTTAAATTTGATGTTTTCATGGATATCTAGCTGCTTTCACAGCGAAACACGTTATTTCGTCGAATTTCATCGTGTCATGTATGTTTCGTGAAATATACGTGAGTTAGCGGAGAATTGGCTTAATTTTGATATTTCATAGAAATCTTGCTACCTTCACTGCGAAACACGTTATTTCGTTGTATTTCATTGTTTCATGATTGCTTCATGAAATAAACATGATTAATCGGAGATTTAACTTAATTTCGAAGTTTTCAGAAATACCTTGCTTCTTTCAATGCGAAACACGTTATTTCGCTGAATTTCATCGTTTCAAGGATGATTCGTGAAATAACCGTGATTTAGTGAAGATTTAGCTTAATTATGATGTTTTCATTGCTACCTAGCTACTTTCACTGGTAAACACGTTATTTCGTTGAATTTCGTCGTTTCTTGAATGTTCCGGGAAATAACCATGATTTATCGTAGATTTAGCTTAATTCTGATGTTTTCATGAATATCTAGCTACGTTCACTGGGAAACACGTTATTTCTTTGAATTTCATCGTTTCATGAATGTTTCGTGTAATAATCATGATTTAGCTGAGATTTATCCTAATTTTGATGTTTTCATAGATATCTTGCTACTTACACTGCGAAACACGATAATTCGTTGAACTTCATCGATTCAAGAATGTTTCGAGAAATAACCATGATTTAGCGATCATTTAGATTCATTTTGATGTTTTCATGTACATCTTGCTACTTTCACTGCGAAACTAATTATTTCGTTGTATTTCATCGTTTCATGAATGTTGCGTGAAACAACCATGATTCAGCGAGATTCCGCTTAATTTTGTTGTTTTCATGGTTATCCAGCTTTCACTGGGAAACACGTTATTTCGTAGAATTTCATCGACCAAGAATGTTTCATGTTATAACCATGATTGAGCGTAGATTTAGCTTAATTTTGATATTTTCATGGATATCTAGCTACTTTCACTGGGAAACACGTTATTATGTTGTATTTCATCGTTTCATGGATGTTTCGGGAAATAACCATGGTTTAGCGAGATGCTGCTTAATTTTGATGTTTTAATGGATATCCCGCTACTTTCACTGGGAAACACGTTATTTCGTAGAATTTCATCGTTTCATAAATGTTTCGTGAAGTAACTATGATATAGCGGAGATTTAGCTTAATTTTAATTTTTCATTGATATCTTGCTACTTACACTGCAAAACACGATTCTTCGTTGAATTTCATTGTTACATGAATGGTTCGTGAAATAACCATTATTTAGCGCAGATTTAGCTTAATTTTGATGTTTTCATATATGTCTTCCTAATTTCACTGCGAAACACGTTATTTCGATGAATTTCATCGTTTCATGAATGTTTCGTGAAATAACCATGATTTAGAGAAGACTTAGCTTAATTTTGATATTTTAATTTATATCTAGCAACATTCATTGAGAAACACGTTATATCGTTGAATTTCATCGTCCATGAAGGTTTTGTGTAATAATCATGGTTGAGCGTAGATATAACCGAATTTTGATGTTTTCATGGATAACTAGCTACTTTCACTGGGAAACACGTTATTTCGTTGAATTTCATCGTTTCATAAATGTTTCGTTAAATAACAATGATATAACGGAGATTTAACTTAATTTTAATGTCTTCATTGATATCTGATTACTTACACTGCAAAACACGTTATTTCGTTTTATTTCCTCGTAACATGAATGTTTCGCGAAATAACCATTGTTTAGCCACGATATAGCTTAATTTTGTTGTTTTCATGGATATCTAGCTACTTTCATTGCGAAACACGTTATTTCGTTGTATTTCTTCGTTTCATGTATGTTTCGTGAAATAACCATGATTTGGAGTTATTTTAATTTAATTTTGATATTTTCATGGATATCTAACAAATTTCACTGCGAAACAGGTTATTTCGTGAATTTCATCGTAACACGAATGTTTGGAAAATAACAATGATTTAGCGAATATTTAGATTAATTTTCATGTTTTCATGGATATCTAGCTACTTTCACTGGGAAACACGTTATTTCGTTGAAATTCATCGTCCATTAATGTTTCGTGTAATAATTATGATTTAACGATGATTTAGCTTAATTTTGATATTTTCATGGATATCTAGCTACTTTCATTGGGAAACACGTTATTTCGATGAATTTCATCGTTTCATGAATGTTTCGTGAAACAACAATTATTTTGCGGAGTTTTAGCATCATTTTCATGTTTTCATATATACAATCCTACTTTCACTGCGATACACGTTATTTCGTTGTATTTCATCGTTTCATGAATGTTTCGTGAAATAAACATGATTTAGCGAGGACTTAGCTGGATTTTGATTTTTTCATGGATATCTAGCTACTTTCATTGGGAAACACGATATATCGTTGAATTATATCGTCCATTAATGTTTCGGGTATTAACCATTATTGAGCGTTGATTTAGGTTAATTTTGACGTTTTCATGCATATGTAACTACTTTCACTGGGAAATACGTTATTTCGTTTAATTTCATCGTTTCATGAACGTTTAGTGAAATAACCTAGATATATCGGAGATTTAGCTTAATATTAATGTTTTCATAGATATCTTGCTACTTCAACTGCGATACAATTTATTTCGTTGAATTTTATCGTGTCATGAATGTCTCGTGAAAAAACCATGGTTTAGCGAAGATTTAGCTTAATTTTGATGTTTTCATGGATATCTAGCTACTTTCACTGTGAAGCAGGTTATTTCGTTGAATTTCATCGTTTCATGAATGTTTCGTGAAATAACCATTATTTAGCGAAGATTTAGCATAATTTTAATGTTTTCATGGATATCTAGATACTTTCACTGGGAAACACGTAATTGTGTTGAATATCATCGTTTCATGAACGTTTCGTGAAATAACCATGATTTAGCGGATATTTAGCTTAATTTTAATGCTTTCATAAGTATCTGGCTACTTTCACTGAGAAACACGAATTTCATTGTATTTCATCGTTACATAATTTTTTCGTGAAATAACGTTGATTTAGCGAAGATTTAGCTTAATTTTGATGTTTTCAATGGATATCTAGCTACTTACACTGAAAAACACGTTATTTCGTTGAATTTCATCGTTTCATGATTGTTTCCTGAATTAACCATGATTTAGTGAGATTCCGCCTAATTTTGTTGTTTTCATTGATATCCAGCTACTTTCACTGGGAAACACGTTATTTCGAGGAATTACATCGATTCATGACTGTTACGTGAAATAACCATGATTTACCGAAGATTCAGCTAAATTTTGTTGTTTTCACAGATATCAAGCTACTTTCACTGCGAAACAAGTTATTTCGTTGAATTTCATCATATTAATATTGTTTCGTGAAACAAACATGATTTAGCGGAGATTTAGCTTCAGTTTGATGTTTACATTGATATCTTGATACTTTCACTGCGAAACACGTTATTTCGTTGAATTTCATCGTTTCATGAATGTTTCGTGAAACAACTATGATTTAGCGAAGGTTTAGCTAATTTTTGATGTTTTCATGGATATCTAGCTTTTTTCACTGGGAAACACTTTATTTCGTTGATCTTCATCGTCCACTAATGTTTCGTGTAATAATCATGATTTAACGAAGATTAAGCTTAATTTTGATGTTTTCGTGGATATCTAGCTACTTTCACTGCGAAACAAGTTATTTTGTTGAATTTCATCATTTTATGAGTGTTTCGTGAAATGAACATGATTTAGCGGAGATTTAGCTTAATTTTGATGTTTTCATAGATATCTAGCTACTTTCTTCGCGAAACACGTTATTTCGATGAAATACATCGTTTCATGAATGTTTCGAGAAATAACCATGATTTAGCGAAGATTTAACTTTATTATGATGTTTTCATGGATATCTAGCTACTTACACTGGAAAACACGAAATTTCGATGAATTTCGTCATTTCATGAATGTTACGCAAAATAACAATGACTTATCGAAAATTTAGCTTAATTATGGTGTTTTCGTGGCTAACTAGAGACTTACACTGGTAAACAGGTTATTTCGTTGAATTTCGTCGTTTCTTGAATGTTTCGTGAAACAACCATGATTTATCGAAGATTTAGCTTAATTTTGATGTTTTCATGGATATCTAGCTACTTTAACTGGGAAACACATAATTTCGTTGAATTACATCGTCCATGAATGTGTCGTGTAATAGCAGTGATTTAGCGAAAATTTAGCTTAATTTCGATGTTTTCAGGGATATCCAGCCTATTTCACTGGTGAACACGTTATTTCGTTGAATTTCGTCGTTTCATGAATGTTTCGTGACCATGATTTAGAGAAGATTTAGCTTAATTTTGAGGTTTTCACTGATATCTTGCTACTTACACAGCGAAATTCGCTATTTCGTTAAATTTCGTGGTTTCATGAATGTTTAGTGAAATAACCATGATTTATCTAAGAAATAACTTAATTATGATGTTTACATTGATATCTTGCTACTTGCACAGCGAAACACGTTATTTCGATGAATTTCATGGTTACATGAATGATTCGTGAAATAACCATGATTTAGCGAAGATTTACCTCAATTTTGATGTTTTCATGGATATCTATCTACTTTCCTGGTAGACACGTTATGTCGTTGAATTTTGTCGTTTCATGAATATTTCGTGAAATATCCATGATTTATCGAAGATTTAGTTTAATTTTGATGTTTTCATGGATATCTATCGACTTTCTCTGGGAAACACGTTATTTCGTTGAATTTCATCGCCCATTAATGTTTCGTGTAATAACAATGATTTAGCGAATATTTAGCTTAAATTTGTCGTTTTCATGGATATCTAGCTGCTTTCACAGCGAAACACGTTATTTCGTCGTATTTCATCGTTTCATGAATGTTTCGTGAAATATACGTGAATTAGCGGAGAATTGGCTTAATTTTGATATTTCATAGAAATCTTGCTACCTTCACTGCGAAACACGTTATTTCGTTGTGTTTCATTGTTTCATGATTGCTTCATGAAATAAACATGATTAATCGGAGATTTAACTTAATTTCGAAGTTTTCAGGAATACCTTGCTTCTTTCAATGCGAAACACGTTATTTCGCTGAATTTCATCGTTTCAAGGATGATTCGTGAAATAACCGTGATTTAGTGAAGATTTAGCTTAATTATGATGTTTTCATGGCTACCTAGCTACTTTCACTGGTAAACACGTTATTTCGTTGAATTTCGTCGTTTCTTGAATGTTCCGTGAAATAACCATGATTTATCGTAGATTTAGCTTAATTCTGATGTTTTCATGAATATCTAGCTACGTTCACTGGGAAACACGTTATTTCTTTGAATTTCATCGTTTCATGAATGTTTCGTGTAATAATCATGATTTAGCGGAGATTTAGCCTAATTTTGATGTTTTCATAGATATCTTGCTAATTTCATGGCGATACACGTTATTTCGCTGAATTACATCGTTTCATGAATTTTTCGTGAAATAACCATGATTTAGCGCAGATTTAACTTAATTTTGATGTCTTCATGGATATCTAGCTACTGACAATGGTAAACACGAAATTTCGATGAATTTCGTCATTTCTTGAATGTTACGCAAAATAAAAATGATTTATCGAAGATTTAACATAATTTTGTTGTTTTCATGAATATCTAGCTGCTTTCACAGCGAAACACATTATTTCGTTGAATTTCATCGTTACATGAATGGTTCGTGAAATAACCATTATTTAGCGGAGATTTAGCTTAATTTTGATGTTTTCATATATGTCTTCCTAATTTCACTGCGAAACACGTAATTTCGATGAATTTCATCGTTTCATGAATGTTTCGTGAAATTACCATTATTTAGAGAAGACTTAGCTTAATTTTGATATTTTAATTTATATCTAGCTACATTCATTGAGAAACAAGTTATATCGTTGAATTTCATCGTCCCTGAAGGTTTTGTGTAATAATCATGGTTGAGCGTAGATTTAGCCGAATTTTGATGTTTTCATGGATAACTAGCTACTTTCACTGGGATACACGTTATTTCGTTGAATTTCATCGTTTCATAAATGTTTCGTTAAATAACAGGGATATAACGGAGATTTAGCTTAATTTTAATGTTTTCATTGATATCTGATTACTTTCACTGCAAAACACGTTATTTTGTTTTATTTCATCGTTACATGAATGTTTCGCGAATTAACCATTGTTTAGCGACGATATAGCTTAATTTTGTTGTTTTCATGGATATCTAGCTACTTTCATTGCGAAACACGTTATTTCGTTGTTTTTCATCGTTTCATAAATGTTTCGTGAAATAACCATGATTTAGAGTTAATTTAATTTAATTTTGATATTTTCATGGATATCTAACAAACTTCACTGCGAAACAGGTTACTTCGTGAATTTCATCGTAACATGAATGTTTGGAAAATAACAATGATTTAGCGAATATTTAGATTAATTTTCATGTTTTCATGGATATCTAGCTACTTTCACTGGGAAACACGTTATTTCGTTGAAATTCATCGTCCATTAATGTTTCGTGTAATAATTATGATTTAACGATGATTTAGCTTAATTTTGATATTTTCATCTATATCTAGCTACTTTCATTGGGAAACACGTTATTTCGTTGAATTTCATCGTTTCATGAATGTTTCGTGAAACAACAATTATTTTGCGGAGTTTTAGCATCATTTTCAGGTTTTCATATATATAATCCTACTTTCACTGCGAAACACGTTATTTCGTTGTATTTCATCGTTTCATGAATGTTTCGTGAAATAACCATGATTTAGCGAGGACTTAGCTGAATTTAGATTTTTTCATGGATATCTAGCAACTTTCATTCGGAAACAGGTTATATCGTTGAATTATATCGTCCATTAATGTTTCGGGTATTAACCATTATTGAGCGTTGATTTAGGTTAATTTTGATGTTTTCATGTATATCTAACTACTTTCACTGGGAAATACGTTATTTCGTTTAATTTCATCGTTTCATGAAAGTTTAGTGAAATAACCTAGATTCATCGGAGATTTAGCTTAATATTAATGTTTTCATAGATATCTTGCTACTTTAACTGCGATACACTTTATTTCGCTGAATTTTATCGTGTCATGAATGTCTCGTGAAAAAAACATGGTTTAGCGAAGATTTAGTTTAATTTTGATGTTTTCATGGATATCTAGCTACTATCACTGCGAAACAGGTTATTTCGTTGAATTTCATCGTTTCATGAATGTTTCGTGAAATAACCATGATTTAGCGGATTTTTAGCTTAATTTTAATGCTTTCATAAGTATCTGGCTACTTTCACTGAGAAACACGAATTTCATTGTACTTCATCGTTACATTATTGTTTCGTGAAATAACGTTGATTTAGCGAAGATTTAGCTTAATTTTGATGTTTTAAATGGATATCTAGCTACTTACACTGAGAAACACGTTATTTCGTTGAATTTTATCGTTTCATGATTGTTTCGTGAAATAACCATGATTTAGTGAGATTCCGCCTAATTTTGTTGTTTTCATTGATATCCAGCTACTTTCACTGGGAAACACGTTATTTCGAGGCATTTCATCGATTCATGACTGTTACGTGAAATAACCATGATTTACCGAAGATTCATCTAAATTTTGTTGTTTTCACAGATATCAAGCTACTTTCACTGCGAAACAAGTTATTTCGTTGAATTTCATCATATTAATAATGTTTCGTGAAACGAACATGATTTAGCGGAGATTTAGTTTCAGTTTGATGTTTACATTGATATCTTGATACTTTCACTGCGAAACACGTTATTCCGTTGAATATCATCGTTTCATGAATTTTTCGTGAAACAACTATGATTTAGCGAAGGTTTAGCTTATTTTTGATGTTTTCATGGATATCTAGCTACTTTCACTGGGAAACACGTTATTTCGAGGAATTTCATCGATTCATGACTGTTACGTGAAATAACCTTGATTTACCGAAGATTCAGCTAAATTTTGTTGTTTTCACAGATATCAAGCTACTTTCACAGCGAAACAAGTTTTTTCGCTGAATTTCATCGTTTCAAGGATGTTTCGTGAAATAACCTTGATTTGGCGAAGCTTTAGGTTAATTATGATGTTTTCGTGGCTATCTGGAGACTTTCACTGGTAAACACGTTATTTCGTTGAATTTCGTCGTTTCTTGAATGTTCCGGGAAATAACCATGATTTATCGTAGATTTAGCTTAATTCTGATGTTTTCATGAATATCTAGCTACGTTCACTGGGAAACACGTTATTTCTTTGAATTTCATCGTTTCATGAATGTTTCGTGTAATAATCATGATTTAGCTGAGATTTATCCTAATTTTGATGTTTTCATAGATATCTTGCTACTTACACTGCGAAACACGATAATTCGTTGAACTTCATCGATTCAAGAATGTTTCGAGAAATAACCATGATTTAGCGATCATTTAGATTCATTTTGATGTTTTCATGTACATCTTGCTACTTTCACTGCGAAACTAATTATTTCGTTGTATTTCATCGTTTCATGAATGTTGCGTGAAACAACCATGATTCAGCGAGATTCCGCTTAATTTTGTTGTTTTCATGGTTATCCAGCTTTCACTGGGAAACACGTTATTTCGTAGAATTTCATCGACCAAGAATGTTTCATGTTATAACCATGATTGAGCGTAGATTTAGCTTAATTTTGATATTTTCATGGATATCTAGCTACTTTCACTGGGAAACACGTTATTATGTTGTATTTCATCGTTTCATGGATGTTTCGGGAAATAACCATGGTTTAGCGAGATGCTGCTTAATTTTGATGTTTTAATGGATATCCCGCTACTTTCACTGGGAAACACGTTATTTCGTAGAATTTCATCGTTTCATAAATGTTTCGTGAAGTAACTATGATATAGCGGAGATTTAGCTTAATTTTAATTTTTCATTGATATCTTGCTACTTACACTGCAAAACACGATTCTTCGTTGAATTTCATTGTTACATGAATGGTTCGTGAAATAACCATTATTTAGCGCAGATTTAGCTTAATTTTGATGTTTTCATATATGTCTTCCTAATTTCACTGCGAAACACGTTATTTCGATGAATTTCATCGTTTCATGAATGTTTCGTGAAATAACCATGATTTAGAGAAGACTTAGCTTAATTTTGATATTTTAATTTATATCTAGCAACATTCATTGAGAAACACGTTATATCGTTGAATTTCATCGTCCATGAAGGTTTTGTGTAATAATCATGGTTGAGCGTAGATATAACCGAATTTTGATGTTTTCATGGATAACTAGCTACTTTTCACTGGGAAACACGTTATTTCGTTGAATTTCATCGTTTCATAAATGTTTCGTTAAATAACAATGATATAACGGAGATTTAACTTAATTTTAATGTCTTCATTGATATCTGATTACTTACACTGCAAAACACGTTATTTCGTTTTATTTCCTCGTAACATGAATGTTTCGCGAAATAACCATTGTTTAGCCACGATATAGCTTAATTTTGTTGTTTTCATGGATATCTAGCTACTTTCATTGCGAAACACGTTATTTCGTTGTATTTCTTCGTTTCATGTATGTTTCGTGAAATAACCATGATTTGGAGTTATTTTAATTTAATTTTGATATTTTCATGGATATCTAACAAATTTCACTGCGAAACAGGTTATTTCGTGAATTTCATCGTAACACGAATGTTTGGAAAATAACAATGATTTAGCGAATATTTAGATTAATTTTCATGTTTTCATGGATATCTAGCTACTTTCACTGGGAAACACGTTATTTCGTTGAAATTCATCGTCCATTAATGTTTCGTGTAATAATTATGATTTAACGATGATTTAGCTTAATTTTGATATTTTCATGGATATCTAGCTACTTTCATTGGGAAACACGTTATTTCGATGAATTTCATCGTTTCATGAATGTTTCGTGAAACAACAATTATTTTGCGGAGTTTTAGCATCATTTTCATGTTTTCATATATACAATCCTACTTTCACTGCCATACACGTTATTTCGTTGTATTTCATCGTTTCATGAATGTTTCGTGAAATAAACATGATTTAGCGAGGACTTAGCTGGATTTTGATTTTTTCATGGATATCTAGCTACTTTCATTGGGAAACACGATATATCGTTGAATTATATCGTCCATTAATGTTTCGGGTATTAACCATTATTGAGCGTTGATTTAGGTTAATTTTGATGTTTTCATGCATATGTAACTACTTTCACTGGGAAATACGTTATTTCGTTTAATTTCATCGTTTCATGAACGTTTAGTGAAATAACCTAGATATATCGGAGATTTAGCTTAATATTAATGTTTTCATAGATATCTTGCTACTTTAACTGCGATACAATTTATTTCGTTGAATTTTATCGTGTCATGAATGTCTCGTGAAAAAACCATGGTTTAGCGAAGATTTAGCTTAATTTTGATGTTTTCATGGATATCTAGCTACTTTCACTGTGAAGCAGGTTATTTCGTTGAATTTCATCGTTTCATGAATGTTTCGTGAAATAACCATTATTTAGCGAAGATTTAACATAATTTTAATGTTTTCATGGATATCTAGATACTTTCACTGGGAAACACGTAATTGTGTTGAATATCATCGTTTCATGAACGTTTCGTGAAATAACCATGATTTAGCGGATATTTAGCTTAATTTTAATGCTTTCATAAGTATCTGGCTACTTTCACTGAGAAACACGAATTTCATTGTATTTCATCGTTACATAATTTTTTCGTGAAATAACGTTGATTTAGCGAAGATTTAGCTTAATTTTGATGTTTTCAATGGATATCTAGCTACTTACACTGAAAAACACGTTATTTCGTTGAATTTCATCGTTTCATGATTGTTTCCTGAATTAACCATGATTTAGTGAGATTCCGCCTAATTTTGTTGTTTTCATTGATATCCAGCTACTTTCACTGGGAAACACGTTATTTCGAGGAATTACATCGATTCATGACTGTTACGTGAAATAACCATGATTTACCGAAGATTCAGCTAAATTTTGTTGTTTTCACAGATATCAAGCTACTTTCACTGCGAAACAAGTTATTTCGTTGAATTTCATCATATTAATATTGTTTCGTGAAACAAACATGATTTAGCGGAGATTTAGCTTCAGTTTGATGTTTACATTGATATCTTGATACTTTCACTGCGAAACACGTTATTTCGTTGAATTTCATCGTTTCATGAATGTTTCGTGAAACAACTATGATTTAGCGAAGGTTTAGCTAATTTTTGATGTTTTCATGGATATCTAGCTTTTTTCACTGGGAAACACTTTATTTCGTTGATCTTCATCGTCCACTAATGTTTCGTGTAATAATCATGATTTAACGAAGATTAAGCTTAATTTTGATGTTTTCGTGGATATCTAGCTACTTTCACTGCGAAACAAGTTATTTTGTTGAATTTCATCATTTTATGAGTGTTTCGTGAAATGAACATGATTTAGCGGAGATTTAGCTTAATTTTGATGTTTTCATAGATATCTAGCTACTTTCTTCGCGAAACACGTTATTTCGATGAAATACATCGTTTCATGAATGTTTCGAGAAATAACCATGATTTAGCGAAGATTTAACTTTATTATGATGTTTTCATGGATATCTAGCTACTTACACTGGAAAACACGAAATTTCGATGAATTTCGTCATTTCATGAATGTTACGCAAAATAACAATGACTTATCGAAAATTTAGCTTAATTATGGTGTTTTCGTGGCTAACTAGAGACTTACACTGGTAAACAGGTTATTTCGTTGAATTTCGTCGTTTCTTGAATGTTTCGTGAAACAACCATGATTTATCGAAGATTTAGCTTAATTTTGATGTTTTCATGGATATCTAGCTACTTTAACTGGGAAACACGTAATTTCGTTGAATTACATCGTCCATGAATGTGTCGTGTAATAGCAGTGATTTAGCGAAAATTTAGCTTAATTTCGATGTTTTCAGGGATATCCAGCCTATTTCACTGGTGAACACGTTATTTCGTTGAATTTCGTCGTTTCATGAATGTTTCGTGACCATGATTTAGAGAAGATTTAGCTTAATTTTAAGGTTTTCACTGATATCTTGCTACTTACACAGCGAAATTCGCTATTTCGTTAAATTTCGTGGTTTCATGAATGTTTAGTGAAATAACCATGATTTATCTAAGAAATAACTTAATTATGATGTTTACATTGATATCTTGCTACTTGCACAGCGAAACACGTTATTTCGATGAATTTCATGGTTACATGAATGATTCGTGAAATAACCATGATTTAGCGAAGATTTACCTCAATTTTGATGTTTTCATGGATATCTATCTACTTTCCTGGTAGACACGTTATGTCGTTGAATTTTGTCGTTTCATGAATATTTCGTGAAATATCCATGATTTATCGAAGATTTAGTTTAATTTTGATGTTTTCATGGATATCTATCGACTTTCTCTGGGAAACACGTTATTTCGTTGAATTTCATCGCCCATTAATGTTTCGTGTAATAACAATGATTTAGCGAATATTTAGCTTAAATTTGTCGTTTTCATGGATATCTAGCTGCTTTCACAGCGAAACACGTTATTTCGTCGTATTTCATCGTTTCATGAATGTTTCGTGAAATATACGTGAATTAGCGGAGAATTGGCTTAATTTTGATATTTCATAGAAATCTTGCTACCTTCACTGCGAAACACGTTATTTCGTTGTGTTTCATTGTTTCATGATTGCTTCATGAAATAAACATGATTAATCGGAGATTTAACTTAATTTCGAAGTTTTCAGGAATACCTTGCTTCTTTCAATGCGAAACACGTTATTTCGCTGAATTTCATCGTTTCAAGGATGATTCGTGAAATAACCGTGATTTAGTGAAGATTTAGCTTAATTATGATGTTTTCATGGCTACCTAGCTACTTTCACTGGTAAACACGTTATTTCGTTGAATTTCGTCGTTTCTTGAATGTTCCGTGAAATAACCATGATTTATCGTAGATTTAGCTTAATTCTGATGTTTTCATGAATATCTAGCTACGTTCACTGGGAAACACGTTATTTCTTTGAATTTCATCGTTTCATGAATGTTTCGTGTAATAATCATGATTTGCGGAGATTTAGCCTAATTTTGATGTTTTCATAGATATCTTGCTAATTTCATGGCGATACACGTTATTTCGCTGAATTACATCGTTTCATGAATTTTTCGTGAAATAACCATGATTTAGCGCAGATTTAACTTAATTTTGATGTCTTCATGGATATCTAGCTACTGACAATGGTAAACACGAAATTTCGATGAATTTCGTCATTTCTTGAATGTTACGCAAAATAAAAATGATTTATCGAAGATTTAACATAATTTTGTTGTTTTCATGAATATCTAGCTGCTTTCACAGCGAAACACATTATTTCGTTGAATTTCATCGTTACATGAATGGTTCGTGAAATAACCATTATTTAGCGGAGATTTAGCTTAATTTTGATGTTTTCATATATGTCTTCCTAATTTCACTGCGAAACACGTAATTTCGATGAATTTCATCGTTTCATGAATGTTTCGTGAAATTACCATTATTTAGAGAAGACTTAGCTTAATTTTGATATTTTAATTTATATCTAGCTACATTCATTGAGAAACAAGTTATATCGTTGAATTTCATCGTCCCTGAAGGTTTTGTGTAATAATCATGGTTGAGCGTAGATTTAGCCGAATTTTGATGTTTTCATGGATAACTAGCTACTTTCACTGGGATACACGTTATTTCGTTGAATTTCATCGTTTCATAAATGTTTCGTTAAATAACAGGGATATAACGGAGATTTAGCTTAATTTTAATGTTTTCATTGATATCTGATTACTTTCACTGCAAAACACGTTATTTTGTTTTATTTCATCGTTACATGAATGTTTCGCGAATTAACCATTGTTTAGCGACGATATAGCTTAATTTTGTTGTTTTCATGGATATCTAGCTACTTTCATTGCGAAACACGTTATTTCGTTGTTTTTCATCGTTTCATGAATGTTTCGTGAAATAACCATGATTTAGAGTTAATTTAATTTAATTTTGATATTTTCATGGATATCTAACAAACTTCACTGCGAAACAGGTTACTTCGTGAATTTCATCGTAACATGAATGTTTGGAAAATAACAATGATTTAGCGAATATTTAGATTAATTTTCATGTTTTCATGGATATCTAGCTACTTTCACTGGGAAACACGTTATTTCGTTGAAATTCATCGTCCATTAATGTTTCGTGTAATAATTATGATTTAACGATGATTTAGCTTAATTTTGATATTTTCATCTATATCTAGCTACTTTCATTGGGAAACACGTTATTTCGTTGAATTTCATCGTTTCATGAATGTTTCGTGAAACAACAATTATTTTGCGGAGTTTTAGCATCATTTTCAGGTTTTCATATATATAATCCTACTTTCACTGCGCAACACGTTATTTCGTTGTATTTCATCGTTTCATGAATGTTTCGTGAAATAACCATGATTTAGCGAGGACTTAGCTGAATTTAGATTTTTTCATGGATATCTAGCAACTTTCATTCGGAAACAGGTTATATCGTTGAATTATATCGTCCATTAATGTTTCGGGTATTAACCATTATTGAGCGTTGATTTAGGTTAATTTTGATGTTTTCATGTATATCTAACTACTTTCACTGGGAAATACGTTATTTCGTTTAATTTCATCGTTTCATGAAAGTTTAGTGAAATAACCTAGATTCATCGGAGATTTAGCTTAATATTAATGTTTTCATAGATATCTTGCTACTTTAACTGCGATACACTTTATTTCGCTGAATTTTATCGTGTCATGAATGTCTCGTGAAAAAAACATGGTTTAGCGAAGATTTAGTTTAATTTTGATGTTTTCATGGATATCTAGCTACTATCACTGCGAAACAGGTTATTTCGTTGAATTTCATCGTTTCATGAATGTTTCGTGAAATAACCATGATTTAGCGGAGATTTAGCTTAATTTTAATGCTTTCATAAGTATCTGGCTACTTTCACTGAGAAACACGAATTTCATTGTACTTCATCGTTACATTATTGTTTCGTGAAATAACGTTGATTTAGCGAAGATTTAGCTTAATTTTGATGTTTTGAAAATGATTTAGCGGAGATTTAGCTTAATTTTGATCTTTTAATAGATATCTCGCTACTTGCACAGAGAAACACGTTATTTCGCTGAATTTCATCGTTTCATGAATGTTTCGTGAAATAACCATTATTTAGCGAAGATTTAGCATAATTTTAATGTTTTCATGGATATCTAGCTACTTTCACTGGGAAACACGTAATTGTGTTGAAATTCATCGTTTCATGAACGTTTCGTGAAATAACCATGATTTAGCGGAGATTTAGCTTAATTTTAATGCTTTCATAAGTATCTGGCTACTTTCACTGCGAAACACGATTTTCATTGTATTTCATCGTTACGTTAATGTTTCGCGAAATAACGATGATTTAGCGAAGATTTAGCTTAATATTGATGTTTTCAATGGATACCTAGCTACTTACACTGAGAAACACGTTATTTCGTTGAATTTCATCGTTTCATGATTGTTTCGTGAAATAACCATGATTTAGTGAGATTCCGCCTAATTTTGTTGTTATCATGGATATCCAGCTACTTTAACTGGGAAACACGTTATTTCGTAGAATTTCATCGATTCATGACTGTTTCGTGAAATAACCATGATTTACCGAAGATTCAGCTAAATTTTGTTGTTTTCACCGTTATCAAGCTACTTTCACTGCGAAACACGTTATTTCGTTGAATTTCATCATATTAAGAATGTTTCGTGTAACAAACATAATACAGCGGAGATTTAGCTTCAGTTTGATGTTTACACTGATATCTAGCTACTTTCACTGGGAAACACGTTATTTCGTTGAACTTCATCGTTTCATGAATGTGTCGTGAAATGACCAAGATTTAGAGTTAATTAATTTAATTTTGATGTTTTCATGGGTATCTGACTACTTTCACTGCGAAACAGGTTATTTCGTTGAATTTCATTGTTTGATGTATGTTTCGTGAAGTAAACTGGATTTAGAAGAGATTAAGCTTAATTTTGATGTTTTCATCGATATCTTACTACTTTCACTGCGAAACACGTTATTTCTTTGATTTTCATCGTTTCAAGAATGTTTCGTGTAATAATCATGAGTTAGCGGAGAATTGGCTTAATTTTGATATTTCATAGATATCTTGCTACCTTCATTGCGAAACACGTTATTTCTTTGAATTTCATTGTTTCATGATTGCTTCATGAAATAAACATGATTAAGAGGAGATTTAACTTAATTTTAATGTTATCATAGAAATGTTGCTACTTTCAATGCGAAACGTGTTATTTCGTTGAACGTCATCGTTTCATGAATGTTTCGTGAAATAACCATGATTTAGCGAAGATTTAGCTTAAATTTGATGTTTTCATGGATATCTAGCTACTTTCACAGCGAAACACGTTATGTCGCTGATTTTCATCGTTTCAAGGATGTTTCGATTAATAACCATGATTTATCGAATATTTAGCTTAATTTTGATGTTTTCATGAATATCTAGCTACTTTCACTTGGAAACACGTTATTTCGTTGAATTTCATCGTCCGTGAATGTTTCGTGTAATAACAATGATTTAGCGAAAATTTAGCTTAATTTCGATGTTTTCATGGATATCCAGCTACTTTCACTGGTGAACACGTTATTTCGTCGTTGAATTTCGTCGCTTCATGAATATTTCGTGACCATGATTTAGTGAAGATTTTGCTTAATTTTGAGGTGTTCATGGATATCTAGCTACTGTCACCGCGAATCACGTTATTTCGTTGAATTTCATTGTTTGAGGTATGTTTCGTGAAATGAACTGGATTTAGCCGAGATTAAGCTTGATTTTAATGTTTTCATCGATATCTTGCTACTTTCACTGCGAAACACGTTTTTTCTTTGAATTTCATCGTTTCATGAATGTTTCGTGTAATAATCATGATTTAGCGGAGATTTAGCCTAATTTTGATGTTTTCATAGATATCTAGCTACTGACACTGGTAAACACGAAATTTCGATGAATTTCGTCATTTCTTGAATGTTACGCAAAATAAAAATGATTTACGGAAGATTTAACATAATTTTGTTGTTTTCATGGATATCTAGCTGCTTTCACAGCGAATCACATTATTTCGTAGAATTTCACCGTTTCATGAATGTTTCGTGAAATAAACATGAGTTAGCGGAGAATTGGCTTAATTTTGATATTTCATAGATATCTTGCTACCTTCACTGCGAAACACGATATTTCGCTGAATTTCATCGTTTCAAGGATGTTTCGTGAAATAACCATGATTTAGCTAAGATTTAGCTTAATTATGATGTTTTCATGGCTATCTAGCTACATTAACTGGTAAACACGTTATTTCGTTGAATTTCGTCGTTTCTTGAATGTTTCGTGAAATATCCATGATTTATCGTAGATTTAGCTTAATTTTGATGTTTTCATGAATATCTAGCTACTTTAACTGGGAAACACGTTATTTCGTTGAACTTCATCGTCCATTAATGTTTCGTGTAATAATCATGATTTAACTAAGATTAAGCTTAATTTTGATGTTTTCATGGATATCTAGCTACTTTCACTGGGAAACACGTTATTTCGTTGAATTTCATCGTTTCATGAATGTTTCGTGAAATAAACATGAGTTAGCGGAGAATTGGCTTAATTTTGATATTACATAGATATCTTGCTACCTTCAATGCGAAAAACGTTATTTCGTTGAATTTCATTGTTTTTTGGTTGCTTCATGAAATAAACATGATTAAGCGGAGATTTAACTTAATTTTCATTTTTTCATAGAAATCTTTCTACTTTCAATGCGAATCGCGTTATTTCGTTGAATGTCATCGTTTCATGAATATTTCGTGAAATAATCATGATGTAGCGAAGATTTAGCTTAATTTTGATGTTTTCACTGATATCTTGCTACTTACACAGCGAAAAACGTTATTTCGCTGAATTACATCGTTTCAAGAATGTTTCGTGAAATAACCATGATTTAGCGAAGATTTAGCTTAATTTTGATGTTTTCAAGGATATCTTGCTAATTTCACAGCGAAACACGTTGTTTCGCTGAATTTCATCGTTTCAAGGATGTTTCGTGAAATAACCATGATTTAGCGAAGATTTAGCTTAATTGTGATGTTTTCATGGCTATCTAGTTACAATCACTGGTAAAAACGTTATTTCGTTGAATTTCGTCGTTTCTTGAATGTTTCGTGTAATAACCATGATTTATCGAAGATTTGGATTAATGTTGGTGTTTTCATGAATATCTAGCTACTTTCACTTGGAAACACGTTGTTTCGTTGAATTTCTTCGTCCTTGAATGTTCCGTGTAATAACAATGATTTAGCGAAAATTTAGGTTTGTTACTATGTTTTCATGGATATCCAGCTACTTTCACTGCTGAACGTAGTTTCGTTGAATTCGTCGTTTCATGAATGTTTCGTGACCATGATTTAGTGAAGATTTAGCTTAATTTTGAGGTTTTCATGGATATCTAGATACTTTCTCCGCGAAAAACGTTATTTCGGTGAATTTCATCATTTCATGAAAGTTTCGTGAAATAACCATGATTTATCGAAGATTTACTTTAATTTTGATGTTTTCATGGATATCTAGATACTTTCACTGCGAAACACTCTATTTTGTTTAATTTCATCATTACATGAGTGTTACGTGAAATAAACATGTTTTAGCGGAGATTTAACTTAATTTTGATGTTTTCATAGATATCTTGCTACTTTCACTGCGAAACACGCTATTTCGTTGGATTTTATCGTTTGATGAATGTTTCGTGAAAAAGGCATGATTTAGCGGAGATTTGGGTTAATTGTGATGTTTTCATTGATATCTTGCTACTTTCACAGCGGAACACGTGCTGTCGTTGAATTCCATCGTTCCATGATTGTTTCGTGAAATAAACATGATTAAGCGGAGATTTAAATTAATTTTGATGTTTTCATAGATATCTTTCTACTTTCACTGCGAAACAGGTTATTTCGTTGAATTTCATTGTTTCATGGATGTATCGTGAACTAACCATGATTTAGCGGAGATTTAGCGTAATTTTGATGTTTTCATGAATATCTAGCTACGTTCACTGGGAAACACGTTATTTCGTTGAATTTCATTGTTTCATGGATGTATCGTGAACTAACCATGATTTAGCGGAGATTTAGCGTAATTGTGATGATTTCATTGATATCTTGCTACTTTTACTGCGAAACACGTGCTGTTGTTGATATTCATCGTTCCATGAAGGTTTCGTGTAATAACCATGATTGTGCGTAGATTTAGATTATTTTTGATGTTTTCACTGATATCAAGCTGCTTTCACTGGGAAACACGTTATTTCGTAGAATTTCATCGTTTCACTAATGTTTCGTGAAATAAGCATGATTTAGCGGAGATTTGGGTTAATTTTGATGTTTTCATCGATATCTTGCTACTTTCACTGCGAAACACGTTTTTTCTTTGAATTTCATCGTTTCATGAATGTTTCGTGTAATAATCATGATTTAGCGCAGATTTAGCCTAATTTTGATGTTTTCATAGATATCTTACTACTTTCATGGCGATACTCGTTATTTCGCTGAATTACATCGTTTCATGAATTTTTCGTGAAATAACCATGATTTAGCGCAGATTTAACTTAATTTTGATGTTTTCATGGATATCTAGCTACTGACACTGGTAAACACGAAATTTCGATGAATTTCGTCATTTCTTGAATGTTACGCAAAATAAAAATTATTTATTGAAGATTTAACATAATTTTGTTGTTTTCATGGATATCTAGCTGCTTTCACAGCGAAACACATTATTTCGTTGAATTTCACCGTTTCATGAATGTTTCGTGAAATAAACATGAGTTAGCGGAGAATTGGCTTAATTTTGATATTTCATAGATATCTTGCTTCCTTCACTGCGAAACACGATATTTCGCTGAATTTCATCGTTTCAAGGATGTTTCGTGAAATAACCATGATTTAGCTAAGATTTAGCTTAATTATGATGTTTTCATGGCTATCTAGCTACACTCACTGGTAAACACGTTATTTCGTTGAATTTCGTCGTTTCTTGAATGTTTCGTGAAATAACCATGATTTATCGTAGATTTAGCTTAATTTTGATGTTTTCATGAATATCTAGCTACTTTAACTGGGAAACACGTTATTTCGTAGAACTTCATCGTCCATTAATGTTTCGTGTAATAATCATGATTTAAATAATATTAAGCTTAATTTTGATGTTTTCATGGATATCTAGCTACTTTCACTGGGAAACACGTTATTTCGTTGAATTTCATCGTTTCATGAATGTTTCGTGAAATAAACATGAGTTAGCGGAGAATTGGCTTAATTTTGATATTACATAGATATCTTGCTACCTTCAATGCGAAAAACGTTATTTCGTTGAATTTCATTGTTTCTAGGTTGCTTCATGAAATAAGCATGATTAAGCGGAGATTTAACTTAATTTTCATTTTTTCATAGAAATCTTTCTACTTTCAATGCGAATCGCGTTATTTCGTTGAATGTCATCGTTTCATGAATATTTCGTGAAATAATCATGATGTAGAGAAGATTTAGCTTAATTTTGAAGTTTTCACTGATATCTTGCTACTTACACAGCGAAAAACGTTATTTCGCTGAATTACATCGTTTCAAGATTGTTTCGTGAAATAACCATGATTTAGCGAAGATTTAGCTTAATTTTGATGTTTTCAAGGATATCTTGCTAATTTCACAGCGACACACGTTATTTCGCTGAATTTCATCGTTTCAAGGATGTTTCGTGAAATAACCATGATTTAGCGAAGATTTAGCTTAATTATGATGTTTTCATGGCTATCTAGCTACAATCACTGGTAAAAACGTTATTTCGTTGAATTTCGTCGTTTCTTGAATGTTTCGTGTAATAACCATGATTTATCGAAGATTTAGATTAATGTTGGTGTTTTCATGAATATCTAGCTACTTTCACTTGGAAAAACGTTGTTTCGTTGAACTTCATCGTCCGTGAATGTTCCGTGTAATAACAATGATTTAGCGAAAATTTAGGTTTGTTTCTATGTTTTCATGGATATCCAGCTACTTTCACTGCTGAACGTTGTTTCGTTGAATTCGTCGTTTCATGAATGTTTCGTGACCATGATTTAGTGAAGATTTAGCTTAATTTTGAGGTTTTCATGAATATCTAGATACTTTCTCCGCGAAAAACGTTATTTCGGTGAATTTCATCACTTCATGAATGTTACGTGAAATAACCATGATTTATCGAAGATTTACCTTAATTTTGATGTTTTCATGGATATCTAGATACTTTCACTGCGAAACACGTTATTTTGTTTAATTTCATCATTACATGAGTGTTACGTGAAATAAACATGGTTTAGCGGAGATTTAACTTAATTTTGATGTTTTCATAGATATCTTGCTACTTTCACTGCGAAACACGCTATTTCGTTGGATTTTATCGTTTGATGAATGTTTCGTGAAAAAGGCATGATTTAGCGGAGATTTGGGTTAATTTTGATGTTTTCATTGATATCTTGCTGCTTTCACTGCGGAACACGTGCTGTTGTTGAATTTCATCGTTCCATGAATGTTTCGTGAAATAAACATGATTAAGCGGAGATTTAGCTTAATTTTGATGTTTTCATAGTTATCAACCTACTTTTACTGCGAAACACTTTATTTCGCTGAATTTCTTCATTTCACGAATGTTTCATGAAATAACCCTTATTTAGCGAAGATTTAGCTTAATTTTGATGTTTTGATGGATATGTAGCTACTTTAACTGGGAAACACGTTATTTCGTTGCTAATCATCATCCATGAATATTTCGTTTATTAACACTGATTTAGCGTAAATTTAGCTTAACTATGATTTTTCCATGGAACTAGCTACTTTGACTGGGAAACACGTCATTTCGTTGAATTTCGTCGTCCATGAATGTTTCGTGAAATAATCATGATTTAGCTAAGACTTAGCTTAATTTTGATTTTTTCATGGATATCTAGCTACATTCATTGGGAAACACATTATATCGTTGAATTTCATCGTTTCATAAATGTTTCGTTAAATAACAATGATATAACGGAGATTTAGCTTAATTTTAATGTTTTCATTGATATCTTGCTATTTTCACTCCAAAACACGATTCTTCGTTGAATTTCATCGTTTATGAACGTTTCTTGAAATAACATATATTTTGCAAGATTTAGCTTCATATAATGTTTTCATAAGTATCTTGCTACTTCACTGCGATACACGTTATTTCGTTGAATTTCATCGTTACATGAATGTTTCTTGAAATAACCATGATTAAGCGAAGATTTAGCATAATTCAGTGTTTTAATGGATATCTAGCTACTTTCAATGGGAAAAACGTAATTATGTAAAATTTCATCGTTTCATGAACGTTTCGTGAAATATCCATGATTAGCGATTTAGCTTAATTTTAATCCTTTCATAAATATCTGGCTACTCTCACTGAGAAACACGATATTTCATTGTATTTCATTGTTACATTAATTTTTCGTGAAATAACAATGATTTAGCGAAGATTTAGCTTAATTTTGATGTTTCAATAGATATCCATCTACTTACACTGAGAAACACGTTATTTTGTTGAATTTCATCGTTTCATGATTGTTTCGTGAAATAACCATGGTTATAAGATTCGCTTAATTTTGATGTTTTAATGGATATCCCGCTACTTTCACTGGGAAACACGTTATTTCGTAGAATTTCATCGTTTCATAAATGTTTCGTGAAGTAACTATGATATAGCGGAGATTTAGCTTAATTTTAATTTTTCATTGATATCTTGCTACTTACACTGCAAAACACGATTCTTCGTTGAATTTCATTGTTACATGAATGGTTCGTGAAATAACCATTATTTAGCGCAGATTTAGCTTAATTTTGATGTTTTCATATATGTCTTCCTAATTTCACTGCGAAACACGTTATTTCGATGAATTTCATCGTTTCATGAATGTTTCGTGAAATAACCATGATTTAGAGAAGACTTAGCTTAATTTTGATATTTTAATTTATATCTAGCAACATTCATTGAGAAACACGTTATATCGTTGAATTTCATCGTCCATGAAGGTTTTGTGTAATAATCATGGTTGAGCGTAGATATAACCGAATTTTGATGTTTTCATGGATAACTAGCTACTTTCACTGGGAAACACGTTATATCGTTGAATTTCATCGTTTCATAAATGTTTCGTTAAATAACAATGATATAACGGAGATTTAGCTTAATTTTAATGTTTTCATTGATATCTGATTACTTTCACTGCAAAACACGTTATTTCGTTTTATTTCATCGTTACATGAATGTTTCGCGAAATAACCATTGTTTAGCCACGATATAGCTTAATTTTGTTGTTTTCATGGATATCTAGCTACTTTCATTGCGAAACACGTTATTTCGATGTATTTCATCGTTTCATGAATGTTTCGTGAAATAACCATGATTTAGAGTTAATTTAATTTAATTTTGATGTTTTCAAGGATATCTAACAAATTTCACTGCGAAACAGTTTATCTCTTGAATTTCATCGTAACACGAATATTTGGAAAATAACAATGATTTAGCGAATATTTAGATTGATTTACATGTTTTCATGGATATCTAGCTACTTTCACTGGGAAACACGTTATTTCGTTGAAATTCATCGTCCATTAATGTTTCGTGTAATAATTATGATTTAACGATGATTTAGCTTAATTTTGATGTTTTCATGGATATCTAGCTACTTTCATTGCGAAACACGTTATTTCGTTGAATTTAATCGTTTCATGAATGTTTCGTGAAACAACCATTATTTTGCGGAGTTTTAGCAGCATTTTCATGTTTTCATATATATAATCCTACTTTCACTGCGAAACACGTTATTTCGTTGTATTTCATCGTTTCATGAATGTTTCGTGAAACAAACATGATTTAGCGAGGACTTAGCTGGATTTTGATTTTTTCATTGATATCTAGCTACTTTCATTGGGAAACACGTTATATCGTTGAATTATATCGTCTATTAATGTTTCGGGTATTAATCATTATTGAGCTTTGATTTAGGTTAATTTTGATGTTTTCATGTATATCTAACTACTTTCGCTGGGAAAAACGTTATTTCGTTTAATTTCATCGTTTCATGAACGTTTAGTGAAATAACCTAGATTTATCGGAGATTTAGCTTAATATTAATGTTTTCATAGATATCTTGCTACTTTAACTGCGATACACTTTATTTCGTTGAATTTTATTGTGTCATGAATGTCTCGTGAAAAAACCATGGTTTAGCGAAGATTTAGCTTAATTTTGATGTTTTCATGGATATCTAGCTACTTTCACTGTGAAACAGGTTATTTCGTTGAATTTCATCGTTTCATGAATGTTTCGTGAAATAACTATTATTTAGCGAAGATTTAGCATAATTTTAATGTTTTCATGGATATCTAGCTACTTTCACTGGGAAACACGTATTTGTGTTGAATATCATCGTTTCATGAACGTTTCGTGAAATAACCATGATTTAGCGGATATTTAGCTTAATTTTAAAGCTTTCATAAGTATCTGGCTTCTTTCACTGAGAAACACGAATTTCATTGTATTTCATCGTTACATTATTTTTTCGTGAAATAACGTTAATTTAGCGAAGATTTAGCTTAATTTTGATGTTTTCAATGGATATCTAGCTACTTACACTGAGAAACACGTTATTTCGTTGAATTTCATCGTTTCATGATTGTTTCCTGAAATAACCATGATTTAGTGAGATTCCGCCTAATTTTGTTGTTTTCATTGATATCCAGCTACTTTCACTGGGAAACAAGTTGTTTCGAGGAATTTCATCGATTCATGACTGTTACGTGAAATAACCATGATTTACCGAAGATTCAGCTAAATTTTGTTGTTTTCACAGATATCAAGCTACTTTCACTTCGAAACACGTTATTTCGTTGAATTTAATCATATTAATAATGTTTCGAGAAACAAACATGATTTAGCGGAGATTTAGCTTCAGTTTGATGTTTACATTGATATCTTGATACTTTCACTGCGAAACACGTTACTTCGTTGAATTTCATCGTTTCATGAATGTTTCGTGAAATAACCATGATTTGGAGTTAATTTAATTTAATTTTGATGTTTTCATGGATATCTAACAAATTTCACTGCGAAACAGGTTATTTCGTGAATACCATCGTAACACGAATGTTTGGAAAATAACAATGATTTAGCGAATATTTAGATTAATTTTCATGTTTTCATGGATATCTTGCTACTTTCACTGGGAAACACGTTATTTCGTTGAAATTCATCGTCCATTAATGTTTCGTGTAATAATTATGATTTAACGATGATTTAGCTTAATTTTGATATTTTCATGGATATCTAGCTACTTTCATTGGGAAACACGTTATTTCGTTGAATTTCATCGTTTCATGAATGTTTCGTGAAACAACAATTATTTTGCGGAGTTTTAGCATCATTTTCATGTTTTCATATATAAAATCCTACTTTCACTGCGATACACGTTATTTCGTTGTATTTCATCGTTTCATGAATGTTTCGTGAAATAAACATGATTTAGCGAGGACTTAGCTGGATTTTGATTTTTTCATGAATATCTAGCTACTTTCATTGGGAAACACGTTATATCGTTGAATTATATCGTCCATTAATGTTTCGGGTATTAACCATTATTGAGCGTTGATTTAGGTTAATTTTGATGTTTTCATGTATATGTAACTACTTTCACTGGGAAATACGTTATTTCGTTTAATTTCATCGTTTCATGAACGTTTAGTGAAATAACCTAGATTTATCGGAGATTTAGCTTAATATTAATGTTTTCATAGATATCTTGCTACTTTAACTGCGATACAATTTATTTCGTTGAATTTTATCGTGTCATGAATGTCTCGTGAAAAAATCATGGTTTAGCGAAGATTTAGCTTAATTTTGATGTTTTCATGGATATCTAGCTACTTTCACTGTGAAACAGGTTATTTCGTTGAATTTCATCGTTTCATGAATGTTTCGTGAAATAACCATTATTTAGCGAAGATTTAGCATAATTTTAATGTTTTCATGGTTATCTAGCTACTTTCACTGGGAAACACGTAATTGTGTTGAATATCATCGTTTCATGAACGTTTCGTGAAATAACCATGATTTAGCGGATATTTAGCTTAATTGTAATGATTTCATAAGTATCTGGCTACTTTCACTGAGAAACACGAATTTCATTGTATTTCATCGTTACATAATTTTTTCGTGAAATAACGTTGATTTAGCGAAGATTTAGCTTAATTTTGATGTTTTCAATGGACATCTAGCTACTTACACTGAAAAACACGTTATTTCGTTGAATATCATCGTTTCATGATTGTTTCCTGAATTAACCATGATTTAGTGAGATTCCGCCTAATTTTGTTGTTTTCATTGATATCCAGCTACTTTCACTGGGAAACACGTTATTTCGAGGAATTACATCGATTCATGACTGTTACGTGAAATAACCATGATTTACCGAAGATTCAGCTAAATTTTGTTGTTTTTACAGATATCAAGCTACTTTCACTGCGAAACAAGTTATTTCGTTGAATTTCATCATATTAATATTGTTTCGTGAAACAAACATGATTTAGCGGAGATTTAGCTTCAGTTTGATGTTTACATTGATATCTTGATACTTTCACTGCGAAACACGTTATTTCGTTGAATTTCATCGTAACATGAATGTTTCGTGAAACAACTATGATTTAGCGAAGGTTTAGCTAAATTTTGATGTTTTCATGGATATCTAGCTTTTTTCACTGGGAAACACTTTATTTCGTTGAACTTCATCATCCACTAATGTTTCGTGTAATAATAATGATTTAACGAAGATTAAGCTTAATTTTGATGTTTTCGTGGATATCTAGCTACTTTCACTGCGAAACAAGTTATTTTGTTGAATTTCATCGTTTTATGAGTGTTTCGTGAAATGAACATGATTTAGCGGAGATTTAGCTTAATTTTGATGTTTTCATAGATATCTAGCTACTTTCTTCGCGAAACACGTTATTTCGATGAAATACATCGTTTCATGAATGTTTCGTGAAATAACCATGATTTAGCGAAGATTTAACTTTATTATGATGTTTTCATGGATATCTAGCTACTTACACTGGAAAACACGAAATTTCGACGAATTTCGTCATTTAATGAATGTTACGCAAAATAACAATGACTTATCGAAAATTTAGCTTAATTATGGTGTTTTCGTGGCTAACTAGAGACTTACACTGGTAAACAGGTTATTTCGTTGAATTTCGTCGTTTCTTGAATGTTTCGTGAAACAACCATGATTTATCGAAGATTTAGCTTAATTTTGATGTTTTCATGGATATCTAGCTACTTTAACTGGGAAACACGTAATTTCGTTGAATTTCATCGTCCATGAATGTGTCGTGTAATAGCAGTGATTTTGCGAAAATTTAGCTTAATTTCGATGTTTTCAGGGATATCCAGCCTATTTCACTGGTGAACACGTTATTTCGTTGAATTTCGTCGTTTCATGAATGTTTCGTGACCATGATTTAGAGAAGATTTAGCTTAATTTTGAGGTTTTCACGGATATCTTGCTACTTTCACAGCGAAATTCGCTATTTCGTTAAATTTCGTGGTTTCATGAATGTTTAGTGAAATAACCATGATTTATTTAAGAAATAACTTAATTATGATGTTTACATTGATATCTTGCTACTTGCACAGCGAAACACGTAATTTCGATGAATTTCATGGTTACATGAATGTTTCGTGAAATAACCATAATTTAGCGAAGATTTACCTCAATTTTGATGTTTTCATGGATATCTATCTACTTTCCTGGTAGACACGTTATGTCGTTGAATTTTGTCGTTTCATGAATATTTCGTGAAATATCCATGATTTATCGAAGATTTAGTTTAATTTTGATGTTTTCATGGATATCTATCGACTTTCACTGGGAAACACGTTATTTCGTTGAATTTCATCGCCCATTAATGTTTCGTGTAATAACAATGATTTAGCGAATATTTAGCTTAAATTTGATGTTTTCATGGATATCTAGCTGCTTTCACAGCGAAACACGTTATTTCGTCGAATTTCATCGTTTCATGAATGTTTCGTGAAATATACGTGAATTAGCGGAGAATTGGCTTAATTTTGATATTTCATAGAAATCTTGCTACCTTCACTGCGAAACACGTTATTTCGTTGTGTTTCATTGTTTCATGATTGCTTCATGAAATAAACATGATTAATCGGAGATTTAACTTAATTTCGAAGTTTTCAGGAATACCTTGCTTCTTTCAATGCGAAACACGTTATTTCGCTGAATTTCATCGTTTCAAGGATGATTCGTGAAATAACCGTGATTTAGTGAAGATTTAGCTTAATTATGATGTTTTCATGGCTACCTAGCTACTTTCACTGGTAAACACGTTATTTCGTTGAATTTCGTCGTTTCTTGAATGTTCCGTGAAATAACCATGATTTATCGTAGATTTAGCTTAATTCTGATGTTTTCATGAATATCTAGCTACGTTCACTGGGAAACACGTTATTTCTTTGAATTTCATCGTTTCATGAATGTTTCGTGTAATAATCATGATTTAGCGGAGATTTAGCCTAATTTTGATGTTTTCATAGATATCTTGCTAATTTCATGGCGATACACGTTATTTCGCTGAATTACATCGTTTCATGAATTTTTCGTGAAATAACCATGATTTAGCGCAGATTTAACTTAATTTTGATGTCTTCATGGATATCTAGCTACTGACAATGGTAAACACGAAATTTCGATGAATTTCGTCATTTCTTGAATGTTACGCAAAATAAAAATGATTTATCGAAGATTTAACATAATTTTGTTGTTTTCATGGATATCTAGCTGCTTTCACAGCGAAACACATTATTTCGTTGAATTTCATCGTTACATGAATGGTTCGTGAAATAACCATTATTTAGCTGAGATTTAGCTTAATTTTGATGTTTTCATATATGTCTTCCTAATTTCACTGCGAAACACGTAATTTCGATGAATTTCATCGTTTCATGAATGTTTCGTGAAATTACCATTATTTAGAGAGGACTTAGCTTAATTTTGATATTTTAATTTATATCTAGCTACATTCATTGAGAAACACGTTATATCGTTGAATTTCATCGTCCCTGAAGGTTTTGTGTAATAATCATGGTTGAGCGTAGATTTAGCCGAATTTTGATGTTTTCATGGATAACTAGCTACTTTCACTGGGATACACGTTATTTCGTTGAATTTCATCGTTTCATATATGTTTCGTTAAATGACAGTGATATAACGGAGATTTAGCTTAATTTTAATGTTTTCATTGATATCTGATTACTTTCACTGCAAAACACGTTATTTCGTTTTATTTCATCGTTACATGAATGTTTCGCGAATTAACCATTGTTTAGCGACGATATAGCTTAATTTTGTTGTTTTCATGGGTATCTAGCTACTTTCATTGCGAAACACGTTATTTCGTTGTATTTCATCGTTTCATGAATGTTTCGTGAAATAACCATGATTTAGAGTTAAATTAATTTAATTTTGATGTTTTCATGGATATCTAACAAATTTCACTGCGAAACAGGTTACTTCGTGAATTTCATCGTAACATGAATGTTTGGAAAATAACAATGATTTAGCGAATATTTAGATTAATTTTCATGTATTCATGGATATCTAGCTACTTTCACTGGGAAACACGTTATTTCGTTGAAATTCATCGTCCATTAATGTTTCGTGTAATAATTATGATTTAACGATGATTTAGCTTAATTTTGATATTTTCATGGATATCTAGCTACTTTCATTGGGAAAAACGTTATTTCGTTGAATTTCATCGTTTCATGAATGTTTCGTGAAACAACAATTATTTTGCGGAGTTTTAGCATCATTTTCATATTTTCATATATATAATCCTACTTTCACTGCGAAACACGTTATTTCGTTGTATTTCATCGTTTCATGAATGTTTCGTGAAATAAACATGATTAAGCGGAGATTTAAATTAATTTTGATGTCTTCATAGATATCCTGCTACTTTCACTGCGAAACACGTTATTTCGTTGAATGTCATTGTTTCGTGAATGTTTCGTGAAATAATCATGATTTAGCGAAGATTTATCTTAATTTTGATGTTTTCACTTATATCTTGGTACTTTCACAGCGAAAAACGTTATTTCGCTGAATTTCATCGTTTCATGAATGTTTCGTGAAATAAACATGATTTAGCGAAGATTTAGCTGAATTTAGATTTTTTCATGGATATCTAGCTACTTTCATTGGGAAACACGTTATATCGTTGAATTATATCGTCCATTAATGTTTCGGGTATTAACCATTATTGAGCGTTGATTTAGGTTAATTTTGATGTTTTCATGTATATCTAACTACTTTCACTGGGAAATACGTTATTTCGTTTAATTTCATCGTTTCATGAAAGTTTAGTGAAATAACCTAGATTCATCGGAGATTTAGCTTAATATTAATGTTTTCATAGATATCTTGCTACTTTAACTGCGATACACTTTATTTCGTTGAATTTTATCGTGTCATGAATGTCTCGTGAAAAAACCATGGTTTAGCGAAGATTTAGTTTAATTTTGATGTTTTCATGGATATCTAGCTACTATCACTGCGAAACAGGTTATTTCGTTGAATTTCATCGTTTCATGAATGTTTCGTGAAATAACCATGATTTAGCGGATTTTTAGCTTAATTTTAATGCTTTCATAAGTATCTGGCTACTTTCACTGAGAAACACGAATTTCATTGTACTTCATCGTTACATTATTGTTTCGTGAAATAACGTTGATTTAGCGAAGATTTAGCTTAATTTTGATGTTTTCAATGGATATCTAGCTACTTACACTGAGAAACACGTTATTTCGTTGAATTTTATCGTTTCATGATTGTTTCGTGAAATAACCATGATTTAGCGAGATTCCGCCTAATTTTGTTGTTATCATGGATATCCAGCTACTTTAACTGGGAAACACGTTATTTCGTAGAATTTCATCGATTCATGACTGTTTCGTGAAATAACCATGATTTACCGAAGATTCAGCTAAATTTTGTTGTTTTCACAGTTATCAAGCTACTTTCACTGCGAAACACGTTATTTCGTTGAATTTCATCATAATAAGAATGTTTCGTGTAACAAACATGATACAGCGGAGATTTAGCTTCAGTTTGATGTTTACACTGATATCTTGATAGTTTCACTGCGAAACACGTTATTACGTTGAATTTCGTCGTTTCATGAATGTTTCTGGAACAACTATGATTTAGCGAAGATTTAGCTAATTTTTGATGTTTTCATGGATATCTAGCTACTTTCACTGGGAAACACGTTATTTCGTTGAACTTCATCGTTTCATGAATGTTTCGTGAAATGACCAAGATTTAGAGTTAATTAATTTAATTTTGATGTTTTCATGGGTATCTAACTACTTTCACTGCGAAACAGGTTATTTCGTTGAATTTCATTGTTTGATGTATGTTTCGTGAAATAAACTGGATTTAGAAGAGATTTAGCTTAATTTTGATGTTTTCATCGATATCTTACTACTTTCACTGCGAAACACGTTATTTCTTTGAATTTCATCGTTTCAAGAATGTTTCGTGTAATAATCATGAGTTAGCGGAGAATTGGCTTAATTTTGATATTTCATAGATATCTTGCTACCTTCATTGCGAAACACGTTATTTCTTTGAATTTCATTGTTTCATAATTGCTTCATGAAATAAACATGATTAAGCGGAGATTTAACATAATTTTAATGTTATCATAGAAATGTTGCTACTTTCAATGCGAAACGTGTTATTTCGTTGAACGTCATCGTTTCATGAATATTTCGTGAAATAATCTTGATGTAGAGAAGATTTAGCTTAATTTTGAAGTTTTCACTGATATCTTGCTACTTACACAGCGAAAAACGTTATTTCGCTGAATTTCATCGTTTCATGAATGTTTCGTGAAATAACCATGATTTAGCGAAGATTTAGCTTAAATTTGATGTTTTCATGGATATCTAGCTACTTTCACAGCGAAACACGTTATGTCGCTGATTTTCATCGTTTCAAGGATGTTTCGATTAATAACCATGATTTATCGAAGATTTAGCTTAATTTTGATGTTTTCATGAATATCTAGCTACTTTCACTTGGAAACACGTTATTTCGTTGAATTTCATCGTCCGTGAATGTTTCGTGTAATAACAATGATTTAGCGAAAATTTAGCTTAATTTCGATGTTTTCATGGATATCCAGCTACTTTCACTGGTGAACACGTTATTTCGTCGTTGAATTTCGTCGCTTCATGAATATTTCGTGACCATGATTTAGTGAAGATTTTGCTTAATTTTGAGGTGTTCATGGATATCTAGCTACTGTCACCGCGAATCACGTTATTTCGTTGAATTTCATTGTTTGAGGTATGTTTCGTGAAATGAACTGGATTTAGCCGAGATTAAGCTTGATTTTAATGTTTTCATCGATATCTTGCTACTTTCACTGCGAAACACGTTTTTTCTTTGAATTTCATCGTTTCATGAATGTTTCGTGTAATAATCATGATTTAGCGGAGATTTAGCCTAATTTTGATGTTTTCATAGATATCTTACTACTTTCATGGCGATACTCGTTATTTCGCTGAATTACATCGTTTCATGAATTTTTCGTGAAATAATCATGATTTAGCGCAGATTTAACTTAATTTTGATGTTTTCATGGATATCTAGCTACTGACACTGGTAAACACGAAATTTCGATGAATTTCGTCATTTTTTGAATATTACGCAAAATAAAAATGATTTATTGAAGATTTAACATAATTTTGTTGTTTTCATGGATATCTAGCTGCTTTCACAGCGAAACACATTATTTCGTTGAATTTCACCGTTTCATGAATGTTCGTGAAATAAACATGAGTTAGCGGAGAATTGACTTAATTTTGATATTTCATAGATATCTTGCTACCTTCACTGCGAAACACGATATTTCGTTGAATTTCATTGTTTTTTGGTTGCTTCATGAAATAAACATTATTAAGCGGAGATTTAACTTAATTTTCATTTTTTCATAGAAATCTTTCTACTTTCAATGCGAATCGCGTTATTTCGTTGAATGTCTTCGTTTCATGAATATTTCGTGAAATAATCATGATGTAGCGAAGATTTAGCTTAATTTTGAAGTTTTCACTGATATCTTGCTACTTACACAGCGAAAAACGTTATTTCACTGAATTACATCGTTTCAAGAATGTTTCGTGAAATAACCATGTTTTAGCGAAGATTTAGCTTAATTTTGATGTTTTCAAGGATATCTTGCTAATTTCACAGCGAAACACGTTATTTCGCTGAATTTCATCGTTTCAAGGATGTTTCGTGAAATAACCATGATTTAGCGAAGATTTAGCTTAATTATGATGTTTTCATGGCTATCTAGTTACAATCACTGGTAAAAACGTTATTTCGTTGAATTTCGTCGTTTCTTGAATGTTTCGTGTAATAACCATGATTTATCGAAGATTTGGATTGATGTTGGTGTTTTCATGAATATCTAGCTACATTCACTTGGAAACACGTTGTTTCGTTGAATTTCTTCGTCCGTGAATGTTCCGTGTAATAACAATGATTTAGCGAAAATTTAGGTTTGTTACTATGTTTTCATGGATATCCAGCTACTTTCACTGCTGAACGTTGTTTCGTTGAATTCGTCGTTTCATGAATGTTTCGTGACCATGATTTAGTGAAGATTTAGCTTAATTTTGAGGTTTTCATGGATATCTAGATACTTTCTCCGCGAAAAACGTTATTTCGGTGAATTTCATCATTTCATGAATGTTTCGTGAAATAACCATGATTTATCGAAGATTTACCTTAATTTTGATGTTTTCATGGATATCTAGATACTTTCACTGCGAAACACGTTATTTTGTTTAATTTCATCATTACATGAGTGTTACGTGAAATAAACATGGTTTAGCGGAGATTTAACTTAATTTTGATGTTTTCATAGATATCTTGCTACTTTCACTGCGAAACACGCTATTTCGTTGGATTTTATCGTTTGATGAATGTTTCGTGAAAAAGGCATGATTTAGCGGAGATTTGGGTTAATTGTGATGTTTTCATTGATATCTTGCTACTTTCACAGCGGAACACGTGCTGTCGTTGAATTCCATCGTTCCATGATTGTTTCGTGAAATAAACATGATTAAGCGGAGATTTAAATTAATTTTGATGTTTTCATAGATATCTTTCTACTTTCACTGCGAAACACGTTATTTCGTTGAATTTCATTGTTTCATGGATGTATCGTGAACTAACCATGATTTAGCGGAGATTTAACGTAATTGTGATGTTTTCATTGATATCTTGCTACTTTTACTGCGAAACACGTGCTGTTGTTGAATTTCATCGTTCCATGAAGGTTTCGTGTAAAAACCATGATTGTGCGTAGATTTAGATTATTTTTGGTGTTTTCACTGATATCAAGCTGCTTTCACTGGGAAACACGTTATTTCGTAGAATTTCATCGTTTCACTAATGTTTCGTGAAATAAGCATGATTTAGCGGAGATTTGGGTTAATTTTGATGTTTTCATCGATATCTTGCTACTTTCACTGCGAAACACGTTTTTTCTTTGAATTTCATTGTTTCATGAATGTTTCGTGTAGTAATCATGATTTAGCGCAGATTTAGCCTAATTTTGATGTTTTCATAGATATCTTACTACTTTCATGGCGATACTCGTTATTTCGCTGAATTACATCGTTTCATGAATTTTTCGTGAAATAACCATGATTTAGCGCAGATTTAACTTAATTTTGATGTTTTCATGGATATCTAGCTACTGACACTGGTAAACACGAAATTTCGATGAATTTCGTCATTTCTTGAATGTTACGGAAAATAAAAATTATTTATTGAAGATTTAACATAATTTTGTTGTTTTCATGGATATCTAGCTGCTTTCACAGCGAAACACATTATTTCGTTGAATTTCACCGTATCATGAATGTTTCGTGAAATAAACATGAGTTAGCGGAGAATTGGCTTAATTTTGATATTTCATAGATATCTTGCTACCTTCACTGCGAAACACGATATTTCGCTGAATTTCATCCGTTCAAGGATGTTTCGTGAAATAACCATGATTTATCGTAGATTTAGCTTAATTTTGATGTTTTCATGAATATCTATCTACTTTAAATGGGAAACACGTTATTTCGTAGAACTTCATCGTCCATTAATGTTTCGTGTAATAATCATGATTTGAAAAATATTATGCTTAATTTTGATGTTTTCATGGATATCTAGCTACTTTCACTGGGAAACACGTTATTTCGTTGAATTTCATCGTTTCATGAATGTTTCGTGAAATAAACATGAGTTAGTGGAGAATTGGCTTAATTTTGATATTACATAGGTATCTTGCTACCTTCAATGCGAAAAACGTTATTTCGTTGAATTTCATTGTTTCTTGGTTGCTTCATGAAATAAACATGATTAAGCGGAGATTTAACTTAATTTTCATTTTTTCATAGAAATCTTTCTACTTTCAATGCGAATCGCGTTATTTCGTTGAATGTCATCGTTTCATGAATATTTCGTGAAATAATCATGATGTAGAGAAGATTTAGCTTAATTTTGAAGTTTTCACTGATATCTTGCTACTTACACAGCGAAAAACGTTATTTCGCTGAATTACATCGTTTCAAGAATGTTTCGTGAAATAACCATGATTTAGCGAAGATTTAGCTTAATTTTGATGTTTTCAAGGATATCTTGCTAATTTCACAGCGAAACACGTTATTTCGCTGAATTTCATCGTTTCAAGGATGTTTCGTGAAATAACCATGATTTAGCGAAGATTTAGCTTAATTTTGATGTTTTCATAGTTATCAACCTACTTTTACTGCGAAACACTTTATTTCGCTGAATTTCTTCATTTCACGAATGTTTCTTGAAATAACCCTGATTTAGCGAAGATTTAGCTTAATTTTGATGTTTTGATGGATATGTAGCTACTTTAACTGGGAAACACGTTATTTCGTTGAATTTCATCGTCCGTGAATGTTTCGTGTAATAACAATGATTTAGCGAAAATTTAGCTTAATTTCGATGTTTTCATGGATATCCAGCTACTTTCACTGGTGAACACGTTATTTCGTCGTTGAATTTCGTCGCTTCATGAATATTTCGTGACCATGATTTAGTGAAGATTTTGCTTAATTTTGAGGTGTTCATGGATATCTAGCTACTGTCACCGCGAATCACGTTATTTCGTTGAATTTCATTGTTTGAGGTATGTTTCGTGAAATGAACTGGATTTAGCCGAGATTAAGCTTGATTTTAATGTTTTCATCGATATCTTGCTACTTTCACTGCGAAACACGTTTTTTCTTTGAATTTCATCGTTTCATGAATGTTTCGTGTAATAATCATGATTTAGCGGAGATTTAGCCTAATTTTGATGTTTTCATAGATATCTTACTACTTTCATGGCGATACTCGTTATTTCGCTGAATTACATCGTTTCATGAATTTTTCGTGAAATAATCATGATTTAGCGCAGATTTAACTTAATTTTGATGTTTTCATGGATATCTAGCTACTGACACTGGTAAACACGAAATTTCGATGAATTTCGTCATTTTTTGAATATTACGCAAAATAAAAATGATTTATTGAAGATTTAACATAATTTTGTTGTTTTCATGGATATCTAGCTGCTTTCACAGCGAAACGCATTATTTCGTTGAATTTCACCGTTTCATGAATGTTTCGTGAAATAAACATGAGTTAGCGGAGAATTGGCTTAATTTTGATATTTCATAGATATCTTGCTACCTTCACTGCGAAACACGATATTTCGCTGAATTTCATCGTTTCAAGGATGTTTCGTGAAATAACCATGATTTAGCTAAGATTTAGCTTAATTATGATGTTTTCATGGCTATCTAGCTACATTAACTGGTAAACACGTTATTTCGTTGAATTTCGTCGTTTCCTGAATGTTTCGTGAAATAACCATGATTTATCGTAGATTTAGCTTAATTTTGATGTTTTCATGAATATCTAGCTACTTTAACTGGGAAACACGTTATTTCGTTGAACTTCATCGTCCATTAATGTTTCGTGTAATAATCATGATTTAACTAAGATTAAGCTTAATTTTGATGTTTTCATGGATATCTAGCTACTTTCATTGGGAAACACGTTATTTCGTTGAATTTCATCGTTTCATGAATGTTTCGTGAAATAAACATGAGTAGGCGGAGAATTGGCTTAATTTTGATATTACATAGTTATCTTGCTACCTTCAATGCGAAAAACGTTATTTCGTTGAATTTCATTGTTTTTTGGTTGCTTCATGAAATAAACATTATTAAGCGGAGATTTAACTTAATTTTCATTTTTTCATAGAAATCTTTCTACTCTCAATGCGAATCGCGTTATTTCGTTGAATGTCTTCGTTTCATGAATATTTCGTGAAATAATCATGATGTAGCGAAGATTTAGCTTAATTTTGAAGTTTTCACTGATATCTTGCTACTTACACAGCGAAAAACGTTATTTCACTGAATTACATCGTTTCAAGAATGTTTCGTGAAATAACCATGTTTTAGCGAAGATTTAGCTTAATTTTGATGTTTTCAAGGATATCTTGCTAATTTCACAGCGAAACACGTTATTTCGCTGAATTTCATCGTTTCAAGGATGTTTCGTGAAATAACCATGATTTAGCGAAGATTTAGCTTAATTATGATGTTTTCATGGCTATCTAGTTACAATCACTGGTAAAAACGTTATTTCGTTGAATTTCGTCGTTTCTTGAATGTTTCGTGTAATAACCATGATTTATCGAAGATTTGGATTGATGTTGGTGTTTTCATGAATATCTAGCTACTTTCACTTGGAAACACGTTGTTTCGTTGAATTTCTTCGTCCGTGAATGTTCCGTGTAATAACAATGATTTAGCGAAAATTTAGGTTTGTTACTATGTTTTCATGGATATCCAGCTACTTTCACTGCTGAACGTTGTTTCGTTGAATTCGTCGTTTCATGAATGTTTCGTGACCATGATTTAGTGAAGATTTAGCTTAATTTTGAGGTTTTCATGGATATCTAGATACTTTCTCCGCGAAAAACGTTATTTCGGTGAATTTCATCATTTCATGAATGTTTCGTGAAATAACCATGATTTATCGAAGATTTACCTTAATTTTGATGTTTTCATGGATATCTAGATACTTTCACTGCGAAACACGTTATTTTGTTTAATTTCATCATTACATGAGTGTTACGTGAAATAAACATGGTTTAGCGGAGATTTAACTTAATTTTGATGTTTTCATAGATATCTTGCTACTTTCACTGCGAAACACGCTATTTCGTTGGATTTTATCGTTTGATGAATGTTTCGTGAAAAAGGCATGATTTAGCGGAGATTTGGGTTAATTGTGATGTTTTCATTGATATCTTGCTACTTTCACAGCGGAACACGTGCTGTCGTTGAATTCCATCGTTCCATGATTGTTTCGTGAAATAAACATGATTAAGCGGAGATTTAAATTAATTTTGATGTTTTCATAGATATCTTTCTACTTTCACTGCGAAACACGTTATTTCGTTGAATTTCATTGTTTCATGGATGTATCGTGAACTAACCATGATTTAGCGGAGATTTAACGTAATTGTGATGTTTTCATTGATATCTTGCTACTTTTACTGCGAAACACGTGCTGTTGTTGAATTTCATCGTTCCATGAAGGTTTCGTGTAATAACCATGATTGTGCGTAGATTTAGATTATTTTTGATGTTTTCACTGATATCAAGCTGCTTTCACTGGGAAACACGTTATTTCGTAGAATTTCATCGTTTCACTAATGTTTCGTGAAATAAGCATGATTTAGCGGAGATTTGGGTTAATTTTGATGTTTTCATCGTTATCTTGCTACTTTCACTGCGAAACACGTTTTTTCTTTGAATTTCATTGTTTCATGAATGTTTCGTGTAGTAATCATGATTTAGCGCAGATTTAGCCAAATTTTGATGTTTTCATAGATATCTTACTACTTTCATGGCGATTCTCGTTATTTCGCTGAATTACATCGTTTCATGAATTTTTCGTGAAATAACCATGATTTAGCGCAGATTTAACTTAATTTTGATGTTTTCATGGATATCTAGCTACTGACACTGGTAAACACGAAATTTCGATGAATTTCGTCATTTCTTGAATGTTACGGAAAATAAAAATTATTTATTGTAGATTTAACATAATTTTGTTGTTTTCATGGATATCTAGCTGCTTTCACAGCGAAACACATTATTTCGTTGAATTTCACCGTTTCATGAATGTTTCGTGAAATAAACATGAGTTAGCGGAGAATTGGCTTAATTTTGATATTTCATAGATATCTTGCTACCTTCACTGCGAAACACGATATTTCGCTGAATTTCATCCGTTCAAGGATGTTTCGTGAAATAACCATGATTTATCGTAGATTTAGCTTAATTTTGATGTTTTCATGAATATCTATCTACTTTAACTGGGAAACACGTTATTTCGTAGAACTTCATCGTCCATTAATGTTTCGTGTAATAATCATGATTTGAAAAATATTATGCTTAATTTTGATGTTTTCATGGATATCTAGCTACTTTCACTGGGAAACACGTTATTTCGTTGAATTTCATCGTTTCATGAATGTTTCGTGAAATAAACATGAGTTAGTGGAGAATTGGCTTAATTTTGATATTACATAGATATCTTGCTACCTTCAATGCGAAAAACGTTATTTCGTTGAATTTCATTGTTTCTTGGTTGCTTCATGAAATAAACATGATTAAGCGGAGATTTAACTTAATTTTCATTTTTTCATAGAAATCTTTCTACTTTCAATGCGAATCGCGTTATTTCGTTGAATGTCATCGTTTCATGAATATTTCGTGAAATAATCATGATGTAGAGAAGATTTAGCTTAATTTTGAAGTTTTCACTGATATCTTGCTACTTACACAGCGAAAAACGTTATTTCGCTGAATTACATCGTTTCAAGAATGTTTCGTGAAATAACCATGATTTAGCGAAGATTTAGCTTAATTTTGATGTTTTCAAGGATATCTTGCTAATTTCACAGCGAAACACGTTATTTCGCTGAATTTCATCGTTTCAAGGATGTTTCGTGAAATAACCATGATTTAGCGAAGATTTAGCTTAATTTTGATGTTTTCATAGTTATCAACCTACTTTTACTGCGAAACACTTTATTTCGCTGAATTTCTTCATTTCACGAATGTTTCTTGAAATAACCCTGATTTAGCGAAGATTTAGCTTAATTTTGATGTTTTGATGGATATGTAGCTACTTTAACTGGGAAACACGTTATTTCGTTGATAATCATCATCCATGAATATTTCGTTTATTAACACAGATTTAGCGTAAATTTAGCTTAACTATGATTTTTCCATGGAACTAGCTACTTTGACTGGGAAACACGTCATTTCGTTGAATTTCGTCGTCCATGAATGTTTCGTGTAATAACAATGATTTAGCGAAAATTTAGCTTAATTTCGATGTTTTCATGTATATCCAGCTACTTTCATTGGTGAACACGTTATTTCGTTGAATTTCATCGTTTCACGAATGTCTCGTGTAATAACCCTGATTTAACGAAGATTTAGCTTAATTTTGAGGTTTTCATGGATATCTAGCTACATTCACTGGGAAACACGTTATTTCGTTGCTTATCATCATCCATGAAAGTTTCGTGTATTAACAATGGTTTAGCGTAAATTTAGCTTAACTTTGATGTTTCCAATGATCTAGCTACTTTGCCTGGGAAGCACGTCATTTCGTTGAATTTCGTCGTTCATGAAGGTTACGTGTAATAACAACGACTTATCGAAAATTTAGCTTAATTTTGATGTTTTCATGGATCTAGCTACTTTCACTGAGAAACACGTAATTTTGTTGAATTTCATCGTCCATGAATGTTTCGTGAAATAATCATGATTTAGCTAAGACTTAGCTTAATTTTGATTTTTTCATGGATATCTAGCTACATTCATTGGGAAACACATTATATCGTTGAATTTCATCGTCCATGATGGTTTCGTGTAATAACCATGATTGTGCGTAGATTAAGATTATTTTTGATGTTTTCACTGATATCAACCTGCTTTGCCGGGGAAACACGTTATTTCGTAGAATGTCATCGTTTCATAAATGTTTCGTGAAATAACAATGATATAGCGGAGATTTAGCTTAATTTTAATTTTTCATTGATATCGTGCTATTTTCACTCCAAAACACGATTCTTCATTGAATTTCATCGTTTATGAACGTTTCTTGAAATAACATATATTTTGCGGAGATTTAGCTTCATATTAATGTTTTCATAAGTATCTTGCTACTTTCACTGCGATACACGTTATTTCGTTGAATTTCATCGTTACATGAATGTTTCGCGAAATAACCATTGTTTAGCGAAGATATAGCTTAATTTTGATGTTTTCATGGATATCTAGCTACGTTCACTGCGAATCACGTTATTTCGTTGAATTTCAACGTTTCATGAATGTTTCGTGAAATAACCATTATTAAGCGAAGATTTAGCATAATTTCAGTGTTTTAAGGGATATCTAGCTACTTTCACTGGGAAAAACGTAATTATGTAAAATTTCATCGTTTCATGAACGTTTCGTGAAATATCCATGATTTAGCGGAGATTTAGCTTAATTTTAATGCTTTCATAAATATCTGGCTGCTTTCACTGAGAAACACGATTTTTCATTGTATTTCATCGTTTCATTAATTTTTCGTGAGATAACGATGATTTAGCGAAGATTTCGCTTAATTTTGATGTTTTCAATAGATATCTATCTACTTACACTGAGAAACACGTTATTTCTTAGAATTTCATCGATTCATGACTGTTTCGTGAAATAACCATGATTTACCGAAGATTCAGATAAATTTTGGTGTTTTCACAGATATCAAGCTACTTTCACAGCGAAACACGATATTTCGTTGAAATTCATCATTTTAATAATGTGTCGTGAAATAAACATGATTTAGCGGAGATTTAGCTTCAGTTTGATGTTTAAATTGATATTTTGATACTTACACTGCGAAACGTTATTTCGTTGAATTTCATCGTCCATGAATGTTTCGTGTAATAACAATGATTTAGCGAAAATTTAGTTTAATTTCGAAGTTTTCATGGATATCCAGCTACTTTCACTGGTGAACGCGTTATGTCGTTGAATTTCGTCGTTTCATGAATGTTTCGTGACCATGATTTAGTGAAGATTTAGCTTAATTTTGAGGTTTTCATGGATATCTAGCTACTTTCACCGCGAAACACGTTATTTCGCTGAATTTCATCACTTCATTAATGTTTCGTGAAATAACCATGATTTATCGAAGATTTACCTTTATTTTGATGTGTTCATGGATGTCTAGATACCTTCACTGCGAAACACGTTATTTCGTTGAAATTTATCGTTTGATGAATATTTCGTGAATAAGCACGATTTAGAGGAGATTTGGGTTAATTTTGATATTTTCATTGATATCTTGCTACTTTCACTGCGGAACACGTGCCGTCGTTGAATTTCATCGTTCCATGATTGTTTCGTGAAATAAACATGATTAAGCGGAGATTTAAATTAATTTTGATGTCTTCATAGATATCCTGCTACTTTCACTGCGAAACACGTTATTTCGTTGAATGTCATTGTTTCGTGAATGTTTCGTGAAATAATCATGATTTAGCGAAGATTTATCTTAATTTTGATGTTTTCACTAATATCTTGGCACTTTCACAGCGAAAAACGTTATTTCGCTGAATTTCATCGTTTCATGAATGTTTCGTGAAATAAACATGATTTAGCGAAGATTTGGCTTAATTTTGATGTTTTCATGGATATCTAGCTACTTTCACAGCGATACACGTCATTTCGCTGAATTTCATCGTTTCAAGGATGTTTCGTGAAATAACCATGATTTAGTGAAGATTTAGCTTAATTATGATGTTTTCATGGCTATCTAGCTACTTTCACTGGTAAACACGTTATTTCGTTGAATTTCGTCGTTTCTTGAATGTTTCGTGAAATAACCATGATTTATCGAAGATTTAGCTTAATTTTGATGTTTTCAGGAATATCTAGTTACTTCACTGGGAAACACGTTAATTCGTTGAATTTCATCTTCCATGAATGTTTCGTGTAGTAACAATGATTTAGCGAAAATTTAGATTAATTTCGATGTTTTCATGGATATCCAGCTACTTTCACTGGTGAACACGTTATTTCGTAGAATTTCATCGTTTTCTGAATGTTTCGTGACAATGATTTAGTGAACATTTAGCTTAATTTTAAGTTTCTCATGGATATCTATCTACTTTCACTGCGAAACACGTTATTTCGTTGAATTTCATTGTTTGATGTATGTTTCGTGAAATAAACTGGATTTAGGGGAGATTAAGCATAATTTTTATGTTTTCATCGATATCTTACTACTTTCACTGCGAAACACGTTATTTCGCTGAATTACATTCGTTTCAAGTATGTTTCGTGAAATAACCATGATTTAGCCAAGATATAACATAATTTTGATGTTTTCATGGATATCTAACTACTTACACTGGTAAACACGAAATTTCGATGAATTTCGTCATTTCAAGAATGTTACGCAAAATAACAATGATTTATCGAAGATTTAACACGATCTTGTTGTTTTCATGGATATCTAGCTGCTTTCACAGCGAAACACTTTATTTCGTTGAATTTCATCGTTTCGTGAATGTTTCGTGAAATAAACATGAGTTAGCGGAGAATTGGCTTAATATTGATATTTCATAGATATCTAGCTACCTTCACCGCGAAAAACGTTATTTCGCTGAATTTCATCATTTCATGAATGTTTCGTGAAATAACCATGATTTATCGAAGATTTACCGTAATTTTGATGTTTTCATGGATATCTAGATACTTTCACTGCGAAACACGTTATTTTGTTGAATTTCATCGTTTTATGAGTGTTACGTGAAATAAACATGATTTAGCGGAGACTTAGCTTAATTTTCATGTTTTCATAGATATCTTGCTACTTTCACTGCGAAACACGTTATTTCGTTGAAATTTATCGTTTGATGAATGTTTCGTGAAATAAGCATGATTTAGAGGAGATTTGGGTTAATTTTGATGTTTTCATTGATATCTTGCTGCACTCACAGCGGAACACGTGCTGTCGTTGAATTTCATCGTTCCATGATTGTTTCGTGAAATAAACATGATTAAGCGGACATTTAAATCAATTTTGATGTTTTCATAGATATCTTGCTACTTTCCATGCGAAATACGTTATTTCGTTGAATTCCGTTGTTTCATGAATCTTTCGTGAAATAACCATGATTAAGCGGAGATTTAGCTTAATTTTGATGTTTCCATGGATATCTAGCTACTTTCACTGGGAAACACGTTATTTCGTTGCTTATCATCATCCAAGAAAATTTCGTGTATTAACAATGATTTAGCGTAAATTTAGCTTAACTTTGATGTTTCCATGTATCTAGCTACTTTGACTGGGAAACACGTCATTTCGTTGAATTTCGTCTTCCATGAATGTTTCGTGTAATAACAATGATTTAGCGAAAATTTAGCTTAATTTTGATGTTTTCATGGATCTAGCTACTTTCACTGAGAAACACGTAATTTTATTGAGTTTCATCGTCCATGAATGTTTCGTGTAATAATAATGATTTAGCGAAAATTTAGTTTAATTTCGATGTTTTCACAGGTATCTTGCTTCTTTCTCTGCGAAACACGTTATTTCGTTGAATTTCATCGTTTCATGAATGTTTCGTGAAATATACGTGATTAAGCGGAGATTTTACATAATTTTGATGTTTTATATATATCTTGCTACTTTCACTGCGAAACACGTTATTTCGTTGAATTACATCGTTTGATGAATGTTTCGTGAAATAAACATTATTAAGCGGAGATTTAGCTACATTTTGATGTCTTCATATATATCTTGCTACTTTCACTGCGAAACACGTTATTTCGTTGAATTTCATTGTTTCGTGAATGTTTCGAGAAATAATCATGATTTAGCGAAGATTTCGCTTAATTTTGATGTTTTCACTTATATCATGCTACTTTCACAGCGAAATACGTTATTTCGCTGAATTTCATCGTTTCATGAATGTTTCGTGAAATAAACATGATTTAGCGAAGATTTAGCTTAATTTTGATGTTTTCACTTATATCTTGCTACTTTCACAGCGATACATGTTATTTCACTGAATTTCATCGTTTCAAGGATGTTTCGTGAAATAACCATGATTTAGTGAAGATTTAGCTTAATTATGATGTTTTCATGGCTATCTAGCTACTTTCACTGGTAAACACGTTATTTCGTTGAATTTCGGCGTTTCTTGAATGTTTCGTGAAATAACCATGATTTATCGAAGATTTAGCTTAATTTCGATCTTTTCATGGATATCTCGCTGCTTGCACAGAGAAACACGTTATTTCGCTGAATTTCATCGTTTCGTGAATGTTTCGTGAAATAAACATGAGTTAGCGGAGAATTGGCTTAATTTTGATGATTTCATGGATATCTAGTTACTTTCACAGCAAAACACGTTATTTCGTTGAATTTCACCGTTTCATGAAAGTTCGAGAAATAAACTCGATTTAGCAGAGATTTAACTTAATTTTGATGTTTTCATAGATTTCAAGCTACTTTCACTGCGAGAAACGTTATTTTGTTCAATTTCATCCTTTCATGAATGTTTTGTGAAATAACCATGATTTAACGAAGATTTAGCTTGATTTTGATATTTCCTTGATATCTTGCTACTATCACTGCGAAACACGTCATTTCGTTGAATTACTTCGTTTCATGAATGTTTCGTGAAGTAATCATGATTTAGCAAAGATTTAACTTAACTTCGTTGTTTTCATGGATATCTAATACTTTGACTGCGAAACACGTTATTTCGCTGAATTTCATCGTTTCATGTACGATTCTTGATATAACCATGATTTGGGGAAGATTTATCTTAATTTTGATGTTTTCATAGATATCAAGCTACCTTCACCGCGAAACACGCTATCCCGTTGAATTTCATCGTTTCATGAATGTTTCGTGTAACAACCATGATTTAGCGAAGATATAGATTTTTTTTGATATTTCATGGATATCTAACTAATTTCACTGCAAAACACGTTTTTTCGTTGATTTTCATCGTTTCATGAATGTTTCGTGAAATAACCAAGACTTAGCGACGATTCAGTTTATTTTTGATGTTTTCATACATATCTTGCTACTTTCATTGCGAAACACGTTATTACGTTGTATTTCATCGTGTCATGAATGTTTCGTGAAATAACAATGATTTAGCGAGGATTTAGCTTTATTTAGGTGTTTTCATAGATATCTAACTTCTTTCAATGCGAAACAGGCTATTTCGTTGAATTTCATCGCTTCATGAATGTTTCGTGAAATAACCATGATTTAATGATGATTTAGCTTAATTTTGATATTTCATGGATATCTAACTTCTTTCACTGCGAAACAGGCCATTTCGTTGAATTTCATCGTTTCATGATTGTTTCGTCATTTAATCAGGATTTAGCGAAGATTCAGCCTCATTTTGATGTTTTCATAGATATCTTGCTACTTTCACTGCGAAATACGTTATTTCGTTGAATTTCATCGTTTGATGAATTTTTCGTGAAATAATCTTGCTTTAGCGGAGATTTAGCTTAATTTTGTTGTTTTCATAGAAATCTTGCTACTTTCACTTGGAAACACGTTATTTCGTTGAATTTCATCGTCCATGAATTTTTCGTGTAATAGCAATGATTTAGCGAAAATTTAGTTTAATTTCGATGTTTTCATGGATATCCAGCTACTTTCACTGGTGTGCACGATATTTCGTTGAATTTTGTCGTTTCATGAATGTTTCGTGACCATGATTTAGTGAAGATTTAGCATAATTTTGAGGTCTTCATGGATATCTAGCTACTTTCACTGCGAAACAGGCCATTTCGTTGAATTTCATCGTTTCATGATTGTTTCGTGATTTAACCAGGATTTAGCGAAGATTCAGCTTAATTTTGATATTTTCATAGATATCTTGCTACTTTCACTGCGAAACTCGTTAATTCGTTAAATTTCATCGTTTCATGAATGTCTCGTGAAATAACCATGATTTAGCGGAGAATTATCTTAATTTTGATTTTTTCATATATATCTTGCTACTTTCACTGCGAAACACGGTATTTCGTTGAATTTCATCGTTTGATGATTGTTTCGTGAAATAACCATGATTTAGCCGAGATTTAGCTTAATTTTGAGATTTCATTGATATCTTGCTTCTTTCACTGCGAAACACGTCATTTCGTTGAATTTCAACGTTTCATGAATGTTTCGTGAAATAACCATGATTTAGCGATGGTTTAGATTAATTTTGATGTTTTCATAGATATGTTGCTACTTTCACTGCGAAACAGGTTATTTGGTTTAATATCATCGTTTCATGAATGTTTCGTGTTACAACCATTGTTTTGCGAAGATATAGATTAATTTTGATATTTCAAGGATATCTAACTAATTTCACTGCAAAACACGTTTTTTCGTTAAATTTCATCGTTTCATGAATGTTTCGTGAAATAACCATGATTTAACGATATTTAGCTTAATTTTGAGATTTCATTGATATCTTGCTTCTTTCACTGCGAAGCACGTCATTACGTTGAATTACTTAGTTTCATGAATGTTTCGTGAAACAATCATGATTTAGCAAAGATTTAACTTGATTTCGTTGTTTTCATCGATATCTAATACTTTGACTGCGAAACACGTTATTTCGCTGAATTTCATCGTTTCATGTATGATTCTTGATATAACCATGATTTAGGGAAGATTTAGCTTAATTTTGATGTTTTCATAGATATCAAGCTACTTTCACTGCGAAACACGTCATTTCGATGAATTTCGTCGTTTCATGAATGTTTCTTGAAATAACCATGATTTAGCGATGATTTAGCTTAATTTTGATGTTTTCATAGATACATAGCTTCTTTCACTGGTAAACACGTTATTTCGTTGAATTCCGTCGTTCATGGATGTTTCGTGAAATAACCATGATTTAGAGTAGATTTAGCTTAATTTTGTTGTTTTCATAGATATCTTGCTACTTTCACTGCGAAATACGTTATTTCGTTGAATTTCATCGTTTGATGAATTTTTCGTGAAATAATCTTGCTTTAGCGGAGATTTAGCTTAATTTTGTTGTTTTCATAGATATCTTGCCACTTTCACTTGGAAACACGTTATTCCGTTGAATTTCATCGTCCATAAATGTTTCGTGTAATCACAATGATTTAGCGAAAATTTAGTATAATTTTGATGTTTTCATGGATATCTAGATACCTTCACCGCGAAACACGTTATTTCGTTGAAATTTATCGTTTGATGAATATTTCGTCAATAAGCATGATTTAGCGGAGATTTAGGTTAATTTTGATGTTTTCATTGATATCTTGCTACTTTCACTGCGGAACACGTGCTGTCGTTGGATTTCATCGTTCCATGATTGTTTCGAGAAATAAACATGATTAAGAGGAGATTTAAATTAATTTTGATGTTTTCATAGATATCTTGCTACTTTCACTGCGAAACACGTTATTTCGTTGAATTTCTTTGTTTCATGAATGTTTCGTGAAATAACCATGATTAAACGATATTTATTTTAATTTTGAGATTTCATTGATATCTTGCTACTTTCACTGCGAAACACGTCATTTCGTTGAATTACTTCGTTGCATGATTGTTTCGTGAAGTAATCATGATTTAGCAAAGATTTAACTTAATTTCGTTGTTTTCATGGATATCTAATACCTTGACTGCGAATCACGTTATTTCGCTCAATTTCATCGTTTCTTGTACGATTCTTGATATAATCATGATTTTGCGAAGATTAAGCTTAATATTGATGATTTCATATATATCAAGCTACTTTCACTGCGAAACACGTTATTGCGTTAAATTTCATCGCTTCATGAATGTTTGGTGAAATAACAATGATTAAGTGAAGTTTTAGCTTAATTTTGAAGTTTTCAAGGATATCAAGCTACCTTCACCGCGAAAAACGTTATTCCGTTGAATTTCATCGTTTCATGAATGTTTCGTGTTACAACCATTGTTTAGCGAAGATATAGATTAATCTTGATATTTCAAGGATATCTAACTAATTTCACTGCAAAACACGTTTTTTCGTTGAATTTCATCGTTTCATGAATGTTTCGTGAAATAACCATGATTTAACGATATTTAGCTTAATTTTGAGATTTCATTGATATCTTGCTTCTTTGACTGCGAAGCACGTCATTACGTTGAATTACTTAGTTTCATGAATGTTTCGTGAAACAATCATGATTTAGCCAAGTTTTAACTTAATTTCGTTGTTTTCATCGATATCTAATACTTTGACTGCGAAACACGTTATTTCGCTGAATTTCATCGTTTCATGTATGATTCTTGATATAACCATGATTTAGGGAAGATTTAGCTTAATTTTGATGTTTTCATAGATATCAAGCTACTTCACTGCGAAACACGTTATTTCGTTGAATTTCAACGTTTCATGAATGTTACGCGAAATAACTATGATTTAGCGAAGGTTTAGATTAATTTTGTTGTTTTCATAGATATGTTGCTACTTTCACTGCGAAACAGGTTATTTGGTTTAATATCATCGATTCTTGACTGTTTCTTGAAATAAACATGATTAAGCAGAGATTTAACTTAATTTTGATTTTTTCATATATATCTTGCTACTTTCACTGCGAAACACGGTATTTCGTTGAATTTCGTCGTTTGATGAATGTTTCGTGAAATAACCATGATTTATCGGAGATTCAGCTTAATTTTGATGTTTTCATAGATATCTTGCAACTTTCACAGCGAACACGTTATTACGCTGAATTTCATCGTTTCAAGAATGTTTCATGAAATAACCATGATTTAGCGATGATTTAGCTTAATTTTGATGTTTTCATGGATATCTAGCTACTTTATCTGCTAAACAAGTTATTTCGTTGAATTTCGTCGTTAAATGAATGTTTCTTGAAATAACAATGATTTAGCGACGATTTAGCTTAATTTTGATGTTTTCATGGATATCTAGCTACTTTAACTGCTAAACACGTCATTTCGTTGAATTTCGTCGTTTCATGAATGTTTCTTGAAATAACCATGATTTAGCGATGATTTAGCTTAATTTTGATGTTTTCATAGATACATAGCTTCTTTCACTGGTAAACACGTTATTTCGTTGAATTCCGTCGTTCATGAATGTTTCGTGAAATAACCATGATTTAGAGTAGATTTAGCTTAATTTTGTTGTTTTCATAGATATCTTGCTACTTTCACTGCGAAATACGTTATTTCGTTGAATTTCATCGTTTGATGAATTTTTCGTGAAATAATCTTGCTTTAGCGTAGATTTAGCTTAATTTTGTTGTTTTCAAAGATATCTTGCCACTTTCACTTGGAAACACGTTATTCCGTTGAATTCCATCGTCCATAAATGTTTCGTGTAATAACAATGATTTAGCGAAAATTTAGTATAATTTTGATGTTTTCATGGATATCTAGATACCTTCACCGCGAAACACGTTATTTCGTTGAAATTTATCGTTTGATGAATATTTCGTCAATAAGCATGATTTAGCGGAGATTTGGGTTAATTTTGATGTTTTCATGGATATCTTGCTACTTTCACTGCGGAACACGTGCTGTCGCTGAATTTCATCGTTCCATGCTTGTTTCGAGAAATAAACATGATTAAGCGGAGATTTAAATTAATTTTGATGTTTTCATAGATATCTTGCTACTTTCACTGCGAAACACGTTATTTCGTTGAATATCTTTGTTTCATGAATGTTTCGTGAAATAACCATGATTTAACGATATTTATTTTAATTTTGAGATTTCATTGATATCTTGCTACTTTCACTGCGAAACACGTCATTTCGTTGAATTACTTCGTTTCATGATTGTTTCGTGAAGTAATCATGATTTAGCAAAGATTTAACTTAATTTCGTTGTTTTCATGGATATCTAATACCTTGACTGCGAAACACGTTATTTCGCTGAATTTCATCGTTTCTTGTACGATTCTTGATATAATCATGATTTTGCGAAGATTTAGCTTAATATTGATGATTTCATATATATCAAGCTACTTTCACTGCGAAACACGTATTGCGATAAATTTCATCGTTTCATGTATGTTTGGTGAAATAACCATGATTAAGTCAAGTTTTAGCTTAATTTTGAAGTTTTCAAGGATATCAAGCTACCTTCACCGCGAAAAACGTTATTCCGTTGAATTTCATCGTTTCATGAGTGTTTCGTGTTACAACCATTGTTTAGCGAAGATATAGATTAATTTTGATATTTCAAGGATATCTAACTAATTTCACTGCAAAACACGTTTTTTCGTTGAATTTCATCGTTTCATGAATGTTTCGTGAAATAACCATGATTTAACGATATTTAGCTTAATTTTGAGATTTCATTGATATCTTGCTTCTTTCACTGCGAAGCACGTCATTGCGTTGAATTACTTAGCTTCATGAATGTTTCGTGAAACAATCATGATTTAGCAAAGATTTAACTTAATTTCGTTGTTTTCATCGATATCTAATACTTTGACTGCGAAACACGTTATTTCGCTGATTTTCATCGTTTCATGTATGATTCTTGATATAACCATGATTTAGGGAAGATTTAGCTTAATTTTGATGTTTTCATAGATATCAAGCTACTTTCACTGCGAAACACGTTATTTCGTTGAATTTCAACGTTTCATGAATGTTACGCGAAATAACCATGATTTAGCGAAGGTTTAGATTAATTTTGATATTTCAAGGATATCTAACTAATTTCACTGCAAAACACGTTTTTTCGTTGAATTTCATCGTTTCATGAATGTTTCGTGAAATAACAATGATTTAACGATATTTAGCTTAATTTTGAGATTTCATTGATATCTTGCTTCTTTCACTGCGAAGCACGTTATTTCGTTGAATTTCATCGTTTCATGAAAGTATCGTGAAATAAACATGATTTAGAGCAGATTTAGCTTAATTTTGATGTTTTCATATATATCTTGCTTCTTTCACTGCGAAATACGTTATTTCGTTGAACTTCATCGTTTGATGAATTTTTCGTGAAATAATCTTGCTTTAGCGGAGATTTAGCTTAATTTTGTTGTTCTCATAGATATCTTGCCACTTTCACTTGGAAACACGTTATTCCGTTGAATTTCATCGTCCATGAATGTTTCGTGTAATAACAATGATTTAGCGAAAATTTAGTTTAATTTTGATGTTTTCATGGATATCTAGATACCTTCACTGCGAAACACGTTATTTCGTTGAAATTTATCGTATGATGAATATTTCGTCAATAAGCATGATTTAGCGGAGATTTGGGTTAATTTTGATGTTTTCATTGATACCTTGCTACTCTCACTGCGGAACACGTGCTGTCGTTGAATTTCATCGTTCCATGATTGTTTCGAGAAATAAACATGATTAAGCGGAGATTTAAATTAATTTTGATGTTTTCATGGATATCTAATACTTTGACTGCGAAACACGTTATTTCGCTGAATTTCATCGTTTCATGTACGATTCTCGATTTAACCATGATTTAGCGAAGATTTAGCTTAATTTTGATGTTTTCATAGATATCAAGCTACTTTCACTGCGGAACACATTATTGCGTTAAATTTCATCGTTTCATGAATGTTTCGTGTAACAACCATTGATTAGCGAGGATATAGATTAATTTAGATATTTCATGGATATCTAACTAATTTCACAGCAAAACACGTTTTTTCGTTGAATTTCATCGTTTCATGAATGTTTCGTGAAATAAAAAAGATATAGCGAAGATTCAGTTTATTTTTGATGTTTTCACACATATCTTGCTACTTTCACTGCGGAACACGTTATTACGTTCAATTTGATCGTTTCATGAATGTTTCGTGAAATAACAAAGATTTAGCGAAGATTTAGCTTTATTTAGGTGTTTTCATAGATATCTAAAAACATTCACTGCGAAAAACGTTGTTTCGTTCAATTTCATCGATTCATGAATGCTTCGTGAAATAACCATGATTTAACGAAGATTTAGCTTAATTTCGATATTTCGTGGGTATCTAACTTCTTTCACTGCGAAACACTCTATTTCTTTGAATTTCATCGTTTCATGAATGTTTCGTGAAATAACCATGATTTAATGAAGATTTAGCTTAATTTTGATATTTAATGGATATCTAACTTCTTTCACTGCGAAACAGGCCATTTCGTTGATTTTCATCGTTTCATGATTGTTTCGTGATTTAACCAGGATTTAGCGAAGTTTCAGCTTAATTTTGATGCTTTCATAGATATCTTGCTATTTTCACTGCGAATCACCTTATTTCGTTAAATTTCATCGTTTCATGAATGTTTCGTGAAATAACCATGATTTAGCGGAGATTTATCTTAATTTTGATTTTTTCATATATATCTTGCTACTTTCACTGCGAAACACGGTATTTCGTTGAATTTCATCGTTTGATGAATGTTTAGTGAAATAACCATGATTTAGCGGAGATTTAGCTTAATTTTGATGTTTTCATAGATATCTTGCAACTTTAACTGCTAAACACGTTATTTCGTTGAATTTCGTCGTTTCATGAATGTTTCGTGAAATAAACATGCTTTAGCGGAGATTTAGCTTAATTTTGTTGTTTTCGTAGATATCTTGCTACTTTCACTGCGAAACACGTTATTTCATTGAATTTCATCGATTCATGAATGTTTCGTGTAATAAACATGATTAAGCAGAGATTTAGATTAATATTGCTGTTTTCATAGATATCTTGGTTCTTTCACAGCGAAACACGTTATTTCGCTGAATTTCATCGTTTCATGAATGTTTCGTGAAATAACCAGGATTTGACGAATATTTAGCTTAATATTGATGTTTTCATGGATATCTAGCTAATTTCTCAGGGAAACACGTTATTTCGCTGATTTCGTCGTTTCATGAATGTTATGTGAAATAACCATGATTTAACGGAGATTTAGGTTAATTTTTATGTTTTCATTGATATCTAACTACTTTAACTGCTAAACACGTTATTTCGTTGAATTTCGTCGTTTCATGAATGTTTCTTGAAATAACCATGATATAGCGATGATTTAGCTAAATTTTGATGTTTTCATTGATATCTAGCTACTTTAACTGCTAAACACGTTATTTCGTTGAATTTCGTCGTTTCATGAATGTTTCTTGAAATAACCATGATTTAGCGATGATTTAGCTAATTTTGATGTTTTCATTGATACATAGTTTCTTTCACTGGTAAACACGTTATTTCGTTGAATTCCGTCGTTTCATGAATGTTTCGTGAAATAACCATTATTTAGAGTAGATTCAGCTTAATTTTGATGTTTTCATATATATCTTGCTACTTTCACTGCGAAATACGTTATTTCGTTGAATTTCATCGTTTGATGAATTATTCGTGAAATAAACTTGCTTTAGCGGAGATTTAGCTTAATTTTGTTGTTTTCATAGATATCATGCTGCTTTCACTGCGAAACACGTTAGTTCGTTGAATTCCATCGTTTCATGAATGTTTCGTGAAATAAACATGATTTAGAGTAGATTCGGCTTAAGTTTGATGTTTTCATATATATCTTGCTACTTTCACTGCGAAATACGTTATTTCGTTGAATTTCACCGTTTGATGAATTTTTCGTGAAATAACCATTATTTAGCGAAGATTTAGATTAATTTCGATGTTTTCATTGATATGTTGCTACTTTCACTGCGAAACAGGTTATTTGGTTTAATTTCATCGATTCATGACTGTTTCGTGAAATAAACATGATTAGTCAGAGATTTAACTTAATTTTGATGTTTTCATAGATTTCAAGATACTTTCACTGCGAAAAACGTTATTTCGTTCAATTTCATCGTTTCATGAATGTTTCGTGAAATAACCATTATTTAACGAAGATTTAGCTTAATTTTGATATTTCCTTGATTTCTTGCTACTTGCACTGCGAAACACGTCATTTCGTTGAATTACTTCGTTTCATGAATGTTTCGTGAAGTAATCATGATTTAGCAAAGATTTAACTTAATTTCGTTGTTTTCATGGATATCTTATACTTTGACTGCGGAACACGTTATTTCGCAGAATTTCATCGTTTCATGTACGATTCTTGATATAACCATGATTTAGCGAAGATTTAGATTAATTTTGATGTTTTCATAGATATCATGCTACTTTCACCGCGAAACACGTCATTCCGTTGAATTTCATCGTTTCATGAATGTTTCGTGTAACAACCATTGTTTAGCGAAGATATAGATTAATTTTGATGTTTTCATGGATATGTTGCTACTTTCACTGCGAAACAGGTTATTTGGTTTAATATCATCGATTCTTGACTGTATCTTGAAATAAACATGATTAAGCAATGATTTAACTTAATTTTGATTTTTTCATATATATCTTGCTACTTTCACTGCGAAACACGGTATTTCGTTGAATTTCATCGTTTGATGAATGTTTCGTGAAATAACCATGATTTATCGGAGATTCAGCTTAATTTTGATGTTTTCATAGATATCTTGCAACTTTCACAGCGAACACGTTATTACGCTGAATTTCATCGTTTCATGAATGTTTCATGAAATAACCATGATTTAGCGATGATTTAGCTTAATTTTGATGTTTTCATGGATATCTAGCTACTTTAACTGCTAATCAAGTTATTTCGTTGAATTTCGTCGTTAAATGAATGTTTCTTGAAATAACAATGATTTAGCGACGATTTAGCTTAATTTTGATGTTTTCATGGATATCTAGCTACTTTAACTGCTAAACACGTCATTTCGTTGAATTTCGTCGTTTCATGAATGTTTCTTGAAATAACCATGATTTAGCGATGATTTAGCTTAATTTTGATGTTTTCATAGATACATAGCTTCTTTCACTGGTAAACACGTTATTTCGTTGAATTCCGTCGTTCATGAATGTTTCGTGAAATAACCATGATTTTGAGTAGATTTAGCTTAATTTTGTTGTTTTCATAGATATCCTGCTACTTTCACTGCGAAACACGTTAATTCGTTGAATTTCATCGTTTCATGAAAGTATCGTGAAATAAACATGATTTAGAGCAGATTTAGCTTAATTTTGATGTTTTCATATATATCTTGCTACTTTCACTGCGAAATACGTTATTTCGTTGAATTTCATCGTTTGATGAATTTTTCGTGAAATAATCTTGCTTTAGCGGAGATTTAGCTTAATTTTGTTGTTCTCATAGATATCTTGCCACTTTCACTTGGAAACATGTTATTCCGATGAATTTCATCGTCCATGAATTTTTCGTGTAATAACAATGATTTAGCGAAAATTTAGTTTAATTTTGATGTTTTCATGGATATCTAGATACCTTCACTGCGAAACACGTTATTTCGTTGAAATTTATCGTTTGATGAATATTTCGTCAATAAGCATGATTTAGCGGAGATTTGGGTTAATTTTGATGTTTTCATTGATATCTTGCTACTTTCACTGCGGAACACGTGCTGTCGTTGAATTTCATCGTTCCATGATTGTTTCGAGAAATAAACATGATTAAGCGGAGATTTAAATTAATTTTGATGTTTTCATAGATATCTTGCTACTTTCACTGTGAAACACGTTATTTCGTTGAATTTCTTTGTTTCATGAATGTTTAGTAAAATAACCATGATTTAACGATATTTATTTTAATTTTGAGATTTCATTGATATCTTGATTCTTTCACTGCGAAACACGTCATTTCGTTGAATTACTTCATTTCATGAATGCTTCGTGAAACAATCATGATTTAGCAAAGATTTAACTTAATTTCGTTGTTTTCATAGATATCTTGCTATTTTCACTGCGATACACGTTATTTCGTTGAATATCATCATTTCATGAAAGTATCGTGAAATAAACATGATTTAGAGGAGATTTACCTTAATTTTGATGTTTTCATATATATCTTGCTCCTTTCACTGCGAAACACGTCATTTCGTTTAATTACTTCGTTTCATGAACGTTTCGAGAAGTAATCATGATTTAGCAAAGATTTAACTTAATTGCATTGTTTTCATGGATATCTAATACTTTGACTGCGAAACACGTTATTTCGCTGAATTTCTTCGTTTCATGTACGATTCTTGATTTAACCATGATTTAGCGAAGATTTAGCTTAATTTTAACGTTTTCATAGATATCAAGCTACTTTCACTGCGGAACACATTACTGCGTTAAATTTCATCGTTTCATGAGTGTTTGGTGAAATAACCATGATTAAGTGAAGATTTAGCTTAATTTTGATGTTTTCAAGAATATCAAGCTTCCTTCAGCGCGAAACACGTTATTCCGTTGAATTTCATCGTTTCATGAATGTTTCGTGTAACAACCATTGTTTAGCGAGGATATAGATTAATTTAGATATTTCATGGATATCTAACTAATTTCACAGCAAAACACGTTTTTTCGTTGAATTTCATCGTTTCATGAATGTTACGTGAAATAAAAAAGATATAGCGAAGATTCAGTTTATTTTTGATGTTTTCATAGATATCTTGCAACTGTAACTGCTAAACACTTTATTTCGTTGAATTTCGTCGTTTCATGAATGTTTCTTGAAATAACCATGATTTAGCGATGAGTTAGCTAAATTTTGATGTTTTCATTGATATCTAGCTACTTTAACTGCTAAACACGTTATTTCGTTGAATTTCGTCGTTTCATGAATGTTTCTTGAAATAACCATGATTTAGCGATGATTTAGCTTAATTTTGATGTTTTCATGGATACATAGCTTCTTTCACTGGTAAACACGTTATTTCGTTGAATTCCGTCGTTTCATGAATGTTTCGTGAAATAACCATTATTTAGAGTAGATTCACTTAATTTTGATGTTTTCATATATATCTTGCTACTTTCACTGCGAAATACGTTATTTCGTTGAATTTCATCGTTTGATGAATTATTCGTGAAATAAACTTGCTTTAGCGGAGATTTAGCTTAATTTTGATGTTTTCATGGATACATAGCTTCTTTCACTGCGAAACACGTTATTTCGTTGAATTCCGTCGTTTCATGAATGTTTCGTGAAATAACCATTATTTAGAGTAGATTCAGCTTAATTTTGATGTTTTCATATATATCTTGCTACTTTCACTGCGAAATACGATATTTCGTTGAATTTCATCGTTTGATGAATTTTTCGTGAAATAACCATTATTTAGCGAAGATTTAGATTAATTTTGAAGTTTTCATTGATATGTTGCTACTTTCACTGCGAAACAGGTTATTTGGTTTAATTTCATCGATTCATGACTGTTTCGTGAAATAAACATGATAAGTCAGAGATTTAACTTAATTTTGATGTTTTCATTGATATCAAGCTACTTTCACTGCGAAAAACGTTATTTCGTTCAATTTCATCGTTTCATGAATGTTTCGTGAAATAACCATTATTTAACGAAGATTTAGCTTAATTTTGATATTTCCTTGATATCTTGCTACTTGCACTGCGAAACACGTCATTTCGTTGAATTACTTCGTTTCATGAATGTTTCGTGAAGTAATCATGATTTAGCAAAGATTTAACTTAATTTCGTTGTTTTCATGGATATCTAATACTTTGACTGCGAAACACGTTATTTCGCTGAATTTCATCGTTTCATGTACGATTCTTGATATAACCATGATTCAGCGAAGAGTTAGCTTAATTTTGATGTTTTCATAGATATCATGCTACTTTCACCGCGAAACACGTTATTCCGTTGAATTTCATCGTTTCATGAATGTTTCGTGTAACAACCATTGTTTAGCGAAGATATAGATTAATTTTGATATTTCATGGATATCTAACTAATTACACTGCAAAACACGTTTTTTCGTTGAATTTCATCGTTTCATGAATGTTACGTGAAATAACCATGATTTAACGATATTTAGCTTAATTTTGAGATTTCATTGATATCTTGCTTCTTTCACTGCGAAACACGTCATTTCGTTGAATTACTTCGTTTCGTGAATGTTTCGTGAAACAATCATGATTTAGTAAAGATTTAACTTAATATCGTTGTTTTCGTGAATATCTAATACTTTGTTTGCGAAACACGTTATTTCGCTGAATTTCATCGTTTCATGTATGATTCTTGATATAACCATGATTTAGCGAAGATTTAGCTTAATTTTGATGTTTTCATAGATATCAAGCTACTTTCACTGCGAAACACGTTATTTCGTTGAATTTCAACGTTTCATGAATGTTTCGTGAAAAAACCATGATATAACGAAGGTTTAGATTAATTTTGATGTTTTCATAGATATGTTGCTACTCTCACTGCGAAACAGGTTATTTGGTTTAGTTTCATCGATTAATGACTGTTTCGTGAAATAAACATGATTAAGCAGAGATTTAACTTAATTTTGATGTTTTCATAGATTTCAAGCTACTTTCACTGCGAAACACGTCATTACGTTTAATTACTTCGTTTCATGAATGTTTCGTGAAATAACCATGATTTAGCGATGATTTAGCTTAATTTTGATGTTTTCATGGATATCTAGCTACTTTAAATGGTAAACACGTTATTTCGTTGAATTTCGTCGTTTCATGGATGTTTCTTGAAATAACCATGATTTAGCGATGATTTAGCTAAATTTTAATGTTTTCATTGATATCTAGCTACTTTAACTGCTAAACACGTTATTTCGCTGAATTTCGTCGTTTCATCAATGTTTCTTGAAATAACCATGATTTAGCGATGATTTAGCTTAATTTTGATGTTTTCATGGATACATAGCTTCTTTCACTGGTAAACACGTTGTTTCGTTGAATTCCGTCGTTTCATGAATGTTTCGTGAAATAACCATGATTTAGAGTAGATTCAGCTTAATTTTGATGTTTTCATATATATCTTGCTACTTTCACTGCGAAATACGTTATTTCGTTGAATTTCATCGGTTGATGATTTTTTCGTGAAATAAACTTGCTTTAGCGGAGATTTAGCTTAATTTTGTTGTTTTCATAGATATCTTGCTACTTTCACTGCGAAACACGTTATTTCGTTGAATTCCATCGTTTCATGAATGTTTCGTGAAATAAACATGATTTAGAGAAGATTTAGCTTAATTTTGATGTTTTCATATATATCTTGCTACTTTAACTGCGAAATACGTTATTTCGTTGAATTTCATCGTTTGATGAATTTTTCGTGAAATAAACTTGCTTTAGCGGAGATTTAGCTTAATTTTTTTGTTTTCGTAGATATCTTGCTACTTTCACTGCGAAACACGTTATTTCGTTGAATTTCATCTATTCATGAATGTTTCGTGTAATAAACATGATTAAGCAGAGATTTAGATTAATATTGCTGTTTTCATAGATATCTTGGTACTTTCACAGCGAAACACGTTATTTAGCTGAATTTCATCGTTTCATGAATGTTTCGTGAAATAACCATGATTTAATGAAGATTTAGCTTAATTTTGATATTTAATGGATATCTAACTTCTTTCACTGCGAAACAGGCAATTTCGCTGAATTTCGTCGTTTCATGAATGTTTCTTGAAATAACCATGATTTAGCGATGAGTTAGCTAAATTTTGATGTTTTCATTGATATCTAGCTACTTTAACTGCTAAACACGTTATTTCGTTGAATTTCGTCGTTTCATGAATGTTTCTTGAAATAACCATGATTTAGCGATGATTTAGCTTAATTTTGATGTTTTCATGGATACATAGCTTCTTTCACTGGTAAACACGTTATTTCGTTCAATTTCATCGTTTCATGAATGTTTCGTGAAATAACCATTATTTAACGAAGATTTTGCTTAATTTTGATATTTCCTTGATATCTTGCTACTTGCACTGCGAAACACGTCATTTCGTTGAATTACTTCGTTTCATGAATGTTTCGTGAAGTAATCATGATTTAGCGATGATTTAGCTCAATTTTGATGTTTTCATGTATATATAGCTTCTTTCACTGGTAAACACGTTATTTCGATGAATTACGGCGTTTCATGAACGTTTCGTGAAATAACCATGATTTAGCGTATATTTAGATTAATTTTGATGTTTTCATAGATATCAAGCTACTTTCACTGCGAAACACGTTATTTCGTTGAATTTCAACGTTTCATGAATGTTTCGTGAAAAAACCATGTTATAACGAAGGTTTAGATTAATTTTGATGCTTTCATAGATATGTTGCTACTTTCACTGCGAAACAGGTTATTTGGTTTAGTTACATCGATTAATGACTGTTTCGTGAAATAAACATGATTAAGCAGAGATTTAACATAATTTTGATGTTTTCATAGATTTCAAGCTACTTTCACTGCGAAAAACGTTATTTCGTTTAATTTCATCGTGTCATGAATGTTTCGTGAAATAACCATTATTTATCGGAGATTCAGCTTAATTTTGATGTTTTCATAGATATCTTGCAACTTTCACAGCGAACACGTTATTACGCTGAATTTCATCGTTTCATGAATCTTTCATGAAATAACCATGATTTAGCGATGATTTAGCTTAATTTTGATGATTTCATGGATATCTAGCTACTTTAACTGCTAAACAAGTTATTTCGTTGAATTTCGTCGTTAAATGAATGTTTCTTGAAATAACAATGATTTAGCGACGATTTAGCTTTTTTTGATGTTTTCATGGATACATAGCTTCTTTCACTGGTAAACACGTTATTTCGTTCAATTTCATCGTTTCATGAATGTTTCGTGAAATAACCATTATTTAACGAAGATTTTGCTTAATTTTGATATTTCCTTGATATCTTGCTACTTGCACTGCGAAACACGTCATTTCGTTGAATTACTTCGTTTCATGAATGTTTCGTGAAGTAATCATGATTTAGCGATGATTTAGCTCAATTTTGATGTTTTCATGTATATATAGCTTCTTTCACTGGTAAACACGTTATTTCGATGAATTACGGCGTTTCATGAACGTTTCGTGAAATAACCATGATTTAGCGTATATTTAGATTAATTTTGATGTTTTCATAGATATCAAGCTACTTTCACTGCGAAACACGTTATTTCGTTGAATTTCAACGTTTCATGAATGTTTCGTGAAAAAACCATGATATAACGAAGGTTTAGATTAATTTTGATGCTTTCATAGATATGTTGCTACTTTCACTGCGAAACAGGTTATTTGGTTTAGTTACATCGATTAATGACTGTTTCGTGAAATAAACATGATTAAGCAGAGATTTAACTTAATTTTGATGTTTTCATAGATTTCAAGCTACTTTCACTGCGAAAAACGTTATTTCGTTTAATTTCATCGTGTCATGAATGTTTCGTGAAATAACCATGATTTAGCGTATATTTAGATTAATTTTGATGTTTTCATGCATATCTAGCTACTTTCACTGGGAAACACGTTATTTCGCTGATTTCGTCGTTTCATGAATAATTCGTGAAATAACCAAGATTTAGCGAAGATTCAGCTTATTTTTGAAGTTTTCATACATATCCTGCTACTTTCACTGCGAAACAGGTTATTACGTTGTATTTCATCGTTTCATGAATGTTTCGTGAAATTACATTGATTTAGCGAAGATTTTGCTTTATTTAGGAGTTTTCATAGATATCTAAAGACATTCACTACGAAAAACGTTTTTCGTTCAATTTCATCGTTTCATGAATGTTTCGTGAAATAACCATGATTTAACGATATTTAGCTTAATTTTGATATTTCATTGATATCTTGCTTCTTTCACTGCGAAACACGTCATTTCGTTGAATTACTTCGTTTCATGAATGTTTCGTGAAACAATCATGATTTAGCAAAAATTTAACTTAATTTCGTTGTTTTCATGGATATCTAATACATTGACTGCGAATCACGTTATTTCGCTGAATTTCATCGTTTCATGTATGATTCTTGATATAACCATGATTTAGCGAAGACTTAGCTTAATTTTGATGTTTTCATAGATATCAAGCTACTTTCACTGCGAAACACGTTATTTCGTTGAATTTCAACGATTCATGAATGTTTCTTGAAATAACCATGATTTAGCGAAGATTCAGATTAATTTTGATGTTTTCATAGATATGTTGCTAATTTCACTGCGAAACAGGTTGTTTGGTTTAATTTCATCGATTCATGACTGTTTCGTGAAATAAACATGATTAAGCAGAGATTTAACTTGATTTTGATGTTTTCATAGATAGCATGCTACTTTCACTTCGAAACACGTTATTTCGTTGAATTTCATCGTTTGATGAATTTTTCGCGAAATAGACTTTATTTAGCGAAGATTTAGCTTAATTTTGATGTTTTCATAGATATGTTGCTACTTTCACTGCGAAACAGGTTATTTGGTTTAATTTCATCGATTCATGAATGTTTCATGAAATAACCATGATTTAGCGATGATTTAGCTTAATTTTGATGATTTCATGGATATCTAGCTACTTTAACTGCTAAACAAGTTATTTCGTTGAATTTCGTCGTTAAATGAATGTTTCTTGAAATAACAATGATTTAGCGACGATTTAGCTTTTTTTGATGTTTTCATGGATATCTAGCTACTTTAACTGCTAAACACGTCATTTCGTTGAATTTCGTCGTTTCATGAATGTTTCTTTAAATAACCATGATTTAGCGATGATTTAGCTTAATTTTGATGTTTTCATAGATACATAGCTTCTTTCACTGGTAAACACGTTATTTCGTTGAATTCCGTCGTTCATGAATGTTTCGTGAAATAACCATGATTTAGAGTAGATTTAGCTTAATTTTGTTGTTTTCATAGATATCTTGCTACTTTCACTGCGAAACACGTTATTTCGCTGAATTTAATCATTTCATGAATGTTTCGTGAATTTAACATGATTTAGCGATGATTTAGCTTAATTTTGATGATTTCATGGATATCTAGCTACTTTAACTGCTAGACACGTTATTTCGTTGAATTTCGTCGTTTCATGAATGTTTCGTGAAATAACCACGATTTAGCGATGATTTAGCTCAATTTTGATGTTTTCATGTATATATAGCTTCTTTCACTGGTAAACACGTTATTTCGTTGAATTACGGCGTTTCATGATCGTTTCGTGAAATAACCATGATTTAGCGTATATTTAGATTAATTTTGATGTTTTCATGCATATCTAGCTACTTTCACTGGGAAACACGTTATTTCGCTGATTTCGTCGTTTCATGAATAATTCGTGAAATAACCAAGATTTAGCGAAGATTCAGCTTATTTTTGAAGTTTTCATACATATCTTGCTACTTTCACTGCGAAACAGGTTATTACGTTGTATTTCATCGTTTCATGAATGTTTCGTGAAATTACATTGATTTAGCGAAGATTTTGCTTTATTTAGGAGTTTTCATAGATATCTAAAGACATTCACTACGAAAAACGTTTTTCGTTCAATTTCATCGTTTCATGAATGTTTCGTGAAATAACCATGATTTAACGATATTTAGCTTAATTTTGATATTTCATTGATATCTTGCTTCTTTCACTGCGAAAGACGTCATTTCGTTGAATTACTTCGTTTCATGAATGTTTCGTGAAACAATCATGATTTAGCAAAAATTTAACTTAATTTCGTTGTTTTCATGGATATCTAATACATTGACTGCGAATCACGTTATTTCGCTGAATTTCATCGTTTCATGTATGATTCTTGATATAACCATGATTTAGCGAAGACTTAGCTTAATTTTGATGTTTTCATAGATATCAAGCTACTTTCACTGCGAAACACGTTATTTCGTTGAATTTCAACGTTTCATGAATGTTTCTTGAAATAACCATGATTTAGCGAAGATTCAGATTAATTTTGATGTTTTCATAGATATGTTGCTAATTTCACTGCGAAACAGGTTGTTTGGTTTAATTTCATCGATTCATGACTGTTTCGTGAAATAAACATGATTAAGCAGAGATTTAACTTGATTTTGATGTTTTCATAGATAGCATGCTACTTTCACTGCGAAACACGTTATTTCGTTGAATTTCATCGTTTGATGAATTTTTCGCGAAATAGACTTTATTTAGCGAAGATTTAGCTTAATTTTGATGTTTTCATAGATATGTTGCTACTTTCACTGCGAAACAGGTTATTTGGTTTAATTTCATCGATTCATGACTGTTCCGTGAAATAAACATGATTAAACAGAGATTTAACTTGAATTTGATGTTTTCGAAGATATCATGCTACTTTCACTGCGAAACACGTTATTTCGTTGTATTTCAACGTCCATGAATGTTTCGTGTAATAACAATGATTTATCGAAAATTTAGCTTAATTACGATGTTTTCATAGTTATTAAGCTACTTTCACTGCGAAATCCGTCATTTCGTCGAATTTCATGGTTTCATATATGTATCGCGAAGTAAACATGGTTTAGCGAAGATTTAGGTCAATTTTGGTGTTTTCTTAGATATCTAGCTACTTTCACTGGGAAACACATTAAATCGTTGAATTTCGTCGTCCATGAATGTTTCGCGTAATAACAATGATTTATCGAAGATTTAGCTTAATTTTGAAGTTTACATGGATATCCAGCTACTTTCACTGGTAAACACGTTATTTCGTTGAATATCGTCGTTTCATGAATGTTTCGTGACCATGATTTAGTGAAGATTTGACTTAATTTTGAGGTGTTCATGGATATCAAGCTACTTTCAATGCGAAACACGTTATTTCGTTGAATTTCGTCGATTCATGAATGTTTCGCGAAATAAACATTATTTAGAGGAGGGTAAGCTTAATTCTGATGTTTTCATATATAACTTGCTACTTTCACTGCGAAACACGTTATTTCGTTGAATTTCATCGTTTGATGAATGTTTCGTGAAATAAACTTGATTTAGCGGAGATTTAGCTTAATTTTGATGTTTTCTTAAATATCTTGCTACTTTCACTGGGAAACACATTATTTCATTGAATTTCATCGTATGATGAATGTTTCGTGAAATAAACATGACTTAGCAGTGATTTAGCTTAATTTTGATGTTTTCATAGATATTTTGCTACTTTCATGGTAACACGTTATTTCGCTGAATTTCATCGTTTCATGACTTTTTCGTTAAATAATCATGATTTATCGGAGATTTATCTTAATTTTGATGTTTTCATATATATCTTGCTACTTTCACTGCGAAACACGTTATTTGGTTGAATTTCATCGTTTGATGAATGTTTCATGGAATAAACATGATTTAGAGGAGATTTAGCTTAATTTTGATGTTTTCATAGATATCTTGCAACTTTCACAGGGAAACACGTTATTTCGTTGAAATTCATCGTTTGATGAATTTTTCGTGAAATAAACTTGATTTAGCGAAGATAAAGCTTAATTTTGATGTTTTCATAGAAATCTTGCTACTTTCACTGCGAAATAGGTTATTTCGTTGAATTTCATCGATTCATGAATGTTTCGTGAAATATTCATGATTTATCGAAGATTTAGCTTAATTTTGATGTTTTCATGTATATCTAGCTACTTTCACTGGATAACACGTTATTTCGTTGAATTTCACCGTTTCTTGAATGTTCGAGAAATAAACCTGATTTAGCAGAGATTTAACTTAATTTTGATGTTTTCATAGATTTCAAGCTACTTTCACAGCGAAAAACGTTATTTCGTTCAATTTCATCGTTTCATGAATGCTTCGTGAAATAACCATGATTTAACGAAGATTTAGCTTAATTTTGATATTTCATGGATATCTAACTTCTTTCACTGCGAAACACGCTATTTCGTTAAATTTCATCGTTTCATGAATGTTTCGTGAAATAACCATGATTTAATGAAGATTTAGCTTAATTTTGATATTTCATGGATATCTAACTTCTTTCACTGCGAAACACGCTATTTCGTTGAATTTCATCGTTTCATGAATGTTTCGTGAAATAACCATGATTTAATGAAGATTTAGCTTAATTTTGATATTTCATGGATATCTAACTTCTTTCACTACGAAACAGGCCATTTCATCGTTTCATGATTGTTTCGTGATTTAACCAGGATTTAGCGAAGATTCAGCTTAATTTTGATGTTTTCATAGATATCTTGCTACTTTCACAGCGAACACGATACTACGCTGAATTTGATCGTTTCATGAATGTTTCTTGAAATAACCATGATTTAGCGATGATTTAGTCTAATTTTGATGTTTTCATGGATATCTAGCTACTATAACTGCTAAACACGTTAATTCGTTTAATTTCGTCGTTTCATGAGTGTTTCGTGAAATAACCATGATTTAACGATGATTTAGCTTAATATTGATGTTTTCATGGATACATAGCTTCTTTCACTGGTAAACACGTTATTTCGTTTAATTCCGTCGTTTCAGGAATGTTTCGTGAAATAACAATGTTAAAGCGAAGATTTAGCTTAATATTGATGTTTTCATGCATATCTAGCTACTTTCACAGGGAAACACGTTATTTCGCTGATTTCGTCGTTTCATCAATGTTTTGTGAAATAACCATGATTTGGCGAAGATTAAGCTTAATTTTTACGTTTTCATGGATATCTTGCTACTTTCACTGCAAAACTCGTTATTTCGTTGAATTTCATCGTTTCATGAATGTTTCGTGAAATAAACATGATTTTGCTGAGATTTAGATTAATTATGCTGTTTTCATAGATATTTCGCTATCTAGCTAATTTCACTGCAAAACACGTTTTTTCATTGAATTTCATCGTTCCATGAATGTTTCGTGAAATAATCAAGATTTAGCGAAGATTCAGCTTATTTTTGATGTTTTCATACATATCTTGCTACTTTCATTGCGAAACACGTTATTACGTTGAATTTCATCGTTTCATGAATGTTTCGTGAAATTACAAAGATTTTGCGAAGATTTAGCTTTATTTAGGTGTTTTCATAGATATCTAAAAATATTCACTGCGAAAAACGTTATTTCGTTCAATTTCATCGTTTCATGTATGTTTCGTGAAGTAGCCATGATTTAACGAAGTTTTAGCTTAGTTTTGATATTTCATGGATATCTAACTTCTTTCACTGCGAAACACGACATTTCGTTGAATTACTTCGTTACATGAATGTTTCGTGAAACAGTCATGATTTAGCAAAGATTTAACTTAATTTCGTTGTTTTCATGGATATCTAATAATTTGACTGCGAAACACGTTATTTCGCTGAATTTCATCGTTTCATGTATTATTCTTGATATAACCATGATTTAGCGAAGATTTAGCTTATTTTAATATATCATGGATATCTAACTACTTTCACTGCGAAACACGTTATTTCGTTGAATTTCATTGTTTCATGAATGTTTCCTGAAATAAGCATGATTTAGCGAAGATTTAGCTTAATTTTGATGATTTCATAGTTATCAAGCTACTTCCACTGCGAAACACGTTATTTTGTTGAATATCGTCCTTTCATGAATGTTTTGTGAAATAACCATGATTTAGCGGATATTTAGCTTAATTTTTATGTTTTGATGGATATCTAAATACTTTGACTGCGAAACAAGTTATTTCGCTGAATTTAATCGTTACATGAATATTTCGTGAAATAAACATTATTTAGAGTAGATATAGCTTAATTTTGATGTTTTCTTATATATCTTGATACATTCACTGCGAAACACGTTATTTCGCTGATTTCGTCGTTTCATGAATGTATTGTGAAATAACCATGACTTTGCGAAGATTTAGCTTAATCTCTATGTTTTCATGGATATCTAGTTATTTCACTGCGAAACACGTTATTACGTTGAATACCATCGTTTCCTGAATGTTTCGTGAAATAACCATGATTTAGCTGAGATTTAGATTAATTATGATGTTTTCATAGATATCAAGCTTCTTTCACTGCGAAACACGATATTTCGTTGTCTTTCATCGTTTCATGAACTTTCTTGAAATAACCATGATTTATCGAAGTTTATCTTAATTTTGATGTTTCCACAGATATCATGCTACATTCACCGCGAAACACATTATTTCGCTGAATTTCACCGTTCCATGAAAGTTTCTTGACATAACCATGATTAAGCGAAGATTTAGCTGAATTTTGATGTTTTCATGGATATCTAGCTACTATCACTGCCAAACACGTTATTTCGTTGAATTTCATCGTTTCATGAATGTTTCGAGAAATAAACATAATTTAGCGGAGATTTAGCTTAATTTTGATGTTTACATGGATATCCAGCTACTTTCACAGGTAAACACGTTATTTCGTTGTATATCGTCTTTTCATGAAAGTTTCGTGAGCATGATTTAGTGAAGATTTGACTTAATTTTGAGGTTTTCATGGATATCAAGCTACTTTCAATGCGAAGGACGTTATTTCGTTGAATTTCGTCGATTCATGAATGTTTCGCGAAATAAACATTATTTAGAGGAGGGTTAGCTTAATTTTGATGTTTTCATATATAACTTGCTACTTTCACTGCGAAACTCGTTATTTCGTTGAATTTCATCGTTTTATGAATGTTTCGTGAAATAAACTTGATTTAGCGGAGATTTAGCTTAATTTTGATGTTTTCTTAAATATCTTGCTACTTTCACTGGGAAACACATTATTTCGTTGAATTTCAACGTATGATGAATGTTTCGTGAAATAAACTTGCTTTAGCGGAGATTTAGCTTAATTTTGTTGTTTTCATGGATATCTAGCTACTTTCACAGCGATTAACGTTATTTCGTTGAATTTAATTGTTTCATGAATATTTCGTGAAATGACCATGATTTAATGAAGATTTAGCTTAATTTTCATGTTTTCATAGGTATCAAGCTACTTTCACTGCGAAACAGGTTATTTCGTTGAATTGCATCGTTACATGAGTGTTTCGTGACAAGACCATGATTTAGCGAAGAATTAGCTTAATATTGATGTTTTCATAGCTATCAAGCTATTTTCACTGCGAAACACGTTATGTTGTTGAATTTCATCGTATGATGAATGTTTCGTGAAATAAACATGAATCAGCTGAGATTTAGCTTAATATTGATGTTTTCGTGGATAACTATCTACTTTCACTGCGAAACATGTTATTTGGTTGAATTTCATCGTTTCATGAATATTTCGTGTAATAACCATGATTTAGCGAAGATTTAGCCTAATTGTGATGTATACATTCATATCATGCTTCTTTCACTGCGAAACACGTTACTCCGTTGAATTTCATCATTTCATGAATGTTTCGTGAAATAACCATGATTTAGCGAAGATTTAGCTTAATTTTGATGTTTTCATGGATATCTAGCTACTTTCACAGCGAAACTCGTTATTTCGTTGAATTTCATAGTTTCATGAATGTTTCGTGAAATAACCATGATTTAGCGGATATTTATCAAATTTTGATGTTTTCTAAGATATCAAGCTACTTTCACTGCGAAACACGTTATTTCGTTGAATTTCATCGTTTCATGAATGTTTCGTGAAATAACCAAGGTTTAGCGATGATTTAGCTTAATTTTGATGTTTTCATGGATATCTAGCTACTTCCACAGCGATCACGTTATTTCGTTGAATTTCATCGATTCATGAATATTTCGTGAAATAACCATGATTTAGTTGAGATTTGGTTTAATTTTGATATTTCATGCAAAACTATCTACTTTCACTACGAATCACGTTATTACGTTGATTTTCATCGTTTCATGAATGTTTCGTCAAATAACCATTATTTGGCGAAGATTTAGCTTAATTTTGATATTTTCATGCAAATCAAGCTTACACTGCGAAACACATTATTTCGTTGAATTTCATCGTTTCATGAATGTCTCATGAATGAACCATGATTTAGCGAAGATTTAGTTAGGTTTTGATGTTTTCATGGATATCTAGCTACTATCACTGCGAAACACGTTATTTCGTTGAATTTCATCGTTTCATGAATGTTTTTTGAAAAAACATGTTATAGAGGATATTTAGCTTAATTCTGATGGTTTCATAGATATCAAGCTACTTTCACTGCGAAACACGTTATTTCGTTGAATTTCATCGTTTCATGAGAGTTTCGTGACAAGACCATGATTTAGCGAAGATTTAGCCTAATTTTGATGTTTTCATTCATATCATGCTTCTTTCACTGCGAAACACGTTAGTCGGTTGAATTTCATCGTTTCATGAATGTTTCGTGAAATAACCAAGGTTTAGCGATGATTTAGCTCAATTTTGATGTTTTCATGGATATCTAACTATTTTCATAGCGACCACGTTATTTCGTTGAATTTCATCGATTCATGAATATTACGTGAAATAACCATGATTTAGTTGAGATTTAGATTAATTTCGATATTTCATGCATAACTATCTACTTTCACTGCGAATCACGTTATTACGTTGAATTTCATCGTTTCATGAATGTTACGAGAAATAACCATGATTTAGCGAAGATTTAGCCTAATTTTGATGTTTGCATTCATATCATGCATCTTTCACTGCGAAACACTTTATTTCGCTGAATTTCATCGTTTCATGAATGATTCGTGAAATAACTATGATTTAGCGAAGATTTAAACTAATTTTGATGGTTTCATAGATATCAAGCTTCTTTCACTGCGAAACACGTTATTTCGTTGAATTTCATCGTTTCATGAATGTTTCGTGAAATAAACATGATTCTGCTGAGATTTAGCATAATTTTGATGTTGTCATAGATAATTTGCTACTTACACTGCGAAACACGTTATTTCGTTGAATTTCATCGTTTCATGAACGATTCGTGAAATAACCGTGATTTAGCGGATATGCAGCATAATTTTGATTTTTTCATAGATATCAAGCTTCATTCAGAGCGAATCTCGTTATTTCGTTGAATTTCATCGTTTCATGAATGTTTCGTGAAATAAACATGATTTAGCGAAGAAATGAGCTTAATTTTGATGTTTTCATAGATTTCAAGCTACTTTCACTGCGAAACAGGTTATTTCGTTGAATTACAAATTTTCATGATTCTTACGTGAAATAACCATGATTTAGCGAAGATTTAGCTTAATTTCGAAGTTTTCATGGATATCTAGCTACTTTCAAAGCGATACACGTTGTTTCGTTGAAATTCATCGTTTCTTGTTTGTTTCGAGGAATAATCATGATTTAGCGAAGATTTAGCTTAAGTTTGATGTTTTCAAAGATTTCAAACTACTTTCACTGCGAAACAGGTTATTTCGTACAATTTCAAATTTTCATGATTCTTACGTGAAATAACCATGATATAGCGAAGATTTAGCTTAATATCGAAGTTTTCATGGATATCTAGCTACTTTCACAGCGATACACGTTGGTTCGTTGAAATTCAACGTTTCTTGTTTGTTTCGAGGAATAAACATGATTAGGCGGAGATTTAGCTTAATTCTGATGTTTTCATAGATATCGAGCAACTTTCACTGCGAAACGCGTTATTTCGTCGAATTTAATCGTTTCATGAATGTTTCGTGAAATAACCATGATTTAGCGAAGATTTAGCTTAATTTTGATGATTTCATAGACATCACGCTTACACTGCGAAACACGTTATTTCGTTGAATTTCAACGTTTCATGAATGTTTCGTGAATTAACCAAGATTTAGAGAAGTGACAGCTTAATATTGATGTTTTCATACATATCATGCTACTTTCACTGCGAAACAAGTTATTTCGCTGAATTACATCGATTCATGAGTGTTTCTTGAATTAACATTGATTTAGCGTGGATTTAGCCTAATTTTGATTTTTTCATGGATATCTAGCTACTTTCACTGCGATAAACGTTGTTTCGTTGAAATTCATCGTTTCTTGTTTGTTTCGAGGAATAAACATGATTTAGCGGAGATTTAGCTTAATTTTGTGTTTTCATGGATATCAAACTACTTTCACTGCGAAACACGTTATTTCGTTGAATTTCATCGTATGATGAATGTTTCGTGAAATAAACATGAAATAGCTGAGATTTAGCTTAATTTTGATGTTTTCATGGATAACTATCTACTTTCACTACGAAACAGGTTATTTCGTTGAATTTCATAGTTGCACGAATATTTCGTGTAATAACCATGATATAGCGAAGATTTAGCCTAATTTTGATGTTTACATTCGCATCATGCTTCTTTCACTGCGAAACACGTTATTTCTCTGAATGCCTTCGTTTCATGAACTTTTCGTGAATTAACAAAGATTTACGAAAGTTACAGCTCAATTTTGATGTTTTCATACATATCTTGCTACATTCACTGCGAAACACGTTAGTCCGTTGAATTTCATCGTTTCATGAATGTTTCGTGAAATAACCATGATTTAGAGAAGATTTAGCTTGATTTTGATGTTGTCATGTATATCTAGCTACTTTCAAAGCGAAACTCGTTATTTCGTTGAACTTCATAGTTGAATTTCATGAATGGTTTGTGAAATAACCATGATTTACCAAATATTTAGCTTAATATTGATAATTTCATAGATATCCAGCTACTTTCACTGCGAAACACGTTATTTCGTTGAATTTCATAGTTTCATGAGTGTTTCGTGAAATAACCATGATTTAACGGATATTTAGCTGATTTTGATGTTTTCTAAGATATGAAGTTACTTTCATTGCGAAACACGTTATTTCGTTGAATTTCATCGTTTCATGAATGTTTCGTGAAATAACCAAGGTTTAGCGATGATTTAGCTTACTTTTGATGTTTTCATGGATATCTAGCTACATTCACAGCGAACACGTTATTTCGTTGAATTTCATCTATTCATGAATATTTCGTGAAATAACCATGATTTAGTTGAGATTTAGCTTAATTTTGATATTTCATGCATAACTATCCACTTTCACTGCGAATCACGTTATTTCGTTGAATTTCATCTTTTCATGAATGTTTGGAGAAATAACCATGATTTAGCGAAGATTTAGCCTAATTTTGATGTTTTCATTCATATCATGCATCTTTCGCTGTGAAAAACGTTATTTCGCTGAATTTCATCGTTTCATGAATGTTTCGTGAAATAACCAAGGTTTAGCGATGATTTAGCTTACTTTTGATGTTTTCATGGATATCTAGCTACTTTCACTGCGATACACGTTGTTTCGTTGAAATTCATCGTTTCTTGTTTGTTTCGAGGAATAAACATGATTTAGCGGAGATTTAGCTTAATTTTGATGTTTTCATTGATATCAAACTACTATCACTGCGAAACACGTTATTTCGTTGAATTTCATGGTATGATGAATGTTTCGTGAAATAAACATGAATCAGCTGAGATTTAGCTTAATTTTGATGTTTTCATGGATAACTATCTACTTTCACTACGAACATGTTATTTCGTTGAATTTCATCGTTTCATGAATATTTCGTAAAATAAACATGATTTGGCGAAGATTTAGCCTAATTTTGATGTTTTCAAGGATATGTAGCTTCTTTCACAGCGAAACTCGTTATTTTGTTGAATTTCATAGTTTCATGTATGTTTCGTGAAATAACCATGATTTAGCGGATATTTAGCTGATTTTGATGTTTTCATTGATATCAAACTACTTTCACTGCGAAACACGTTATTTCATTGAATTTCATCGTATGATGAATGTTTCGTGAAATAAACATGAATCAGCTGAGATTTAGCTTATTTTTGATGTTTTCATGGATATCTAGCTACTTTCACAGCGAACACGTTATTTCGCTGAATTACATCGTTTCATGAGTGTTTCTTGTATTAACCTTGATTTAGCGTAGATTTAGCTTAATTTTGATGTTTTCATGGATATCAAGCTACTCTCACTGCAATACACGTTGTTTCGTTGAAATTCATCGTTTCTTGTTTGTTTCGAGGAATAAACATGATTTAGCGGACATTTAGCTTAATTTTGATGTTTTCGTGGATATCAAACTACTTTCACTGCGAAACACGTTATTTCATTGAATTTCATCGTATGATGAATGTTTCGTGAAATAAACATGAATCAGCTGAGATTTAGCTCATTTTTGATGTTTTCATGGATAACTATCTACTTTCACTTCCAATCATGTTATTTCGTTGAATTTCATAGTTGCACGAATATTTCGTGTAATAACCATGATTTAGCGAAGATTTAGCCTAATTTTGATGTTTACATTCGTATCATGCTTCTCTCACTGCGAAACACGTTATTTCGCTGAACGTCATCGTTTCATGAACGTTTTGTGAATTAACAAAGATTTGCGAAAGTTACAGCTCAATTTTGATGTTTTCATACATATCTTGCTACTTTCACGGCGAAACACGTTAGTCCGTTGAATTTCATCGTTTCATGAATGTTTCGTGAAATAACCATGATTTAGCGAAGATTTAGCTTAATTTTGATGTTGTCATGGATATCTAGCTAATTTCACGGCGAAACACGTTAGTCCGTTGAATTTCATCGTTTCATGAATGTTTCGTGAAATAACCATGATTTAGCGAAGATTTAGCTTAATTTTGATGTTGTCATGGATATCTAGCTAATTTCACGGCGAAACACGTTAGTCCGTTGAATTTCATCGTTTCATGAATGTTTCGTGAAATAACCATGATTTAGCGAAGATTTAGCTTAATTTTGATGTTGTCATGGATATCTAGCTAATTTCACGGCGAAACACGTTAGTCCGTTGAATTTCATCGTTTCATGAATGTTTCGTGAAATAACCATGATTTAGCGAAGATTTAGCTTAATTTTGATGTTGTCATGGATATCTAGCTAATTTCACAGCGAAACACGCTATTTCGTTGAATTTCAGCGATTCATGAATATTTCGTGAAATAACCATGATTTAGTTGAGATTTAGCTTAATTTTGATATTTCATGCATAACTATCCACTTTCACTGCCAATCACGTTATTTCGTTGAATTTCATCTTTTCATGAATGTTTCGAGAAATAACGATGATTTAGCGAAGATTTAGCCTAATTTTGATGTTTTCATTCATATCATGAATCTTTCCCTGCGAAACACGTTATTCCGCTGAATTTCATCGTTTCACGAATGTTTCTTGAAATAACCATGATTTAGCGAAGATTCAGCTAAATTTTGATGTTTTCATAGATATCAAGCTACTTTCACTGCGAAACACGTTTTTGCGTTGAATTTCATCGTTTCATGAATATTTCGTGAAATAACTATGATTGAGCGAAGATTTAGCCTAATTTTTATGTTTTCATGGATATCTAGCTAATTTCACAGCGAAACACGTTATTTCGTTCAATTTCAGCGTTTCATGAATGTTTCGTGAAATAACCATGATTTACCAAATATTTAGCTTAATTTTGATGTTTTCATAGATATCCAGCTACTTTCAATGCGAAACACGTTATTTCGTTGAATTTCAGCGTTTCATGAATGTTTCGTGAAATAACCATGATTTACCAAATATTTAGCTTAATTTTGATGTTTTCATAGATATCCAGCCACTTTCAATGCGAAACACGTTATTTCGTTGAATTTCATCGTTTCATGAATGTTTCGTAAAACAAACATGATTTAGCGAAGATTTAGCTTAATTTTGATGTTTTCATTTATATCTAGCTACTTTCACTGCGAAACACGTTACTTCGTTGAATTTCATAGTATGATGAAGGTTTCGTGAAATAAGGATGATTCAGCGGAGATTTAGCTTAATTTCGATGTTTTCACGAATATCTAAATACTTTCACTGTGAAACACGTAATTTCGTTGAATTTCATCGTTTCATGAATGTTTCGTGAAATAACCATGATTCAGCGTTGATTTAGGCTAATCTTGATGTTTACTTGGATATCTAGCTACTATCACTGCGAAACACCATATTTGGTTGAATTTCATCGTTTAATGGATGTTTCGTGAAATAACCATGATTAAGCGAATATATAGCCTAATTTTGATATTTTCATAGATACCTTGCTACTTTCACTGCGAAACACGTTATTTCTATGAATTTCATCGTATGATGAAGGTTTCGTGGAATAAACATGATTCAGCGGAGATTTAGACTAAATATGATGTTTTCATGGATATCTAACTACTTTCTCTGCGATACACGTTATTTCGTTGAATTTCATGTTTTCATGAATGTTTCGTGAAATAACCATGATTTAGCGAAGATTTAGCCAAATTTTGATGTTTACATGAATATCTAGTTACTTTCACTGCGAAATAAGTTATTTCGTTGAATTTCATCGTTTCAAGAATGATTCGTGTAACAACCATGATATAGCGGATGTTTAGCTCAACTTTGATGTTTCATAGGTTTCAAGCTACTTTCACTGCGAAGCACATTATTTCGTGAATTTCATCATTTCATGAATGCTTCGTGAAATAACCATGATTTAGGGGAGATTGAGCTTAATTTTGATGATTTCATCGATATCTTGCTACTTTCACTGCGAAACACGAGATTTCGTTGAATTTCATCGTATGATGAAGGTTTCGTGAAATAACCATGATTTAGGGAAGATTTAGCTTAATTTTGATGTTTCATAGATATCAAGCTACTTTCACTGAGTAACCGTTATTTCGTTCAATTTCATCGTTTAAAGAATGTTTCGTGAAATGACCATGATTTAGCGGATATTTAGCAGCTTTTGATGTTTTCTAAGATATCAAGCTACTTTCACTGCGAAACACGTCATTTCGTTGAATTTCATCGTTTCATGAATGTTTCGTGAAATAACCATGATTTACCAAATATTTAGCTTAATTTTGATGTTTTCATAGATATCCAGCTACCTTCAATGCGAAACACGTTATTTCGTTGAATTTCATCGTTTCATGAATGTTTCATAAAACAAACATGATTTAGCGAAGATTTAGCTTAATTTTGATGTTTTCATTTATATCTAGCTACTTTCACTGCGAAACACGTTACTTCGTTCAATTTCATCGTTTCATGAATGTTTCGCGAAATAACCATGATTTAGCGGATATTTAGGTGATTTTGATGTTTTCTAAGATATCAAGCTACTTTCACTGCGAAACACGTCATTTCGTTGAATTTCATCGTTTCATGAATGTTTCGTGAAATAACCAAGGTTTAGCGATTATTTAGCTTACATTTGATGTTTTCATGGATATCTAGCTACTTTCACAGCGATCACGTTATTTCGTTGAATTTCAGCGATTCATGAATATTTCGTGAAATAACCATGATTTAGTTGAGATTTAGCTTAATTTTGATATTTCATGCATAACTATCCACTTTCATTGCCAATCACGTTATTTCGTTGAATTTCTTCTTTTCATGAATGTTTCGAGAAATAACGATGATTTAGCGAAGATTTAGCCTAATTTTGATGTTTTCATTCATATCATGCATCTTTCCCTGCGAAACACGTTATTCCGCTGAATTTCATCGTTTCACGAATGTTTCTTGAAATAACCATGATTTAGCGAAGATTCAGCTAAATTTTGATGTTTTCATAGATATCAAGCTACTTTCACTGCGAAACACGTTTTTGCGTTGAATTTCATCGTTTCATGAATATTTCGTGAAATAACTATGATTTAGCGAAGATTTAGCCTAATTTTTATGTTTTCATGGATATCTAGCTAATTTCACAGCGAAACACGTTATTTCGTTCAATTTCAGCGTTTCATGAATGTTTCGTGAAATAACCATGATTTACCAAATATTTAGCTTAATTTTGATGTTTTCATAGATATCCAGCTACTTTCAATGCGAAACACGTTATTTCGTTGAATTTCATCGTTTCATGAATGTTTCGTAAAACAAACATGATTTAGCGAAGATTTAGCTTAATTTTGATGTTTTCATTTATATCTAGCTACTTTCACTGCGAAACACGTTATTTCGTTAAATTTCATCGTTTCATGAATGTTTCTTGAAATAACCATGATTTAGCGAAGATTTAGCTTAATTTTCATGTTTCCATAGATATCAAGCTTACACTGCGAACCACGTTATTTCGTTGAATTTCATCGTTTCATGAATGTCTCATGAATGAACCATGATTTAGAGAAGATTTAGCTAAGTTTTGATGTTTTCAAGGATATCTAGCTACTATCACTGCGAAACACGTTATTTCGTTGAATTTCATCGTTTCATGAATGTTTCTTGAAAAAACATGTTTTAGAGGATATTTAGCTTAATTTTGATGGTTTCATAGATATCAAGCTACTTTCACTGCGAAACACGTTATTTCGTCGAATTTCATCGTTTCATGAATGTTTCGTGCAATAAACATGATTCTGCTGAGATTTAGCATAATTTTGATGTTTTCATAGATAACTTGGTACTTACACCGCGAAACACGATATTTCGTTGAATATCAATCGATTCATGAATGTTTCGTGAAATAACCATGATTTAGCGGAGATTTAACTTAATTTTGATGATTTCATAGATATCTTTCTACTTTCACTGCGAAACACGATATTACGTTGAATTTCATCGATTAAAGCATGTTTCGTGAAATAAACACGTTTCATCGGAGATTAAGACTAAATTTGATGTTTTCATGGATATGTACCTACTTTCTCTGCGATACACGTTATTTCGTTGAATTTCATGGTTTCATGAATGTTTCGTGAAATAACCATGATTTAGCGAAGATTTAGCCAAATTTTGATGTTTACATGATTATCTAGTTACTTTCACTGCGAAATAAGTTATTTCGTTGAATTACATCGTTTCAAGAATGATTCGTGAAACAACCATGATATAGCGGATGTTTAGCTCAATTTTGATGTTTTCATAGGTTTCAAGCTACTTTCACTGCGTAACCGTTATTTCGTTCAATTTCATTGTTTCATGAATATTTCGTGAAATAACCATGATTTAGCGGATATTTAGCTGATTTTGATGTATTCTAAGATATCAAGCTACTTTCACTGCGAAACACGTCATTTCGTTGAATTTCATCGTTTCATGAATGTTTCGTGAAATAACCAAGGTTTAGCGATGATTTAGCTTACTTTTGATGTTTTCATGGATATCTAGCTACTTTCACAGCGAACACGTTATTTCGTTGAATTTCAGCGATTCAAGAATATTTCGTGAAATAACCATGATTTAGTTGAGATTTAGCTTAATTTTGATATTTCATGCATAACTATCCACTTTCACTGCCAATCACGTTATTTCGTTGAATTTCATCTTTTCATGAATGTTTCGAGAAATAACCATGATTTAGCGAAGATTTAGCCTAATTTTGATGTTTTCATTCATATCATGCATCTTTCGCTGCGAAACACGTTATTCCGCTGAATTTCATCGTTTCATGAATGTTTCGTGAAATAACCATGATTTAGCGATGATTCAGCTAAATTTTGATGTTTTCATAGATATCAAGCTTTCACTGCGAAACACGTTTTTGCGTTGAATTTCATCGTTTCATGAATATTTCGTGATATAACTATGATTTAGCGAAGATTTAGCCTAATTTTTATGTTTTCATGAATAACTAGCTAATTTCACAGCGAAACACGTTATTTCTTTCAATTTCAGCGTTTCATGAATGTTTCGTGAAATAACCATGATTTACCAAATATTTAGCTTAATTTTGATGTGTTCATAGATATCCAGCTACTTTCAATGCGAAACACGTTATTTCGTTGAATTTCATCGTTTCATGAATGTTTCGTAAAACAAACATGATTTAGCGAAGATTTAGCTTAATTTCGATGTTTTCATTTATATCTAGCTACTTTCACTGCGAAACACGTTACTTCGTTCAATTTCATCGTTTCATGAATTTTTCGCGAAATAACCATGATTTAGCGAAGATTTAGCCAAATTTTGATGTTTACATGAATATCTAGCTACTTTCACTGCGAAATAAGTTATTTCGTTGAATTTCATCGTTTCATGAATGATTCGTGAAATAACCATGATATAGCGGAGATTTAGCTCAATATTGATGTTTTCATAGGTATCAAGCTACTTTCACTGCGAAACACATTATTTCATGAATTTCATCATTTCATGAATGTTTCGTGAAATGACCATGATTTAGGGGAGATTGAGCTTAATTTTGATGTTTTCATCGATATCTTGCTACTTTCACTGCGAAACACGTTATTTCGTTGAATTTCATAGGATGATGAAGGTTTCGTGAAATAAGGATGATTCAGCGGAGATTTAGCTTAATTTCGATGTTTTCACGAATATCTAACTACTTTCACTGTGAAACACGTAATTTCGTTGAATTTCATCGTTTCATGAATGTTTCGTGAAATAACCATGATTCAGCGTTGATTTAGGCTAATCTTGATGTTTACTTGCATATCTAGCTACTATCACTGCGAAACACCATATTTGGGTGAATTTCATCGTTTAATGGATGTTTCGTGAAATAACCATGATTTAGCGAATATATAGCCTAATTTTGATATTTTCATAGATACCTTGCTACTTTCACTGCGAAACACGTTATTTCTATGAATTTCATCGTATGATGAAGGTTTCGTGGAATAAACATGATTCAGCGGAGATTTAGACTAAATATGATGTTTTCATGGATATCTAACTACTTTCTCTGCAATACACGTTATTTCGTTGAATTTCATGTTTTCATGAATGTTTCGTGAAATAACCATGATTTAGCGAAGATTTAGCCAAATTTTGATGTTTACATGAATATCTAGTTACTTTCACTGCGAAATAAGTTATTTCGTTGAATTTCATCGTTTCAAGAATGATTCGTGAAACAACCATGATATAGCGGATGTTTAGCTCAACTTTGATGTTTCATAGGTTTCAAGCTGCTTTCACTGCGAAACACATTATTTCGTGAATTTCATCATTTCATGAATGCTTCGTGAAGTAACCATGATTTCGGGGAGATTGAGCTTCATTTTGATGATTTCATCGATATCTTGCTACTTTCACTGCGAAACACGAGATTTCGTTGAATTTCATCGTATGATGAAGGTTTCATGAAATAACCATGATTTAGGGAAGATTTAGCTTAATTTTGATGTTTCATAGATATCAAGCTACTTTCACTGAGTAACCGTTATTTCGTTCAATTTCATCGTTTCAAGAATGTTTCGTGAAATGACCATGATTTAGCGGATATTTAGCAGCTTTTGATGTTTTCTAAGATATCAAGCTACTTTCACTGCGAAACACGTCATTTCGTTGAATTTCATCGTTTCATGAATGTTTCGTGAAATAACCAAGGTTTAGCGATGATTTAGCTTACTTTTGATGTTTTCATGGATATCTAGCTACTTTCACAGCGGACACGTTATTTCGTTGAATTTCAGCGATTCATGAATATTTCGTGAAATAACCATGATTTAGTTGAGATTTAGCAAATTTTGATATTTCATGCATAACTATCCACATTCACTGCCAATCACGTTATTTCGTTGAATTTCATCTTTTCATGAATGTTTCGAGAAATAACCATGATTTAGCGAAGATTTAGCCTAATTTTGATGTTTTCATTCATATCATGCATCTTTCGCTGCGAAACACGTTATTCCGCTGAATTTCATCGTTTCATGAATGTTTCGTGAAATAACCATGATTTAGCGATGATTCAGCTAAATTTTGATGTTTTCATAGATATCAAGCTTTCACTGCGAAACACGTTTTTGCGTTGAATTTCATCGTTTCATGAATATTTCGTGAAATATCTATGATTTAGCGAAGATTTACCCTAATATTTATGTTTTCATGAATAACTAGCTAATTTCACAGCGAAACACGTTATTTCGTTCAATTTCATCGTTTCATGAATGTTTCTTGAAAAAACATGTTTTAGAGGATATTTAGCTTAATTTTGATGGTTTCATAGATATCAAGCTACTTTCACTGCGAAACACGTTATTTCGTTGAATTTCATCGTTTCATGAATGTTTCGTGAATAAACATGATTCTGCTGAGATTTAGCATAATTTTGATGTTTTCATAGATAACTTGGTACTTACACCGCGAAACACGATATTTCGTTGAATATCATCGATTCATGAATGTTTCGTGAAATAACCATTATTTAGCGGAGATTTAGCTTAATTTTGACGATTTTATAGATATCTTTCTACTTTCACTGCGAAACACGTTATTACGTTGAATTTCATCCTATAAAGCATGTTTGGTGAAATAAACACGTTTCATCGGAGATTAATACTAAATTTGATGTTTTAATGGATATGTACCTACTTTCTCTGCGAAACACGTTATTTCGTTGAATTTCATTGTTTCATGAATGTTTCGCGAAATAACCATGATTTAGCGAAAATTTAGCCAAATTTTGATGTTTACATGAATATCTAGCTACATTCACTGAGAAATAACTTATTTCCTTGAATTTCATCGTTTCATGAATGATTCGTGAAATAACCATGATATAGCGGAGATTTAGCTCAATATTGATGTTTTCATAGGTATCAAGCTACTTTCACTGCGAAACACATTATTTCATGAATTTCATCATTTCATGAATGTTTCGTGAAATAACCATGATTTAGGGGAGATTGAGCTTAATTTTGATGTTTTCATCGATATGTTGCTACTTTCACTGCGAAACACGTTATTTCGTTGAATTTCATCGTATGATGAATGTTTCGTGAAATAAGGATGATTCAGCGGGGATTTAGCTTAATTTCGATGTTTTCATGAATATCTAACTACTTTCACTGTGAAACACGTAATTTCGTTGAATTTCATCGTTTCATGAATGTTTCGTGAAATAACCATGATTCAGCGTTGATTTAGGCTAATCTTGATGTTTACTTGGATATCTAGCTACGATCACTGCGAAACACCATATTTGGTTGAATTTCATCGTTTAATGGATGTTTCGTGAAATAACCATGATTTAGCGAATATATAGCCTAATTTTGATGTTTTCATAGATACCTTGCTACTTTCACTGCGAAACACGTTATTTCGTTGAATTTCATCGTATGATGAAGGTTTCGTGGAATAAACATGATTCAGCGGAGATTTAGACTAAATATGATGTTTTCATGGATATCTAACTACTTTCTCTGCGATACACGTTATTTCGTTGAATTTCATGGTTTCATGAATGTTTCGTGAAACAACCATGGTTTAGGGAAGATTTAGCTATATTTTCATGTTTTCATAGATATCAAGCTACTTTCACTGCGTAACACGTTATTTCGTTGAATTTCATCGTTTCTTAAATGTTTCGTGATTTAACCATGATTTAGCGAACATTTAGTCTAATTCTGTTGTTACCTGGATATCTAGCTACTTTCACTGCGAAACACGTTATTTCGTTGAATTTCATCGTTTCATGAATGTTTCGTGAAATAACCATGATTTTGCGAATATTTATCTTAATTTTGATTTTTTCATATGTATCAAACTACTTTCACTGCGAAACACGTTATTTCGTTGAATTTCATCGTATGATGAAGGTTTCGTGAAATAAACATGATTCAGCGGAGATTTAGCTTAATTTTGATGTTTTCATGGATATCTAACTACTTTCATTGCGAAAGACGTAATTTCGTTTAATTTCGTCGTTCCATGAATGTTTCGTGAAATAACCATGATTTGGCGAAGATTTAGGCTAATTTTGATGATTTCATACATATCTTTCTACTTTCACTGCAAAACACGTTATTACGTTGAATTTCATCGTATAATGCATGTTTCGTGAAATAAACACGTTTCAGCGGAGATTTAGACTAAATATGATGTTTTCATGGATATCTAACTATTTTCTCTGCGAAACACGTTATTTCGTTGAATTTCATGGTTTCATGATTGTTTCGTGAAATAACCATGATTTAGCGAAGATTTAGCCAAAGTTTGATGTTTACATGAATATCTAGCTACTTTCACTGCGAAATAAGTTATTTCGTTGAATTTCATCGTTTCAAGAATGATTCGTGAAACAACCATGATATAGCGGAGGTTTAGCTCAATTTTGATGTTTTCATATGTTTCAAGCTACTTTCACTGCGAAAAACATTATTTCGTGAATTTCATCATTTCATGAATGTTCCGTGAAATAACCATGATTTAGGGGAGATTGAGCTTAATTTTGATGTTTTCGCGATATCTTGCTACTTTCACTGCGAAACACGTGATTTCGTTGAATTTCATCGTATGATGAAGGTTTCGTGAAATAACCATGATTTAGGGAAGATTTAGCTTAATTTTGATGTTTCATAGATATCAAGCTACTTTCACTGCGTAACCGTTATTCCGTTCAATTTCATCGTTTCATGAAAGTTTCGTGAAATAACCATGATTTAGCGGATATTTAGCTGATTTTGATGTTTTCTAAGATATCAAGCTACTTTCACTGCGAAGCACGTCATTTCGTTGAATTTCATCGTTTCAGGAATGTTTCGTGAAATAACCAAGGTTTAGCGATGATTTAGCTTACTTTTAATGTTTTCATGGATATCTAGCTACTTTCACAGCGAACACGTTATTTCGTTGAGTTTCAGCGATTCATGAATATTTCGTGAAATAACCATGGTTTAGTTGAGATTTAGCTTAATTTTGATATTTCATGCATAACTATCCACTTTCACTTCCAATCATGTTATTTCGTTGAATTTCATCTTTTCATGAATGTTTCGAGAAATAACCATGATTGAGCGAAGATTTAGCCTAATTTTGATGTTTTCATTCTTATCATGCATCTTTCGCTGCGAAACACGTTATTCCGCTGAATTTCATCGTTTCATGATTGTTTCGTGAAATAACCATGATTTAGCGAAGATTCAGCTAAATTTTTATGTTTTCATAGATATCAAGCTACTTTCACTGCGAAACACGTTATTACGTTGAATTTCATCGTAAAAAGCATGTTTCGTGAAATAAACACGTTTCATCGGGATTAAGACTAAATTTGATGTTTTCATGGATATGCACCTTCTTTCTCTGCGAAACACGTTATTTCGTTGAATTTCATTGTTTCATGAATGTTTCGCGAAATAACCATGATTTAGCGAAGATTTAGCCAAATTTTGATGTTTACATGAATATCTAGCTACTTTCACTGCGAAATAAGTTATTTCGTTGAATTTCATCGTTTCATGAATGATTCGTGAAATAACCATGATATAGCGGAGATTTAGCTCAATATTGATGTTTTCATTGGTATCAAGCTACTTTCACTGTGAAACACGTAATTTCGTTGAATTTCATCGTTTCATGAATGTTTCGTGAAATAACCATGGTTCAGCGAAGATTTAGGCTAATTTTGATGTTTACTTGGATATCTAGCTACTATCACTGGGAAACACCATATTTGGTTGAATTTCATCGTTTCATGGATGTTTCGTGAAGTAACCATGATTTAGCGAATATATAGCCTAATTTTGATGTTTTCATAGATACCTTGCTACTTTCACTGCGAAACACGTTATTTCGTGGAATTTCATCGTATGATGAAGGTTTCGTGGAATAAAGATGATTCAGCGGAGATTTAGCTTAATTTTGATTTTTTCATATATATCTAACTACTTTCACAGCGAAACACGTTATTTCGATGAATTTCATCGTTTCATTAATGTTTCGTGAAATAACCATGATTTAGGGAAGATTTAGCTTAATTTTGATGTTTTCATAGGTATCAAGCTAATTTCACTGCGTAACCGTTATTTCGTTGAATTTCATCGTTTCTTAAATGTTTCGTGATTTAACCATGATTTAGCGAAGATTTAGCCTAATTATGTTGTTTACCTGGATATCTAACTACTTTCACTGCGAAACACGTTATTTCGTTGAATTTCATCGTTTCATGAATGTTTCGTGAAATAACCATGATTTAGCGAATATTTATCTTAATTTTGATTTTTTCATATATATCAAACTACTTTCACTGCGAAACACGTTATTTCGTTGAATTTCATCGTATGATGAAGGTTTCGTGAAAAAAACATGATGCAGCAGAGATTTAGCTTAATTTTGATGTTTTCATTTATATCTAACTTCTTTCATTACGAAAGACGTAATTTCGTTTAATTTCGTCGTTTCATGAATGTTTCGTGAAATAACCATGATTTGGCGAAGATTTAGGCTAATTTTGATGATTTCATAGATATCTTTCTACTTTCACTTCAAAACACGTTATTACGTTGAATTTTATCGTATAATGCATGTTTCGTGAAATAAACACGTTTCAGCGGAGATTTAGACTAAATATGATGTTTTCATGGATATCTAACTACTTTCTCTGCGAAACACGTTATTTCGTTGAATTTCATGGTTTCATGAATGTTTCGTGAAATAACCATGATTTAGCGAAGATTTAGCCAAATTTTGATGCTTACATGTATATCTAGCTACTTTCACTGCGAAATAAGATATTTCGTTGAATTTCATCGTTTCATGAATGTTTCTTGAAAAAACATGCTTTAGAGGATATTTAGCTTAATTTTGATGGTTTCATAGATATCAAGCAACTTTCACTGCGAAACACGTTATTTCGTTGAATTTCATCGTTTCATGTATGTTTCTTGAAAAAACATGTTTTAGAGGATATTTAGCTTAATTTTGATGTTTTCATAGGTATCTTGCTACTTTCACTGCGAAATACGTTATTTCGTTGAATTTCATCGTTTCAAGATTGTTTCGTGAAATAACCATGATTTAGCGAAAATTTGGCTTAATTTTGATATTTACACGGATATTTAGCTACTTTCACTGCGAAACTCGTTATTTCGTTGAATTTCATCGTTTCTTTAATGTTTCGTGAAATAACCATGATTTGGGGAAGATTTAGGTTAATTTTGATGTTTTCATATATATCAAGCTACTTTCACTGTGTAACACGTTATTTCGTTGAATTTCATCGTTTCTTGAATGTTTCGTGATTTAACCATGATTTAACGAAGACTGAGCTTAATTTTCATGTTTTCATAGATATCAAGCTACTTTCCCGCGACACACGTTATTTCGTTGAATTTCATCATTTCTTGAATGTTTCGTGAAGTACCCATGATTTAGCGGAGATTTAGCTTAATTGTGATGTTTTCGTAGATATCTTGCTACTTTCACTGCGAAACACGTTATTTCGTTGAATTTCATCGTTTAATGCATGTTTCGTGAAAGAAACATGATTCAGCGGAGATTATACTAAAAATGATGTTTTCATGGATATCTAACTAGTTCCTCTGCGAAACACGTTATTTCGTTGAATTTCATTGTTTCAAGAATGTTTCGTGAAATAACCATGATTTAGCGAAGATTTAGCCAAATTTTGATGTTTACATGAATATCTAGCTACTTTCACTGCGATATAAGTCATTTCGTTGAATTTCATCGTTTCATGAATGTTTCGTGAAATAACCATGATTTAGCGGAGGTTTAGCTCAATTATGATGTATTCATATGTATCACGCTACTTTCACTGCGAAACTCATTATTTCGTGAATTTCATCAATTCATGAATGTTCCTTGAAATAAACATGATTTAGGGGAGAGTGTGCTTAATTTTGATGTTTTGATAGATATCTCGCTACTTTCACTGCGAAAAACGATATTTCGTTGAATTTCATCGTATAATGCATGTTTCGTGAAATAAACATGATTCAGCGGAGATTTAGGCTAAATGTGATGATTTCACGAATATCTAACTACTTTCTCTGCGAAACACGTTATTTTGTTGAATTTCATTGTTTCATGAATGTTTCATGAAATAACCATGATTTAGCGAAGATTTATCGAAATTTTGATGTTTACATGAATATCTAGCTACTATCACTGTAAATAAGTTATTTCGTTGAATTTCAACGTTTCATGAATGTTTCGTTAAATAACCATGATTTAGCGGAGGTTTAGCTCAATTATGATGTTTTCATAGGTATCAAGCTACTTTCACTGCGAAACACATTATTTCGTGAGTTTCATCATTTCATGAATGTTTCGTGAAATAACCATGATTTTGGGGAGATTGAGATTCATTTTGATGTTTTCATCGATATCCTGCTACTTTCACTGCGAAACACGTTATTTCGATGAATTTCATCGTATGATGAAGGTTTCGTGAAATAACAATGATTTAGAGGAGATTTAGCTTAATTTTGATGTTTTCATGAATATCTAACTACTTTCACTGCGAAACACGTAATTTCGTTGAATTTAATCGGTTCATGAATGATTCGTGGAGTAACCATGATTTAGCGAAGTAGTAACTTAATTTTGATATTTTCAAAGATACGAAGCTACTTTCACTGCGAAACACGTTATTTAGTTGAATTTCATCGTTTCAAGATTGTTTCGTGAAATAACCATGATTTATCGGAAATTTTGAATAATTTTGGTGTTTACATGCATATCTAGTTACTTTCACTGTGAAACAGGTTATTTCGTTGAATTTCATCGTTTCATGAATTTTTCGTGAAATAACCATGATATAGCGGAGATTTAGCTCAATTTTGATGTTTTCATTGATATCAAGCTACTATCATTGCGAAACACTTTATTCCGTAGAATTTCATCATTTCAGAATGTTTCGTGAAATAACCATGATTTATCGGAGATTTAACTTAATTTTGATGTTTTCATAGATATCATGCTACTTTCACTGCCAAACACGATATTTCGTTGAATTTCATCGTTACATGATTGTTTCCTGAAATAACCATGATTGAGCCAAGATTTAGCTTAATTTTGATGTTTTCATAGATATCAAGCTACTTTCACTGCGTAACCCGTTGTTTCGTTGAATTTCATCGTTTCATGAATGTTTCGTGAAATAACCATGATTTAGCGAAGATTTATATTAATTTTGATGTTTTCATATATATCAAACTACTTTCACTACGTAACACGTTATTTCGTTGAATTTCATCTTTTCATGAATGTTTCGTGAAATAACCGAGATTTAGAGATGATTTAGCCTAATTTTGATATTTACATGGGTATGTAGCTACATTCACTGCGAAACACGTTATTTCGTTGAATTACATCGTTACATGAAATTTTCGTTATATAACAATGATTTAGCGAAGATTTAGCCTTATTATGACCTTTACATGGATACCTATCTTCTTTCACTGCGTAACAGGTTATTTCGTTGAATTTCATCGGTTCATGAATGTTTCGTGCGATAACCATGATTCAGCGAAGGTTATGTTTAATTTTGATGTTTTCATAGATATCAAGCTACTTTCAATGCGAAACAGGTTATTCCGTTTAATTTCATCGTTTCATGAATGATTCATCAAATAACCATGATTTAACGAAAATTTACTTTAATTTTGAAGTTTTCATAGTTATCAAGCTATTTTCACCGCGAAACACGTTATTTCGTTGAATTTCATCGTTTCATGATATTTTCGTGACATTACCATGATTTAGCGGAGATTTAGATTAATTTTGATGTTTTCATGGATATCAAGCTCTTTTCACTGCGAAACACGTTATTACGTTGAATTTCATCGTTTCATGAATGTTTCGTGAAATAACCATGATTTAGGGGAGAATTAGCTTAATTTTGATGCTTTCATAGATATCAAGCTACTTTCACTGCTAAACACGTTATTTCGTTGAATTTCATCGTTTCATGAATGTTTCGTGATTTAACCATGATTTAGCGAAGATTTAGCCTAATTTTGTTGTTTACCTGGACATCTAGCTACTCTCACTGCGAAACACGTTATTTCGTTGAATTTCATCGTCTCATGAATGTTACGTGAAATAACCATGATTTAGCGGAGATTGAGCTTAATTTTGATGTTTACATGTATATCTAGATACTTTCACTACGAAACACGATAACTCGTTGAATTTAATCGGTTCATGAATGATTCGTGGAGTAACCATGATTTTGCGTAGTAGTAACTTAATTTTGATGTTTTCATTGATGCGAAGCTGCTTTCACTGCGAAACACGTTATTTAGATGAATTTCGTCGTTTCAAGATTGTTTTGTGAAATAACCATGATTTAGCGAAAATTTGGCCTAATTTTGATGTTTACATGGATATCTAGCTACTTTCACCGCGTAACACGTTATTTCGTGAATTTCATCATTTCATGAATGTTTCGTGAAATAACCATGATTTATGGGAGATTGAGCTTAATTTTGAAGATTTCATCGATATCTTGCTACTTTCACTGCGAAACACGTTATTTCGTTGAATTTCATCGTATGATGAAGGTTTCGTGAAACAATCATGATTTAGCGGAGATTTGGCTTAATTTTGATGTTTTCATGGATATCAAACTACTTTCACTGCGAAACACGTAATTTCGTTGAATTTAATCGGTTAATGAATGTTTCGTCGAGTAACCATGATTTAGCGAAGTAGTAACTTAATTTTGATGTTTTCATAGATACGAAGCTACTTTCACTGCGAAACACGTTATTTAGTTGAATTTCAAGATTGTTTCGTGAAATAACCATGATATTGCGTAGATTGAGCTTAATTTTGATGTTTTCATAGGTATCTTGCAACTTTCACTGCGAAATACGTTATTTCATTGAATTTCATCGTAAGATGAAGGTTTCGTGAAATAAACATGATTAAGCGGAGATTTAGCTCAATTTTGATATTTTCATGGATATCTATCTACTTTCACTGCGAAACAGGTTATTCCGTTGCATTTAATCGTTTCATGAATGTATCGTGAAATAATCATGATTTATCGAAGGTTCAGCTTAATTTTGATGTTTTCATACATATCAAGCTACTTTCACAGCGACATACGTTATTTCGTTGAATTTCATCGTTTCATGAATGTTTCGTGAAATAACCATGATTTAGCGAAGATTAATCTTAATTTTGATGTTTTCATATATATCAAACTACTTTCACTACGTAACACGTTATTTCGTTGAATTTCATCTTTTCATGAATGTTTCGTGAAATAACCGAGATTTAGAGATGATTTAGCCTAATTTTGATATTTTCATGGATATGTAGCTACTTTCACTGCGAAACACGTTATTTCGTTGAATTACATCGTTTCATGATATTTTCGCGATATTACCATGATTTAGCGGAGATTTAGATTAATTTTGATGTTTTCATGGATATCAAGCAACTTTCATTGCGAAACACGTTATTTCGTTGAATTTCATCGGTTCATGAATGTTTCGTGATTTAACCATGATTTAGCGGAGATTTAGCTCAATTTTGATGTTTTATAGATATCTTGCTACCTTCACTGCGAAACACGTTACCTCGTTGAATTTCTACGTATGATGAAGGTTTCGTGAAATAAACATGATTAAGCGGAGATTTAGCTCAATTTTGATGTTTTCATGGATATCTATCTACTTTCACTGCGATACACGTTATTCCGTTGAATTTTATCTTTTCATGAATGTATCGTGAAATAACCATGATTTATCGAAGATTTAGCTTAATTTTGATGTTCTCATACATATCAAGCTTCTTTCACTGCGAAACACGTTATTTCGTTGAATTTCATCGCTTCATGTATGTTTCGTGAAATAAACATGATTTAGCTGAGATTCAGCACAATTTATGTTTTCATAGATATCAAGTTATTTTTACCGCGAAACACGTTATTTCTTTGAATTTCATCGTATGATGAAGGTTTCGTTAAATAAACATGATTCTGCGGAGATTTAGCTTAATTTTGATGTTTTCATGGATATCTAACTACTTTCACTGCGAAACACGTTATTTCGCTGAATTTCATCGTTTCAAGAATGTTTCGTGAAATAACCATGATTTAGCGAAGATTTAGGCTAATTTTGATGTTTACTTGAATATCTAGCTACTTAACAGCGAAATACGTTATTTCGTGGAATTTCTTCGTTTCATGAATGTTTCGTGAAATAACCATGATTTAGGGAAGATTTAGCTTAATTTTGATGTTTTCATAGATAACAAGCTACTTTCACTGCGTAACACGTTATTTCGTTGAATTTCATCGTTTCTTGAATGTTTCGTAATTTAACCATGATTTAGCGAAGATTTAGCCTAATTTTGTTGTTTACCTGGATATCTCGCTACTTTCACTGCGAAACACGTTACTTCGTTGAATTTCATCGTTTCTTGAATGTTTCGTTAAATAACCATGATTTAGCGGAGATTCAGGTTAATTTTGATGTTTTCATAGATATCAAGCTACTTTCACTGCGTAACACGTTATTTCGTTGAATTTCATCGTTCCATGAATGTTTCGTGAAATAACCATTATTTAGCGAAGATTTAGCCTAATGTTGACGTTTACAAGGAAATCTAGCTACTTTCACTGCGAACCACATTATTATGATGAATTTCATCAATTCATGAATGTTTCGTGAAATAACCGTGATTTAGCGGAGATTGAGCTCAATTTTATGTTTTCATAGATACCTTGCTACTTTCCCTGCGAAACACCTTATTTCGTTAAATTTCATCTTATAATGAAGGTTTCATGAAATAAACATGATTCGGCGGAAATTTAGCATAATTTTGATGTTTTCATGTATATCTATCTACTTTCACTGCGAATCACGTAATTTCGTTCAATTCCATCGTTTCATAAATGTTTCGTGAAATAACCATGATTTAGCGAAGAATCAGCCTAATTTTGATGTTTACATGGATACCTAGCTACTTTCACTGCGAAACACGTTATTTCGTTGAATTTCATCGTTTCATGAATGTTTCGTGAAATAACCATGATTTAGCGAAGATTTATCTTAATTTTGATGTTTTCATATATATCAAACTTCTTTCACTGCGAAACACCATATTTGGTTGAATTTCATCGTTTAATGGATGTTTCGTGAAATAACCATGATTTAGCGAATATATAGCCTAATTTTGATGTTTTCATAGATACCTTGCTACTTTCACTGCGAAACACGTTATTTCGTGGAATTTCATCGTATGATGAAGGTTTCGTGGAATAAAGATGATTCAGCGGAGATTTAGCTTAATTTTGATGTTTTCATGGATATCTAACTACTTTCACTGCGAAACACGTTATTTTGAAGAATTTCATCGTTTCATTAATGTTTCGTGAAATAACCATGGTTTAGGGAAGATTTAGCTTTATTTTGATGTTTTCATAGATATCAAGCTACTTTCACTGCGTAACAAGTTATTTCGTTGAATTCCATCGTTTCTTAAATGTTTCGTGATTTAACCATGATTTAGCGAACATTTAGTCTAATTCTGTTGTTTACCTGGATATCTAACTACTTTCACTGCGAAACACGTTATTTCGTTGAATTTCATCGTTTCATGAATGTTTCGTGAAATAACCATGATTTAGCGAATATTTATCTTAATTTTGATTTTATATATATATCAAACTACTTTCACTGCGAAACACGTTATTTCGTTGAATTTCATCGTATGATGAAGGTTTCGTGAAAAAAACATGATGCAGCAGAGATTTAGCTTAATTTTGATGTTTTCATTTATATCTAACTTCTTTCATTACGAAAGACGTAATTTCGTTTAATTTCGTCGTTTCATGAATGTTTCGTGAAATAACCATGATTTGGCGAAGATTTAGGCTAATTTTGATGATTTCATAGATATCTTTCTACTTTCACTGCAAAACACGTTATTACGTTGAATTTCATCGTATAATGCATGTTTCGTGAAATAAACACTTTTCAGCGGAGATTTAGACTAAATATGATGTTTTCATGGATATCTAACTACTTTCTCTGCGAAACACGTTATTTCGTTGAATTTCATGGTTTCATGAATGTTTCGTGAAATAACCATGATTTAGCGATGATTTAGCCAAATTTTGATGCTTACATGATTATCTAGCTACTTTCACTGCGATATAAGTTATTTCGTTGAATTTCATCGTTTCATGAATGTTTCTTGAAAAAACATGTTTTAGAGGATATTTAGCTTAATTTTGATGGTTTCATAGATATCAAGCAACTTTCACTGCGAAACACGTTATTTCGTTGAATTTCATCGTTTCATGTATGTTTCTTGAAAAAACATGTTTTAGAGGATATTTAGCTTAATTTTGATGTTTTCATAGGTATCTTGCTACTTTCACTGCGAAATACGTTATTTCGTTGAATTTCATCGTTTCAAGATTGTTTCGTGAAATAACCATGATTTAGCGAAAATTTGGCTTAATTTTGATGTTTACACGGATATTTAGCTACTTTCACTGCGAAACTCGTTATTTCGTTGAATTTCATCGTTTCTTTAATGTTTCGTGAAATAACCATGATTTGTGGAAGATTTAGGTTAATTTTGATGTTTTCATATATATCAAGCTACTTTCACTGTGTAACACGTTATTTCGTTGAATTTCATCGTTTCTTGAATGTTTCGTGATTTAACCATGATTTAACGAAGACTGAGCTTAATTTTCATGTTTTCATAGATATCAAGCTAATTTCCCGCGACACACGTTATTTCGTTGAATTTCATCATATCTTGAATGTTTCGTGAAATACCCATGATTTAGCGGAGATTTAGCTTAATTGTGATGTTTTCGTAGATATCTTGCTACTTTCACTGCGAAACACGTTATTTCTTTGAATTTCAACGTTTAATGCATGTTTCGTGAAAGAAACATGATTCAGCGGAGATTATACTAAAAATGATGTTTTCATGGATATCTAACTAGTTCCTCTGCGAAACACGTTATTTCGTTGAATTTCATTGTTTCAAGAATGTTTCGTGAAATAACCATGATTTAGCGAAGATTTAGCCAAATTTTGATGTTTACATGAATATCTAGCTACTTTCACTGCGATATAAGTCATTTCGTTGAATTTCATCGTTTCATGAATGTTTCGTGAAATAACCATGATTTAGCGGAGGTTTAGCTCAATTATGATGTTTTCATATGTATCACGCTACTTTCACTGCGAAACTCATTATTTCGTGAATTTCATCTATTCATGAATGTTCCGTGAAATAAACATGATTTACGGGAGAGTGAGCTTAATTTTGATGTTTTGATAGATATCTCGCTACTTTCACTGCGAAAAACGATATTTCGTTGAATTTCATCGTATAATGCATGTTTCGTGAAATAAACATGATTCAGCGGAGATTTAGACTAAATGTGATGATTTCACGAATATCTAACTACTTTCTCTGCGAAACACGTTATTTTGTTGAATTTCATTGTTTCATGAATGTTTCATGAAATAACCATGATTTAGCGAAGATTTATCGAAATTTTGATGTTTACATGAATATCTAGCTACTTTCACTGCGAAATAAGTTATTTCGTTGAATTTCAACGTTTCATGAATGTTTCGTTAAATAACCATGATTTAGCGGAGGTTAAGCTCAATTATGATGTTTTCATAGGTATCAAGCTACTTTCACTGCGAAACACATTATTTCGTGAGTTTCATCATTTCATGAATGTTTCGTGAAATAACCATGATTTAGGGGAGATTGAGATTCATTTTGATGTTTTCATCGATATCCTGCTACTTTCACTGCGAAACACGTTATTTCGATGAATTACATCGTATGATGAAGGTTTCGTGAAATAAACATGATTTAGAGGAGATTTAACTTAATTTTGATGTTTTCATGAATATCTAACTACTTTCACTGCGAAACACGTTATTTCGCTGAATTTCATCGTTTCATGAATGTTTCGTGAAATAACCATGATTTAGCGAAGATTTAGGCTAATTTTGATGTTTACTTGAATATCTAGCTACTTAACAGCGAAATACGTTATTTCGTGGAATTTCTTCGTTTCATGAATGTTTCGTGAAATAACCATGATTTAGGGAAGATTTAGCTTAATTTTGATGTTTTCATAGATAACAAGCTACTTTCACTGCGTAACACGTTATTTCGTTGAATTTCATCGTTTCTTGAATGTTTCGTAATTTAACCATGATTTAGCGAAGATTTAGCCTAATTTTGTTGTTTACCTGGATATCTCGCTACTTTCACTGCGAAACACGTTACTTCGTTGAATTTCATCGTTTCTTGAATGTTTCGTTAAATAACCATGATTTAGCGGAGATTCAGGTTAATTTTGATGTTTTCCTAGATATCAAGCTACTTTCACTGCGTAACACGTTATTTCGTTGAATTTCACCGTTCCATGAATGTTTCGTGAAATAACCATTATTTAGCGAAGATTTAGCCTAATGTTGACGTTTACAAGGAAATCTAGCTACTTTCACTGCGAACCACATTATTATGATGAATTTCATCAATTCATGAATGTTTCGTGAAATAACCGTGATTTAGCGGAGATTGAGCTTAATTTTATGTTTTCATAGATACCTTGCTACTTTCCCTGCGAAACACCTTATTTCGTTAAATTTCATCTTATAATGAAGGTTTCATGAAATAAACATGATTCGGCGGAGATTTAGCATAATTTTGATGTTTTCATGTATATCTATCTACTTTCACTGCGAATCACGTAATTTCGTTCAATTCCATCGTTTCATAAATGTTTCGTGAAATAACCATGGTTTAGGGAAGATTTAGCTTTATTTTGATGTTTTCATAGATATCAAGCTACTTTCACTGCGTAACACGTTATTTCGTGGAATTTCATCGTATGATGAAGGTTTCGTGGAATAAAGATGATTCAGCGGAGATTTAGCTTAATTTTGATGTTTTCATGGATATCTAACTACTTTCACTGCGAAACACGTTATTTTGAAGAATTTCATCGTTTCATTAATGTTTCGTGAAATAACCATGGTTTATGGAAGATTTAGCTTTATTTTGATGTTTTCATAGATATCAAGCTACTTTCACTGCGTAACACGTTATTTCGTTGAATTCCATCGTTTCTTAAATGTTTCGTGATTTAACCATGATTTAGCGAACATTTAGTCTAATTCTGTTGTTTACCTGGATATCTAACTACTTTCACTGCGAAACACGTTATTTCGTTGAATTTCATCGTTTCATGAATGTTTCGTGAAATAACCATGATTTAGCGAATATTTATCTTAATTTTGATTTTATATATATATCAAACTACTTTCACTGCGAAACACGTTATTTCGTTGAATTTCATCGTATGATGAAGGTTTCGTGAAAAAAACATGATGCAGCAGAGATTTAGCTTAATTTTGATGTTTTCATTTATATCTAACTTCTTTCATTACGAAAGACGTAATTTCGTTTAATTTCGTCGTTTCATGAATGTTTCGTGAAATAACCATGATTTGGCGAAGATTTAGGCTAATTTTGATGATTTCATAGATATCTTTCTACTTTCACTGCAAAACACGTTATTACGTTGAATTTCATCGTATAATGCATGTTTCGTGAAATAAACACTTTTCAGCGGAGATTTAGACTAAATATGATGTTTTCATGGATATCTAACTACTTTCTCTGCGAAACACGTTATTTCGTTGAATTTCATGGTTTCATGAATGTTTCGTGAAATAACCATGATTTAGCGATGATTTAGCCAAATTTTGATGCTTACATGATTATCTAGCTACTTTCACTGCGATATAAGTTATTTCGTTGAATTTCATCGTTTCATGAATGTTTCTTGAAAAAACATGTTTTAGAGGATATTTAGCTTAATTTTGATGGTTTCATAGATATCAAGCAACTTTCACTGCGAAACACGTTATTTCGTTGAATTTCATCGTTTCATGTATGTTTCTTGAAAAAACATGTTTTAGAGGATATTTAGCTTAATTTTGATGTTTTCATAGGTATCTTGCTACTTTCACTGCGAAATACGTTATTTCGTTGAATTTCATCGTTTCAAGATTGTTTCGTGAAATTACCATGATTTAGCGAAAATTTGGCTTAATTTTGATGTTTACACGGATATTTAGCTACTTTCACTGCGAAACTCGTTATTTCGTTGAATTTCATCGTTTCTTTAATGTTTCGTGAAATAACCATGATTTGTGGAAGATTTAGGTTAATTTTGATGTTTTCATATATATCAAGCTACTTTCACTGTGTAACACGTTATTTCGTTGAATTTCATCGTTTCATGAATGTTTCGTGATTTAACCATGATTTAACGAAGACTGAGCTTAATTTTCATGTTTTCATAGATATCAAGCTACTTTCCCGCGACACACGTTATTTCGTTGAATTTCATCATTTCTTGAATGTTTCGTGAAATACCCATGATTTAGCGGAGATTTAGCTTAATTGTGATGTTTTCGTAGATATCTTGCTACTTTCACTGCGAAACACGTTATTTCGTTGAATTTCAACGTTTAATGCATGTTTCGTGAAAGAAACATGATTCAGCGGAGATTATACTAAAAATGATGTTTTCATGGATATCTAACTAGTTCCTCTGCGAAACACGTTATTTCGTTGAATTTCATTGTTTCAAGAATGTTTCGTGAAATAACCATGATTTAGCGAAGATTTAGCCAAATTTTGATGTTTACATGAATATCTAGCTACTTTCACTGCGATATAAGTCATTTCGTTGAATTTCATCGTTTCATGAATGTTTCGTGAAATAACCATGATTTAGCGGAGGTTTAGCTCAATTATGATGTTTTCATATGTATCACGCTACTTTCACTGCGAAACTCATTAATTCGTGAATTTCATCTATTCATGAATGTTCCGTGAAATAAACATGATTTACGGGAGAGTGAGCTTAATTTTGATGTTTTGATAGATATCTCGCTACTTTCACTGCGAAAAACGATATTTCGTTGAATTTCATCGTATAATGCATGTTTCGTGAAATAAACATGATTCAGCGGAGATTTAGACTAAATGTGATGATTTCACGAATATCTAACTACTTTCTCTGCGAAACACGTTATTTTGTTGAATTTCATTGTTTCATGAATGTTTCATGAAATAACCATGATTTAGCGAAGATTTATCGAAATTTTGATGTTTACATGAATATCTAGCTACTTTCACTGCGAAATAAGTTATTTCGTTGAATTTCAACGTTTCATGAGTGTTTCGTTAAATAACCATGATTTAGCGGAGGTTAAGCTCAATTATGATGTTTTCATAGGTATCAAGCTACTTTCACTGCGAAACACATTATTTCGTGAGTTTCATCATTTCATGAATGTTTCGTGAAATAACCATGATTTAGGGGAAATTGAGATTCATTTTGATGTTTTCATCGATATCCTGCTACTTTCACTGCGAAACACGTTATTTCGATGAATTACATCGTATGATGAAGGTTTCGTGAAATAAACATGATTTAGAGGAGATTTAGCTTAATTTTGATGTTTTCATGAATATCTAACTTCTTTCACTGCGAAACACGTAATTTCGTTGAATTTAATCGGTTCATGAATGATTCGTGGAGTAACCATTATTTAGCGAAGTAGTAACTTAATTTTGATATTTTCAAAGATACGAAGCTACTTTCACTGCGAAACACGTTATTTAGTTGAATTTCATCGTTTCAAGATTGTTTCGTGAAATAACCATGATTTAGCGGAAATTTTGAATAATTTTGGTGTTTACATGCATATCTAGTTACTTTCACTGTGAAACACGTTATTTCGTTGAATTTCATCGTTTCATGAATTTTTCGTGAAATAACCATGATATAGCGGAGATTTAGCTCAATTTTGATGTTTTCATTGATATCAAGCTAATATCATTGCGAAACACTTTATTCCGTAGAATTTCATCATTTCAGAATGTTTCGTGAAATAACCATGATTTATCGGAGATTTAACTTAATTTTGATGTTTTCATAGATATCATGCTACTTTCACTGCCAAACACGATATTTCGTTGAATTTCATCGTTACATGATTGTTTCCTGAAATAACCATGATTGAGCCAAGATTTAGCTCAATTTTGATGTTTTCATAGATATCAAGCTACTTTCACTGCGTAACACGTTATTTCGTTGAATTTCATCGTTTCATGAATGTTTCGTGAAATAACCATGATTTAGCGAAGATTTATATTAATTTTGATGTTTTCATATATATCAAACTACTTTCACTACGTAACACGTTATTTCGTTGAATTTCATCTTTTCATGAATGTTTCGTGAAATAACCGAGATTTAGAGATGATTTAGTCTAATTTTGATATTTACATGGGTATGTAGCTACATTCACTGCGAAACACGTTATTTCGTTGAATTACATCGTTACATGAAATTTTCGTTATATAACAATGATTTAGCGAAGATTTAGCCTTATTATGACCTTTACATGGATACCTATCTTCTTTTACTGCGCAACAGGTTATTTCGTTGAATTTCATCGGTTCATGAATGTTTCGTGCGATAACCATGATTCAGCGAAGGTTATGTTTAATTTTGATGTTTTCATAGATATCAAGCTACTTTCAATGCGAAACAGGTTATTCCGTTTAATTTCATCGTTTCATGAATGATTCATCAAATAACCATGATTTAACGAAAATTTACTTTAATTTTGAAGTTTTCATAGATATCAAGCTATTTTCACCGCGAAACACGTTATTTCGTTGAATTTCATCGTTTCATGGTATTTTCGTGACATTACCATGATTTAGCGGAGATTTAGATTAATTTTGATGTTTTCATGGATATCAAGCTCTTTTCACTGCGAAACACGTTATTACGTTGAATTTCATCGTTTCATGAATGTTTCGTGAAATAACCATGATTTAGGGGAGAATTAGCTTAATTTTGATGCTTTCATAGATATCAAGCTACTTTCACTGCTAAACACGTTATTTCGTTGAATTTCATCGTTTCATGAATGTTTCGTGATTTAACCATGATTTAGCGAAGATTTAGCCTAATTTTGTTGTTTACCTGGATATCTAGCTACTCTCACTGCGAAACACGTTATTTCGTTGAATTTCATCGTCTCATGAATGTTACGTGAAATAACCATGATTTAGCGGAGATTGAGCTTAATTTTGATGTTTACATGTATATCTAGATACTTTCACTACGAAACACGATAACTCGTTGAATTTAATCGGTTCATGAATGATTCGTGGAGTAACCATGATTTAGCGTAGTAGTAACTTAATTTTGATGTTTTCATTGATGCGAAGCTGCTTTCACTGCGAAACACGTTATTTAGTTGAATTTCATCGTTTCAAGACTGTTTTGTGAAATAACCATGATTTAGCGAAAATTTGGCCTAATTTTGATGTTTACATGGATATCTAGCTACTTTCACCGCGTAACACGTTATTTCGTGAATTTCATCATTTCATGAAAGTTTCGTGAAATAACCATGATTTATGGGAGATTGAGCTTAATTTTGAAGATTTCATCGATATCTTGATACTTTCACTGCGAAACACGTTATTTCGTTGAATTTCATCGTATGATGAAGGTTTCGTGAAACAAACATGATTTAGCGGAGATTTAGCTTAATTTTGATGTTTTCATGGATATCAAACTACTTTCACTGCGAAACACGTAATTTCGTTGAATTTAATCGGTTCATGAATGTTTCGTCGAGTAACCATGATTTAGCGAAGTAGTAACTTAATTTTGATGTTTTCATAGATACGAAGCTACTTTCACTGCGAAACACGTTATTTAGTTGAATTTCAAGATTGTTTCGTGAAATAACCATGATATTGCGTAGATTGAGCTTAATTTTGATGTTTTCATAGGTATCTTGCAACTTTCACTGCGAAATACGTTATTTCGTTGAATTTCATCGTATGATGAAGGTTTCGTGAAATAAACATGATTAAGCGGAGATTTAGCTCAATTTTGATATTTTCATGGATATCTATCTACTTTCACTGCGAAACAGGTTATTCCGTTGCATTTAATCGTTTCATGAATGTATCGTGAAATAATCATTATTTATCGAAGGTTCAGCTTAATTTTGATGTTTTCATACATATCAAGCTACTTTCACAGCGACACACGTTATTTCGTTGAATTTCATCGTTTCATGAATGTTTCGTGAAATAACCATGATTTAGCGAAGATTAATCTTAATTTTGATGTTTTCATATATATCAAACTTCTTTCACTACGTAACACGTTATTTCGTTGAATTTCATCTTTTCATGAATGTTTCGTGAAATAACCGAGATATAGAGATGATTTAGCCTAATTTTGATATTTACATGGATATGTAGCTACTTTCACTGCGAAACACGTTATTTCGTTGAATTACATCGTTTCATGATATTTTCGCGACATTACCATGATTTAGCGGAGATTTAGATTAATTTTGATGTTTTCATGGATATCAAGCAACTTTCATTGCGAAACACGTTATTTCGTTGAATTTCATCGGTTCATGAATGTTTCGTGATTTAACCATGATTTAGCGGAGATTTAGCTCAATTTTGATGTTTTATAGATATCTTGCTACCTTCACTGCGAAACACGTTACCTCTTTGAATTTCTACGAATGATGAAGGTTTCGTGAAATAAACATGATTAAGCGGAGATTTAGCTCAATTTTGATGTTTTCATGGATATCTATCTACTTTCACTGCGATACACGTTATTCCGTTGAATTTTATCTTTTCACGAATGTATCGTGAAATAACCATGATTTATCGAAGATTTAGCTTAATTTTGATGTTCTCATACATATCAAGCTTCTTTCACTGCGAAACACGTTATTTCGTTGAATTTCATCGCTTCATGTATGTTTCGTGAAATAAACATGATTTAGCTGAGATTCAGCACAATTTATGTTTTCATAGATATCAAGTTATTTTTACCGCGAAACACGTTATTTCTTTGAATTTCATCGTATGATGAAGGTTTCGTTAAATAAACATGATTCTGCGGAGATTTAGCTTTATTTTGATGTTTTCATGGATATCTAACTACTTTCACTGCGAAACACGTTATTTCGCTGAATTTCATCGTTTCATGAATGTTTCGTGAAATAACCATGATTTAGCGAAGATTTAGGCTAATTTTGATGTTTACTTGAATATCTAGCTACTTATCAGCGAAATACGTTATTTCGTGGAATTTCTTCGTTTCATGAATGTTTCGTGAAATAACAATGATTTAGGGAAGATTTAGCTTAATTTTGATGTTTTCATAGATAACAAGCTACTTTCACTGCGTAACACGTTATTTCGTTGAATTTCATCGTTTCTTGAATGTTTCGTAATTTAACCATGATTTAGCGAAGATTTAGCCTAATTTTGTTGTTTACCTGGATATCTCGCTACTTTCACTGCGAAACACGTTACTTCGTTGAATTTCATCGTTTCTTGAATGTTTCGTTAAATAACCATGATTTAGCGGAGATTCAGGTTAATTTTGATGTTTTCATAGATATCAAGCTACTTTCACTGCGTAACACGTTATTTCGTTGAATTTCATCGTTCCATGAATGTTTCGTGAAATAACCATTATTTAGCGAAGATTTAGCCTAATGTTGTCGTTTACAAGGAAATCTAGCTACTTTCACTGCGAACCACATTATCATGATGAATTTCATCAATTCATGAATGTTTCGTGAAATAACCGTGATTTAGCGGAGATTGAGCTTAATTTTATGTTTTCATAGATACCTTGCTACTTTCCCTGCGAAACACGTTATTTCGTTAAATTTCATCTTATAATGAAGGTTTCATGAAATAAACATGATTCGGCGGAGATTTAGCATAATTTTGATGTTTTCATGTATATCTATCTACTTTCACTGCGAATCACGTAATTTCGTTCAATTCCATCGTTTCATAAATGTTTCGTGAAATAACCATGATTTAGCGAAGAATCAGCCTAATTTTGATGTTTACATGGATACCTAGCTACTTTCACTGCGAAACACGTTATTTCGTTGAATTTCATCGTTTCATGAATGTTTCGTGAAATAACCATGATTTAGCGAAGATTTATCTTAATTTTGATGTTTTCATATATATCAAACTTCTTTCACTGCGAAACACCATATTTGGTTGAATTTCATCGTTTAATGGATGTTTCGTGAAATAACCATGATTTAGCGAATATATAGCCTAATTTTGATGTTTTCATAGATACCTTGCTACTTTCACTGCGAAACACGTTATTTCGTGGAATTTCATCGTATGATGAAGGTTTCGTGGAATAAAGATGATTCAGCGGAGATTTAGCTTAATTTTGATGTTTTCATGGATATCTAACTACTTTCACTGCGAAACACGTTATTTTGAAGAATTTCATCGTTTCATTAATGTTTCGTGAAATAACCATGGTTTAGGGAAGATTTAGCTTTATTTTGATGTTTTCATAGATATCAAGCTACTTTCACTGCGTAACAAGTTATTTCGTTGAATTCCATCGTTTCTTAAATGTTTCGTGATTTAACCATGATTTAGCGAACATTTAGTCTAATTCTGTTGTTTACCTGGATATCTAACTACTTTCACTGCGAAACACGTTATTTCGTTGAATTTCATCGTTTCATGAATGTTTCGTGAAATAACCATGATTTAGCGAATATTTATCTTAATTTTGATTTTATATATATATCAAACTACTTTCACTGCGAAACACGTTATTTCGTTGAATTTCATCGTATGATGAAGGTTTCGTGAAAAAAACATGATGCAGCAGAGATTTAGCTTAATTTTGATGTTTTCATTTATATCTAACTTCTTTCATTACGAAAGACGTAATTTCGTTTAATTTCGTCGTTTCATGAATGTTTCGTGAAATAACCATGATTTGGCGAAGATTTAGGCTAATTTTGATGATTTCATAGATATCTTTCTACTTTCACTGCAAAACACGTTATTACGTTGAATTTCATCGTATAATGCATGTTTCGTGAAATAAACACGTTTCAGCGGAGATTTAGACTAAATATGATGTTTTCATGGATATCTAACTACTTTCTCTGCGAAACACGTTATTTCGTTGAATTTCATGGTTTCATGAATGTTTCGTGAAATAACCATGATTTAGCGAAGATTTAGCCAAATTTTGATGCTTACATGATTATCTAGCTACTTTCACTGCGAAATAAGTTATTTCGTTGAATTTCATCGTTTCATGAATGTTTCTTGAAAAAACATGTTTTAGAGGATATTTAGCTTAATTTTGATGGTTTCATAGATATCAAGCAACTTTCACTGCGAAACACGTTATTTCGTTGAATTTCATCGTTTCATGTATGTTTCTTGAAAAAACATGTTTTAGAGGATATTTAGCTTAATTTTGATGTTTTCATAGGTATCTTCCTACTTTCACTGCGAAATACGTTATTTCGTTGAATTTCATCGTTTCAAGATTGTTTCGTGAAATAACCATGATTTAGCGAAAATTTGGCTTAATTTTGATGTTTACACGGATATTTAGCTACTTTCACTGCGAAACTCGTTATTTCGTTGAATTTCATCGTTTCTTTAATGTTTCGTGAAATAACCATGATTTGTGGAAGATTTAGGTTAATTTTGATGTTTTCATATATATCAAGCTACTTTCACTGTGTAACACGTTATTTCGTTGAATTTCATCGTTTCTTGAATGTTTCGTGATTTAACCATGATTTAACGAAGACTGAGCTTAATTTTCATGTTTTCATAGATATCAAGCTACTTTCCCGCGACACACGTTATTTCGTTGAATTTCATCATTTCTTGAATGTTTCGTGAAGTACCCATGATTTAGCGGAGATTTAGCTTAATTGTGATGTTTTCGTAGATATCTTGCTACTTTCACTGCGAAACACGTTATTTCGTTGAATTTCATCGTTTAATGCATGTTTCGTGAAAGAAACATGATTCAGCGGAGATTATACTAAAAATGATGTTTTCATGGATATCTAACTAGTTCCTCTGCGAAACACGTTATTTCGTTGAATTTCATTGTTTCAAGAATGTTTCGTGAAATAACCATGATTTAGCGAAGATTTAGCCAAATTTTGATGTTTACATGAATATCTAGCTACTTTCACTGCGATATAAGTCATTTCGTTGAATTTCATCGTTTCATGAATGTTTCGTGAAATAACCATGATTTAGCGGAGGTTTAGCTCAATTATGATGTATTCATATGTATCACGCTACTTTCACTGCGAAACTCATTATTTCGTGAATTTCATCAATTCATGAATGTTCCTTGAAATAAACATGATTTAGGGGAGAGTGTGCTTAATTTTGATGTTTTGATAGATATCTCGCTACTTTCACTGCGAAAAACGATATTTCGTTGAATTTCATCGTATAATGCATGTTTCGTGAAATAAACATGATTCAGCGGAGATTTAGACTAAATGTGATGATTTCACGAATATCTAACTACTTTCTCTGCGAAACACGTTATTTTGTTGAATTTCATTGTTTCATGAATGTTTCATGAAATAACCATGATTTAGCGAAGATTTATCGAAATTTTGATGTTTTCATGCATATCTAGCTACTTTCACTGCGAAATAAGTTATTTCGTTGAATTTCATCGTTTCATGAATGTTTCGTGAAATAACCATGATTTAGCGGAGGTTTAGCTCAATTATGATGTTTTCATAGGTATCAAGCTACTTTCACTGCGAAACACATTATTTCGTGAATTTCATCATTTCATGAATGTTTCGTGAAATAACCATGATTTAGGGGAGATTGAGCTTAATTTTGATGTTTTCATCGATATCTTGCTACTTTCACTGCGAAACACGTTATTTCGATGAATTTCATCGTATGATGAAGGTTTCGTGAAATAAACATGATTTAGCGGAGATTTAGCTTAATTTTGATGTTTTCATGAATATCTAACTACTTTCACTGCGAAACACGTAATTTCGTTGAATTTAATCGGTTCATGAATGATTCGTGGAGTAACCATGATTTAGCGAAGTAGTAACTTAATCTTGATATTTTCAAAGATACGAAGCTACTTTCACTGCGAAACACGTTATTTAGTTGAATTTCATCGTTTCAAGATTGTTTCGTGAAATAACCATGATTTAGCGGAAATTTTGAATAATTTTGGTGTTTACATGCATATCTAGTTACTTTCACTGTGAAACACGTTATTTCGTTGAATTTCATCGCTTCATGAATTTTTCTTGAAATAACCATGATATAGCGGAGATTTAGCTCAATTTTGATGTTTTCATTGATATCAAGCTACTATCATTGCGAAACACTTTATTCCGTAGAATTTCATCATTTCAGAATGTTTCGTGAAATAACCATGATTTATCGGAGATTTAACTTAATTTTGATGTTTTCATAGATATCATGCTACTTTCACTGCCAAACACGATATTTCGTTGAATTTCATCGTTACATTATTGTTTCCTGAAATAACCATGATTGAGCCAAGATTTAGCTTAATTTTGATGTTTTCATAGATATCAAGCTACTTTCACTGCGTAACACGTTATTTCGTTGAATTTCATCGTTTCATGAATGTTTCGTGAAATAACCATGATTTAGCGAAGATTTATATTAATTTTGATGTTTTCATATATATCAAACTACTTTCACTACGTAACACGTTATTTCGTTGAATTTCATCTTTTCATGAATGTTTCGTGAAATAACCGAGATTTAGAGATGATTTAGTCTAATTTTGATATTTACATGGGTATGTAGCTACATTCACTGTGAAACACGTTATTTCGTTGAATTACATCGTTACATGAAATTTTCGTTATATAACAATGATTTAGCGAAGATTTAGCCTTATTATGACCTTTACATGGATACCTATCTTCTTTCACTGCGTAACAGGTTATTTCGTTGAATTTCATCGGTTCATGAATGTTTCGTGCGATAACCATGATTCAGCGAAGGTTATGTTTAATTTTGATGTTTTCATAGATATCAAGCTACTTTCAATGCGAAACAGGTTATTCCGTTTAATTTCATCGTTTCATGAATGATTCATCAAATAACCATGATTTAACGAAAATTTACTTTAATTTTGAAGTTTTCATAGATATCAAGCTATTTTCACCGCGAAACACGTTATTTCGTTGAATTTCATCGTTTCATGATATTTTCGTGACATTACCATGATTTAGCGGAGATTTAGATTAATTTTGATGTTTTCATGGATATCAAGCTCTTTTCACTGCGAAACACGTTATTACGTTGAATTTCATCGTTTCATGAATGTTTCGTGAAATAACCATGATTTAGCGGCGAATTAGCTTAATTTTGATGCTTTCATAGATATCAAGCTACTTTCACTGCTAATCACGTTATTTCGTTGAATTTCATCGTTTCATGAATGTTTCGTGAAGTAACCATGATTTAGCGAAGATTTAGCCTAATTTTGTTGTTTACCTGGATATCTAGCTACTCTCACTGCGAAACACGTTATTTCGTTGAATTTCATCGTCTCATGAATGTTACGTGAAATAACCATGATTTAGCGGAGATTGAGCTTAATTTTGATGTTTACATGTATATCTAGATACTTTCACTACGAAACACGATAACTCGTTGAATTTAATCGGTTCATGAATGATTCGTGGAGTAACCATGATTTAGCGAAGTAGTAACTTAATTTTGATGTTTTCATAGATGCGAAGCTGCTTTCACTGCGAAACACGTTATTTAGTTGAATTTCATCGTTTCAAGATTGTTTTGTGAAATAACCATGATTTAGCGAAAATTTGGCCTAATTTTGATGTTTACATGGATATCTAGCTACTTTCACCGCGTAACACGTTATTTCGTGAATTTCATCATTTCATGAAAGTTTCGTGAAATAACCATGATTTATGGGAGATTGAGCTTAATTTTGAAGATTTCATCGATATCTTGATACTTTCACTGCGAAACACGTTATTTCGTTGAATTTCATCGTATGATGAAGGTTTCGTGAAACAAACATGATTTAGCGGAGATTTAGCTTAATTTTGATGTTTTCATGGATATCAAACTACTTTCACTGCGAAACACGTAATTTCGTTGAATTTAATCGGTTCATGAATGTTTCGTCGAGTAACCATGATTTAGCGAAGTAGTAACTTAATTTTGATGTTTTCATAGATACGAAGCTACTTTCACTGCGAAACACGTTATTTAGTTGAATTTCAAGATTGTTTCGTGAAATAACCATGACATTGCGTAGATTGAGCTTAATTTTGATGTTTTCATAGGTATCTTGCAACTTTCACTGCGAAATACGTTATTTCGTTGAATTTCATCGTATGATGAAGGTTTCGTGAAATAAACATGATTAAGCGGAGATTTAGCTCAATTTTGATATTTTCATGGATATCTATCTACTTTCACTGCGAAACAGGTTATTCCGTTGCATTTAATCGTTTCATGAATGTATCGTGAAATAATCATTATTTATCGAAGGTTCAGCTTAATTTTGATGTTTTCATACATATCAAGCTACTTTCACAGCGACACACGTTATTTCGTTGAATTTCATCGTTTCATGAATGTTTCGTGAAATAACCATGATTTAGCGAAGATTAATCTTAATTTTGATGTTTTCATATATATCAAACTTCTTTCACTACGTAACACGTTATTTCGTTGAATTTCATCTTTTCATGAATGTTTCGTGAAATAACCGAGATATAGAGATGATTTAGCCTAATTTTGATATTTACATGGATATGTAGCTACTTTCACTGCGAAACACGTTATTTCGTTGAATTACATCGTTTCATGATATTTTCGCGACATTACCATGATTTAGCGGAGATTTAGATTAATTTTGATGTTTTCATGGATATCAAGCAACTTTCATTGCGAAACACGTTATTTCGTTGAATTTCATCGGTTCATGAATGTTTCGTGATTTAACCATGATTTAGCGGAGATTTAGCTCAATTTTGATGTTTTATAGATATCTTGCTACCTTCACTGCGAAACACGTTACCTCTTTGAATTTCGACGTATGATGAAGGTTTCGTGAAATAAACATGATTAAGCGGAGATTTAGCTCAATTTTGATGTTTTCATGGATATCTATCTACTTTCACTGCGATACACGTTATTCCGTTGAATTTTATCTTTTCATGAATGTATCGTGAAATAACCATGATTTATCGAAGATTTAGCTTAATTTTGATGTTCTCATACATACAAGCTTCTTTCACTGCGAAACACGTTATTTCGTTGAATTTCATCGCTTCATGTATGTTTCGTGAAATAAACATGATTTAGCTGAGATTCAGCACAATTTATGTTTTCATAGATATCAAGTTATTTTTACCGCGAAACACGTTATTTCTTTGAATTTCATCGTATGATGAAGGTTTCGTTAAATAAACATGATTCTGCGGAGATTTAGCTTAATTTTGATGTTTTCATGGATATCTAACTACTTTCACTGCGAAACACGTTATTTCGCTGAATTTCATCGTTTCATGAATGTTTCGTGAAATAACCATGATTTAGCGAAGATTTAGGCTAATTTTGATGTTTACTTGAATATCTAGCTACTTAACAGCGAAATACGTTATTTCGTGGAATTTCTTCGTTTCATGAATGTTTCGTGAAATAACCATGATTTAGGGAAGATTTAGCTTAATTTTGATGTTTTCATAGATATCAAGCTACTTTCACTGCGTAACACGTTATTTCGTTGAATTTCATCGTTTCTTGAATGTTTCGTAATTTAACCATGACTTAGCGAAGATTTAGCCTAATTTTGTTGTTTACCTGGATATCTCGCTACTTTCACTGCGAAACACGTTACTTCGTTGAATTTCATCGTTTCTTGAATGTTTCGTTAAATAACCATGATTTAGCGGAGATTCAGGTTAATTTTGATGTTTTCATAGATATCAAGCTACTTTCACTGCGTAACACGTTATTTCGTTGAATTTCATCGTTCCATGAATGTTTCGTGAAATAACCATTATTTAGCGAAGATTTAGCCTAATGTTGACGTTTACAAGGAAATCTAGCTACTTTCACTGCGAACCACATTATTTTGATGAATTTCATCAATTTATGAATGTTTCGTGAAATAACCGTGATTTAGCGGAGATTGAGCTTAATTTTGATGTTTTCATAGATACCTTGCTACTTTCCCTGCGAAACACGTTATTTCGTTAAATTTCATCTTATAATGAAGGTTTCATGAAATAAACATGATTCGGCGGAGATTTAGCATAATATTGATGTTTTCATGTATATCTATCTACTTTCACTGCGAATCACGTAATTTCGTTCAATTCCATCGTTTCATAAATGTTTCGTGAAATAACCATGATTTAGCGAAGAATCAGCCTAATTTTGATGTTTACATGGATACCTAGCTACTTTCACTGCGAAACACGTTATTTCGTTGAATTTCATCGTTTCATGAATGTTTCGTGAAATAACCATGATTTAGCGAAGATTTATCTTAATTTTGATGTTTTCATATATATCAAACTACTTTCACTACGTAACACGTTATTTCGTTGAATTTCATCTTTTCATGTATGTTTCGTGAAATAACCGAGATTTAGCGATGATTTAGCCTGATTTTGATGTTTACATGGATATCTAGCTACTTTCACTGCGAAACACGTTATTTCGTTGAATTACATCGTTTCATGAAATTTTCGTGATATAACAATGATTTAGCGAAGATTTAGCCTTATTTTGACCTTTACATGGATACCTATCTGCTTTCACTGCGTAACAGCTTATTTCGTTGAATTTCATCGGTTCATGAATGTTTCGTGCAATAACCATGATTTAGCGAAGATTATGCTTAATTTTGATGTTTTCAGAGATATCAAGCTACTTTCACAGCGAAACAGGTTATTTCGTTGAATTTCATCGTTTCGTGAATGATTCATGGAATAACCATGATTTTGCGAAAATTTACCTTAATTTTGAAGTTTTCATAGATATCAAGCTATTTTCACCGCGAAACACGTTATTTCGTTGAATTTCATCGTTTCATGATTTTTTCGTGACATTACCATGATTTAGCGGAGATTTAGAATAATTTTGATGTTTTCATGGATATCAAGATACTTTCACTGCGAAACACGTTATTTCGTTGAATTTCATCATTTCATGAATGTTTCGTGGAATAACCATGATTTAGGGGAGAATTAGCTTAATTTTGATGCTTTCATAGATATCAAGCTACTTTCACTGCTTAACACGATATTTCGCTGAATTTCATCGTTTCATGAATGTTTCGTGAAGTAAACATGATTTAGCGAAAATTCAGACCAATTTTGATGTTTATATGTATATGTAGCTACTTTCACTGCGAAACACGTTAATTCGTTGAATTTATCGGTTCATGATTGATTCGTGGAGTAACCATGATTTAGCGAAGTAGTAACTTAATTTTGATGTTTTCATAGATGCGAAGCTGCTTCACTGCCAAACACGTTATTTAGTTGAATTTCATAGTTTCAAGATTGTTTTGTGAAATATCCATGATTTAGTGAAAATTTGGCCTAATTTTTATGTTTACATGGATATCTAGCTACTTTCACCGCGAAACACGATATTATGTTGAATTTCATCGTTACATGATTGTTTCCTGAAATAACCATGATTGAGCAAAGATTTAGCTTAATTTTGATGTTTTCTAAGATATCAAGCTACTTTCACTGAGAAACACGTTATTTCGTTGAATTTCATCATTTCATGAATGTTTCGTGGTATAACCATGATTAAGAGAAGATGCAGCTTAATTTTGATGTTTCCATGGATATCAATCTACTTTCACTGCGAAACACGTTATTTCGTTGAATTTCATCGTTTCCTGAATGTTTCGTGTAATAACCATGATTTAGGGAAGATTTAGCTAAATTTTGATGTTTTCATAGATATCAAACTACTTTCACTGCGAAACACGTTATTTCGTTGAATTTCGTTGTTCCATGAATGTTTCATGAAATAACCATGATTTAGCGGAGATTTAGCTCAATTTTGATGTTTTATAGATATCTTGCTACTTTCACTGCGAAACACGTTATTTCGTTGAATTTCATCGTATGATGAATGTTTCGTGAAATAAACATGATTAAGCGGAGATTTAGCTCAATTTTGATATTTTCATGGATATCTATCTACTTTCACTGCGAAACACGTTATTCCGTTGCATTTAATCGTTTCATGAATGTATCGTGAAATAATCATGATTTATCGAAAATTTAGCTTAATTTCGATGTTTTCATACATATCAAGCTACCTTCACTGCGAAACACGTTATTTCGTTGAATTTCATCGTTTCATGAATGTTTCGTGAAATACCCATGATTTAGCGGAGATTTAGCTTAATTCTGATGTTTTCATAGATATCTTGCTACTTTCACTGCGAAACACGTTATTTCGTTGAATTTCATCGTATAATGCATGTTTCGTGAAATAAACATGATTCAGCGGAGATTTAGACTAAAAATGATGTTTTCATGGATATTTATCTACTTTCTCTGCGAAACACGTTATTTCATTGAATTTCATCGTTTCATGAATGTTCGTGAAATAACCATGACGAAGTGAAGATTTAGCTTAATTATGATGTTTTCAAAGTTATCAAGCTACTTTCACTGCGAAACACGTTATTTCGTTGAATTACATCATTTCATGAATGTTCCGTGATATAACCATGATCAAGAGAAGATTTAGCTTAATTTTGATGTTTCCATGGATATCTAACTACTTACACTGCGAAACACGTTATTTCGTAGAATTTCTTCGTTTCCTGAATGTTTCGTGTAATAACAATGATTTAGCGGAAATTTAGCCTAATTTTGATGTTTACTTGGATTTCTAGATACTATCACTGCGAAACACGTATACCGCGGAATTTCATCGTTTCATGAATGTTTCGTGAAATAACCATGTTTTAGCGAAGATTTAGCCTAATTTTGATGTTTACATGGATATCTAGCAACTTTCACTGCGAAACACATTATTTCGGAAATTTCATCATTTCATGAATGTTCGTGAAATAACCACGATTTAGCGGAGATTGAGCTTGATTTTGATGTTTTCATAGATACCTTGCTACTTTCACAGCGAAACACGTTATTTCGTTGAATATCATCGTTTCATGAATGTTTCGTGTAATAACCATGATTTAGCGAAGATTTGGCTAAATTTTGATGTTCTCATATATATCAAATTACTTTCACTGCGAAACACGTTATTTCGTTGAATTTCGTTGTTCCATGAATGTTTCGTGAAATAACCATGATTTAGCGGAGATTTAGCTCAATTTTGATGTTTTATAGATATCTTGCTACTTTCACTGCGAAACACGTTATTTCGTTGAATTTCATCGCGTGATGAAGGTTTCGTCAAATAAACATTATTCAGTGGAGATTTAGCTTAATTTTGATATTTTCATGGATATCTATCTACTTTCACTGCGAAACACGTTATTTCGTTGAATTACATCATTTCATGAATGTTCCGTGATATAACCATGATCAAGAGAAGATTTAGCTTAATTTTGATGTTTCCATGGATATCTAACTACTTACACTGCGAAACACGTTATTTCGTAGAATTTCATCGTTTCCTGAATGTTTCGTGTAATAACAATGATTTAGCGGAAATTTAGCCTAATTTTGATGTTTACTTGGGTTTCTTGATACTATCACTGCGAAACACGTTATACCGCGGAATTTCATCGTTTCATGAATGTTTCGTGAAATAACCATGTTTTAGCGAAGATTTAGCCTAATTTTGATGTTTACATGGATATCTAGCTACTTTCACTGCGAAACACATTATTTCGGAAATTTCATCATTTCATGAATGTTCGTGAAATAACCACGATTTAGCGGAGATTGAGCTTGATTTTGATGTTTTCATAGATACCTTGCTACTTTCCCTGCGAAACACGTTATTTCGTTAAATTTCATCTTATAATGAAGGTTTCATGAAATAAACATGATTCGGCGGAAATTTAGCATAATTTTGATGTTTTCATGTATATCTATCTACTTTCACTGCGAATCACGTAATTTCGTTCAATTCCATCGTTTCATAAATGTTTCGTGAAATAACCATGATTTAGCGAAGAATCAGCCTAATTTTGATGTTTACATGGATACCTAGCTACTTTCACTGCGAAACACGTTATTTCGTTGAATTTCATCGTTTCATGAATGTTTCGTGAAATAACCATGATTTAGCGAAGATTTATCTTAATTTTGATGTTTTCATATATATCAAACTACTTTCACTACGTAACACGTTATTTCGTTGAATTTCATCTTTTCATGTATGTTTCGTGAAATAACCGAGATTTAGCGATGATTTAGCCTGATTTTGATGTTTACATGGATATCTAGCTACTTTCACTGCGAAACACGTTATTTCGTTGAATTACATCGTTTCATGAAATTTTCGTGATATAAGAATGATTTAGCGAAGATTTAGCCTTATTTTGACCTTTACATGGATACCTATCTGCTTTCACTGCGTAACAGCTTATTTCGTTGAATTTCATCGGTTCATGAATGTTTCGTGCAATAACCATGATTTAGCGAAGATTATGCTTAATTTTGATGTTTTCAGAGATATCAAGCTACTTTCACTGCGAAACAGGTTATTTCGTTGAATTTCATCGTTTCGTGAATGATTCATGGAATAACCATGATTTTGCGAAAATTTACCTTAATTTTGAAGTTTTCATAGATATCAAGCTATTTTCACCGCGAAACACGTTATTTCGTTGAATTTCATCGTTTCATGATTTTTTCGTGACATTACCATGATTTAGCGGAGATTTAGAATAATTTTGATGTTTTCATGGATATCAAGATACTTTCACTGCGAAACACGTTATTTCGTTGAATTTCATCATTTCATGAATGTTTCGTGGAATAACCATGATTTAGGGGAGAATTAGCTTAATTTTGATGCTTTCATAGATATCAAGCTACTTTCACTGCTTAACACGTTATTTCGCTGAATTTCATCGTTTCATGAATGTTTCGTGAAGTAAACATGATTTAGCGAAAATTCAGACCAATTTTGATGTTTATATGTATATGTAGCTACTTTCACTGCGAAACACGTTAATTCGTTGAATTTATCGGTTCATGATTGATTCGTGGAGTAACCATGATTTAGCGAAGTAGTAACTTAATTTTGATGTTTTCATAGATGCGAAGCTGCTTCACTGCCAAACACGTTATTTAGTTGAATTTCATAGTTTCAAGATTGTTTTGTGAAATATCCATGATTTAGTGAATATTTGGCCTAATTTTTATGTTTACATGGATATCTAGCTACTTTCACCGCGAAACACGATATTATGTTGAATTTCATCGTTACATGATTGTTTCCTGAAATAACCATGATTGAGCGAAGATTTAGCTTAATTTTGATGTTTTCAAAGATATCAAGCTACTTTCACTGCGAAACACGTTATTTCGTTGAATTTCATCATTTCATGAATGTTTCGTGATATAACCATGATTTAGAGAAGATGCAGCTTAATTTTGATGTTTCCATGGATATCAAACTACTTTCACTGCGAAACACGTTATTTCGTTGAATTTCATCGTTTCCTGAATGTTTCGTGTAATAACCATGATTTAGCGAAGATTTAGCTAAATTTTGATGTTTTCATAGATATCAAGCTACTTTCACTGCGAAACACGTTATTTCGTTGAATTTCGTTGTTCCATGAATGTTTCGTGAAATAACCATGATTTAGCGGAGATTTAGCTCAATTTTGATGTTTTATAGATATCTTGCTACTTTCACTGCGAAACACGTTATTTCGTTGAATTTCATCGTATGATGAAGGTTTCGTGAAATAAACATGATTAAGCGGAGATTTAGCTCAATTTTGATGTTTTCATGGATATCTATCTACTTTCACTGCGAAACACGTTATTCCGTTGCATTTAATCGTTTCATGAATGTATCGTGAAATAATCATGATTTATCGAAAATTTAGCTTAATTTCGATGTTTTCATACATATCAAGCTACCTTCACTGCGAAACACGTTATTTCGTTGAATTTCATCGTTTCATGTATGTTTCGTGAAATAACCATGTTTTAGCGAAGATTTAGCCTAATTTTGATGTTTACATGGATATCTAGCTACTTTCACTGCGTAACACATTATTTCGTTAAATTTCATTATTTCATGAATGTTTCGTGAAATAACCACGATTTAGCGGAGATTGAGCTTAATTTTGATGCTTTCATAGATACCTTGCTACTTTCACAGCGAAACACGTTATTTCGTTGAATTTCATCATTTCATGAATGTTTCGTGAAATACCCATGATTTAGCGGAGATTTAGCTTAATTCTGATGTTTGCATGGATATCTTGCTACTTTCACTGCGAAACACGTTATTTCGTTGAATTTCATCGTATAATGCATGTTTCGTGAAATAAACATGATTCATCGGAGATTTAGACTAAAAATGATGTTTTCATGGATATTTATCTACTTTCTCTGCGAAACACGTTATTTCATTGAATTTCATCGTTTCATGAATGTTCGTGAAATAACCATGACGAAGTGAAGATTTAGCTTAATTATGATGTTTTCAAAGTTATCAAGCTACTTTCACTGCGAAACACGTTATTTCGTTGAATTACATCATTTCATGAATGTTCCGTGATATAACCATGATCAAGAGAAGATTTAGCTTAATTTTGATGTTTCCATGGATATCTAACTACTTACACTGCGAAACACGTTATTTCGTAGAATTTCTTCGTTTCCTGAATGTTTCGTGTAATAACAATGATTTAGCGGAAATTTAGCCTAATTTTGATGTTTACTTGGATTTCTAGATACTATCACTGCGAAACACGTTATACCGCGGAATTTCATCGTTTCATGAATGTTTCGTGAAATAACCATGTTTTAGCGAAGATTTAGCCTAATTTTGATGTTTACATGGATATCTAGCTACTTTCACTGCGAAACACATTATTTCGGAAATTTCATCATTTCATGAATGTTCTTGAAATAACCACGATTTAGCGGAGATTGAGCTTGATTTTGATGTTTTCATAGATACCTTGCTACTTTCACAGCGAAACACGTTATTTCGTTGAATATCATCGTTTCATGAATGTTTCGTGTAATAACCATGATTTAACGGCGATTTAGCTTAATTTTGATGTGTTCATAGATATCAAGATACTTTCACCGCGACACACGATATTTCGTTGAATTTCATCGTTTCATGAATGTTTTGTGAAATACACATGATTTAACGGAGATTTAGCTTAATTCTGATGTTTTCATAGGTATCTTGCTACTTTCACTGCGAAACACGTTATTTCGTGTAAGTTCGTCGTATAATGCATGTTTCGTGAAATAAACTTGATTCAGCGGAGATTTAGACTAAAAATGATGTTTTCATGGATATCTAACTACTTTCGCTGCGAAACACGTTATTCCGCTGAATTTCATCGTTTCATGAATGTTTCGTGAAATAACCATGATTTAGCGAAGATTCAGCTAAATTTTGATGTTTTCATAGATATCAAGCTACTTTCACTGCGAAACACGTTTTTGCGTTGAATTTCATCGTTTCATGAGTATTTCGTGAAATAACTATGATTTAGCGAAGATTTAGCCTAATTTTTATGTTTTCATGAATATCTAGCTAATTTCACAGCGAAACACGTTATTTCGTTGAATTTCGTTGTTCCATGAATGTTTCGTGAAATAACCATGATTAAGCGGAGGTTTAGCTCAATCTTGATGTTTTCATGGGTATCTATCTTCTTTCACTGCGAAACACGTTATTCCGTTGATTTAATTCGTTTCATGAATGTATCGTGAAATAACCATGATTTATCGAAGATTTAGCTGAATTTTGAAGTTTTCATACATATCAAACTATTTTCACTGCGAAACACGTTATTTCGTTGATTTCATCGTTTCATGAATGTTCGTGAAATAACCATGACGAAGAGAAGATTTAGCCTAATTTTGGTGTTTACATGGATATCTTGCTAGATTCACGGCGGAACACGTTATTTCGTTGAATTCCATCGGTTCATGAATGTTTTGTTACATAACCATGATTTAGCGGAGATTTAGCTTAATTTTGATATTATCATAGATATCAGGATAATATCACTGCGAAACACGTTATTTCGTTGAATATCATCGTTTTTTGTATGTTTCGTGAAATAACCATGGTTAAGCGGAGATTTAGCTTAATTTCGAAGCGTTCATTGATGACAAGCTCCTTTCACTGCGAAACACGTTATTTCGTTGAATTTCATCGTATGATGAAGGTTTCGTGAAAAAAACATGATGCAGCAGAGATTTAGCTTAATTTTGATGTTTTCATTGATATCTAACTACTTTCATTATGAAAGACGTAATTTCGTTTAATTTCGTCGTTTCATGAATGTTTCGTGAAATAACCATGATTTGGCGAAGATTTAGGCTAATTTTGATGATTTCATAGATATCTTTCTACTTTCACTGCAAAACACGTTATTACGTTGAATTTCATCGTATAATGCATGTTTCGTGAAATAAACACGTTTCAGCGGAGATTTAGACTAAATATGATGTTTTCATGGATATCTAACTACTTTCTCTGCGAAACACGTTATTTCGTTGAATTTCATGGTTTCCTGAATGTTTCGTGAAATAACCATGATTTAGCGAAGATTTAGCCAAATTTTGATGCTTACATGAATATCTAGCTACTTTCACTGCGAAACACATTATTTCGGAAATTTCATCATTTCATGAATGTTTCGTGAAATAACCACGATTTAGCGGAGATTGAGCTTGATTTTGATGTTTTCATAGATACCTTGCTACTTTCACAGCGAAACACGTTATTTCGTTGAATATCATCGTTTCATGAATGTTTCGTGTAATAACCATTATTTAGCGAAGATTTGGCTAAATTTTGATGTTCTCATATATATCAAATTACTTTCACTGCGTAACACGTAATTTCGATGAATTTCATCGTTTCATGAATGTTTCGCGAAATAAACATGATTCTGCGGAGATTTAGATTAATTTTGATATTTTCATGGATATCTAACTACTTTCACTGCGAAACACGTTATTTCGTTGAATTTCATCGTTTCTTGAATGTTTCGTTATATAACCTTGATTTAGCGGAGATTCAGCTTAATTTTTTTGTTATCATAGATATCAAGCCACTTTCTATGCGAAACACGTTATTTCGTTGAATTTCACCGTTTCTTGAATGTTTCGTGATTTAACCATGATTAAGCGAAAATTTAGCCTAATTTTGTTGTTTACCTGGATATCTAGCAACTCTCACTGCGAAACACGTTATTTGGTTGAATTTCATCGTCTCATGAATGTTTCGTGCAATAAACATGATTCAACGGCGATTTAGCTTAATTTTGATGTTTACATGAATATGTAGCTACTTTCACTGCGATATAAGTTATTTCGTTGAATTTCATCGTTTCATGAATGTTTCGTGAAATAACCATGATTTAGCGGAGGTTTAGCTCAATTATGATGTTTTCATATGTATCACGCTACTTTCACTGCGAAACTCATTATTTCGTGAATTTCATCAATTCATGAATGTTCCGTGAAATAAACATGATTTAGGGGAGAGTGAGCTTAATTTTGATGTTTTCATAGATATCTCGCTACTTTCACTGCGAAAAACGATATTTCGTTGAATTTCATCGTATAATGCATGTTTCGTGAAATAAACATGATTCAGCGGAGATTTAGACTAAATGTGATGTTTTCACGAATATCTAACTACTTTCTCTGCGAAACACGTTATTTTGTTGAATTTCATTGTTTCATGAATGTTTCATGAAATAACCATGATTTAGCGAAGATTTATCGAAATTTTGATGTTTACATGAATATCTAGCTACTTTCACTGCGAAATAAGTTATTTCGTTGAATTTCAACGTTTCATGAATGTTTCGTTAAATAACCATGATTTAGCGGAGGTTTAGCTCAATTATGATGATTTCATAGGTATCAAGCTACTTTCACTGCGAAACACATTATTTCGTGAGTTTCATCATTTCATGAATGTTTCGTGAAATAACCATGATTTAGGGGAGATTGAGATTCATTTTGATGTTTTCATCGATATCCTGCTACTTTCACTGCGAAACACGTTATTTCGATGAATTACATCGTATGATGAAGGTTTTGTGAAATAAACATGATTTAGAGGAGATTTAGCTTAATTTTGATGTTTTCATGAATATCTAACTACTTTCACTGCGAAACACGTAATTTCGTTGAATTTAATCGGTTCATGAATGATTCGTGGAGTAACCATGATTTAGCGAAGTAGTAACTTAATTTTGATATTTTCAAAGATACGAAGCTACTTTCACTGCGAAACACGTTATTTAGTTGAATTTCATCGTTTCAAGATTGTTTCGTGAAATAAAAATGATTTAGCGGAAATTTTGAATAATTTTGGTGTTTACATGCATATCTAGTTACTTTCACTGTGAAACACGTTATTTCGTTGAATTTCATCGTTTCATGAATTTTTCGTGAAATAACCATGATATAGCGGAGATTTAGCTCAATTTTGATGTTTTCATTGATATCAAGCTACTATCATTGCGAAACACTTTATTCCGTAGAATTTCATCATTTCAGAATGTTTCGTGAAATAACCATGATTTATCGGAGATTTAACTTAATTTTGATGTTTTCATAGATATCATGCTACTTTCACTGCCAAACACGATATTTCGTTGAATTTCATCGTTACATGATTGTTTCCTGAAATAACCATGATTGAGCCAAGATTTAGCTTAATTTTGATGTTTTCATAGATATCAAGCTACTTTCACTGCGTAACACGTTATTTCGTTGAATTTCATCGTTTCATGAATGTTTCGTGAAATAACCATGATTTAGCGAAGATTTATATTAATTTTGATGTTTTCATATATATCAAACTACTTTCACTACGTAACACGTTATTTCGTTGAATTTCATCTTTTCATGAATGTTTCGTGAAATAACCGAGATTTAGAGATGATTTAGTCTAATTTTGATATTTACATGGGTATGTAGCTACATTCACTGTGAAACACGTTATTTCGTTGAATTACATCGTTACATGAAATTTTCGTTATATAACAATGATTTAGCGAAGATTTAGCCTTATTATGACCTTTACATGGATACCTATCTTCTTTCACTGCGTAACAGGTTATTTCGTTGAATTTCATCGGTTCATGAATGTTTCGTGCGATAACCATGATTCAGCGAAGGTTATGTTTAATTTTGATGTTTTCATAGATATCAAGCTACTTTCAATGCGAAACAGGTTATTCCGTTTAATTTCATCGTTTCATGAATGATTCATCAAATAACCATGATTTAACGAAAATTTACTTTAATTTTGAAGTTTTCATAGTTATCAAGCTATTTTCACCGCGAAACACGTTATTTCGTTGAATTTCATCGTTTCATGATATTTTCGTGACATTACCATGATTTAGCGGAGATTTAGATTAATTTTGATGTTTTCATGGATATCAAGCTCTTTTCACTGCGAAACACGTTATTACGTTGAATTTCATCGTTTCATGAATGTTTCGTGAAATAACCATGATTTAGGGGAGAATTAGCTTAATTTTGATGCTTTCATAGATATCAAGCTACTTTCACTGCTAAACACGTTATTTCGTTGAATTTCATCGTTTCATGAATGTTTCGTGATTTAACCATGATTTAGCGAAGATTTAGCCTAATTTTGTTGTTTACCTGGACATCTAGCTACTCTCACTGCGAAACACGTTATTTCGTTGAATTTCATCGTCTCATGAATGTTACGTGAAATAACCATGATTTAGCGGAGATTGAGCTTAATTTTGATGTTTACATGTATATCTAGATACTTTCACTACGAAACACGATAACTCGTTGAATTTAATCGGTTCATGAATGATTCGTGGAGTAACCATGATTTTGCGTAGTAGTAACTTAATTTTGATGTTTTCATTGATGCGAAGCTGCTTTCACTGCGAAACACGTTATTTAGATGAATTTCGTCGTTTCAAGATTGTTTTGTGAAATAACCATGATTTAGCGAAAATTTGGCCTAATTTTGATGTTTACATGGATATCTAGCTACTTTCACCGCGTAACACGTTATTTCGTGAATTTCATCATTTCATGAATGTTTCGTGAAATAACCATGATTTATGGGAGATTGAGCTTAATTTTGAAGATTTCATCGATATCTTGCTACTTTCACTGCGAAACACGTTATTTCGTTGAATTTCATCGTATGATGAAGGTTTCGTGAAACAATCATGATTTAGCGGAGATTTGGCTTAATTTTGATGTTTTCATGGATATCAAACTACTTTCACTGCGAAACACGTAATTTCGTTGAATTTAATCGGTTAATGAATGTTTCGTCGAGTAACCATGATTTAGCGAAGTAGTAACTTAATTTTGATGTTTTCATAGATACGAAGCTACTTTCACTGCGAAACACGTTATTTAGTTGAATTTCAAGATTGTTTCGTGAAATAACCATGATATTGCGTAGATTGAGCTTAATTTTGATGTTTTCATAGGTATCTTGCAACTTTCACTGCGAAATACGTTATTTCATTGAATTTCATCGTAAGATGAAGGTTTCGTGAAATAAACATGATTAAGCGGAGATTTAGCTCAATTTTGATATTTTCATGGATATCTATCTACTTTCACTGCGAAACAGGTTATTCCGTTGCATTTAATCGTTTCATGAATGTATCGTGAAATAATCATGATTTATCGAAGGTTCAGCTTAATTTTGATGTTTTCATACATATCAAGCTACTTTCACAGCGACATACGTTATTTCGTTGAATTTCATCGTTTCATGAATGTTTCGTGAAATAACCATGATTTAGCGAAGATTAATCTTAATTTTGATGTTTTCATATATATCAAACTACTTTCACTACGTAACACGTTATTTCGTTGAATTTCATCTTTTCATGAATGTTTCGTGAAATAACCGAGATTTAGAGATGATTTAGCCTAATTTTGATATTTTCATGGATATGTAGCTACTTTCACTGCGAAACACGTTATTTCGTTGAATTACATCGTTTCATGATATTTTCGCGATATTACCATGATTTAGCGGAGATTTAGATTAATTTTGATGTTTTCATGGATATCAAGCAACTTTCATTGCGAAACACGTTATTTCGTTGAATTTCATCGGTTCATGAATGTTTCGTGATTTAACCATGATTTAGCGGAGATTTAGCTCAATTTTGATGTTTTATAGATATCTTGCTACCTTCACTGCGAAACACGTTACCTCGTTGAATTTCAACGTATGATGAAGGTTTCGTGAAATAAACATGATTAAGCGGAGATTTAGCTCTATTTCTATGTTTTCATGGATATCTATCTACTTTCACTGCGAAACACGTTATTCCGTTGAATTTAATCGTTTCACGAATGTATCGTGAAATAACCATGATTTATCGAAGATTTAGCTTAATTTTGATGTTTTCATACATATCAAGCTTCTTTCACTGCGAAACACGTTATTTCGTTGAATTTCATCGCTTCATGTATGTTTCGTGAAATAAACATGATTTAGCGGAGATTTAGCACAATTTATGTTTTCATAGATATCAAGTTATTTTTACCGCGAAACACGTTATTTCGTTGAATTTCATCGTATGATGAAGGTTTCGTGAAATAAACATGATTCAGCGGAGATTTAGCTTAATTTTGATGTTTTCATGGATATCTAACTACTTTCATTGAGAAACACGTTATTTCGCTGAATTTCATCGTTTCATGAATGTTTCGTGATTTAACCATGATTTAGCGTAGATTTAGCCTAATTTTGTTGTTTACTTGAATATCTAGCTACTTTCACAGCGAAACACGTTATTTCGTTGAATTTCATCGTTTCATGAATGTTTCGAGTAATAACCATGATTTAGGGAAGATTTAGCTTAATTTTGATGTTTTCATAGATAACAAGCTACTTTCACTGCGTAACACGTTATTTCGTTGAATTTCATCGTTTCTTGAATGTTTCGTAATTTAACCATGATTTAGCGAAGATTTAGCCTAATTTTGTTGTTTACCTGGATATCTCGCTACTTTCACTGCGAAACACGTTACTTCGTTGAATTTCATCGTTTCTTGAATGTTTCGTTAAATAACCATGATTTAGCGGAGATTCAGGTTAATTTTGATGTTTTCCTAGATATCAAGCTACTTTCACTGCGTAACACGTTATTTCGTTGAATTTCACCGTTCCATGAATGTTTCGTGAAATAACCATTATTTAGCGAAGATTTAGCCTAATGTTGACGTTTACAAGGAAATCTAGCTACTTTCACTGCGAACCACATTATTTTGATGAATTTCATCAATTCATGTATGTTTCGTGAAATAACCGTGATTTAGCGGAGATTGAGCTTAATTTTGATGTTTTCATAGATACCTTGCTACTTTCCCTGCGAAACACGTTATTTCGTTAAATTTCATCTTATAATGAAGGTTTCATGAAATAAACATGATTCGGCGGAGATTTAGCATAATATTGATGTTTTCATGTATATCTATCTACTTTCACTGCGAATCACGTAATTTCGTTCAATTCCATCGTTTCATAAATGTTTCGTGAAATAACCATGATTTAGCGAAGAATCAGCCTAATTTTGATGTTTACATGGATACCTAGCTACTTTCACTGCGAAACACGTTATTTCGTTGAATTTCATCGTTTCATGAATGTTTCGTGAAATAACCATGATTTAGCGAAGATTTATCTTAATTTTGATGTTTTCATATATATCAAACTACTTTCACTACGTAACACGTTATTTCGTTGAATTTCATCTTTTCATGTATGTTTCGTGAAATAACCGAGATTTAGCGATGATTTAGCCTGATTTTGATGTTTACATGGATATCTAGCTACTTTCACTGCGAAACACGTTATTTCGTTGAATTACATCGTTTCATGAAATTTTCGTGATATAACAATGATTTAGCGAAGATTTAGCCTTATTTTGACCTTTACATGGATACCTATCTGCTTTCACTGCGTAACAGCTTATTTCGTTGAATTTCATCGGTTCATGAATGTTTCGTGCAATAACCATGATTTAGAGAAGATTATGCTTAATTTTGATGTTTTCAGAGATATCAAGCTACTTTCACTGCGAAACAGGTTATTTCGTTGAATTTCATGGTTTCGTGAATGATTCATGGAATAACCATGATTTTGCGAAAATTTACCTTAATTTTGAAGTTTTCATAGATATCAAGCTATTTTCACCGCGAAACAAGTTATTTCGTTGAATTTCATCGTTTCATGATTTTTTCGTGACATTACCATGATTTAGCGGAGATTTAGAATAATTTTGATGTTTTCATGGATATCAAGATACTTTCACTGCGAAACACGTTATACCGCGGAATTTCATCGTTTCATGAATGTTTCGTGAAATAACCATGTTTTAGCGAAGATTTAGCCTAATTTTGATGTTTACATGGATATCTAGCTACTTTCACTGCGAAACACATTATTTCGTGAATTTCATCATTTCATGAATGTTTAGTGAAATAACCATGATTTAGGGGAGATTGAGCTTAATTTTGATGTTTTCATCGATATCTTGCTACTATCACTGCGAAACACGTGATTTCGTTGAATTTCATCGTATGATGAAGGTTTCGTGAAATAACCATGATTTAGGGAAGATTTAACTTAATTTTGATGTTTCATAGATATCAAGCTACTTTCACTGCGTAACCGTTATTTCGTTCAATTTCATCGTTTCATGAATGTTTCGTGTAATAACAATGATTTAGCGGAAATTTAGCCTAATTTTGATGTTTACTTGGATTTCTAGATACTATCACTGCGAAACACGTTATACCGCGGAATTTCATCGTTTCATGAATGTTTCGTGAAATAACCATGTTTTAGCGAAGATTTAGCCTAATTTTGATGTTTACATGGATATCTAGCTACTTTCACTGCGAAACACATTATTTCGGAAATTTCATCATTTCATGAATGTTTCGTGAAATAACCACGATTTAGCGGAGATTGAGCTTGATTTTGAAGTTTTCATAGATACCTTGCTACTTTCACAGCGAAACACGTTATTTCGTTGAATATCATCGTTTCATGAATGTTTCGTGGAATAACCATGATTTAGGGGAGAATTAGCTTAATTTTGATGCTTTCATAGATATCAAGCTACTTTCACTGCTTAACACGTTATTTCGCTGAATTTCATCGTTTCATGAATGTTTCGTGAAGTAAACATGATTTAACGAAAATTCAGACCAATTTTGATGTTTATATGTATATGTAGCTACTTTCACTGCGAAACACGTTAATTCGTTGAATTTATCGGTTCATGATTGATTCGTGGAGTAACCATGATTTAGCGAAGTAGTAACTTAATTTTGATGTTTTCATAGATGCGAAGCTGCTTCACTGCGAAACACGTTATTTAGTTGAATTTCATAGTTTCAAGATTGTTTTGTGAAATATCCATGATTTAGTGAAAATTTGGCCTAATTTTTATGTTTACATGGATATCTAGCAACTTTCACCGCGAAACACGATATTATGTTGAATTTCATCGTTACATGATTGTTTCCTGAAATAACCATGATTGAGCAAAGATTTAGCTTAATTTTGATGTTTTCTAAGATATCAAGCTACTTTCACTGAGAAACACGTTATTTCGTTGAATTTCATCATTTCATGAATGTTTCGTGGTATAACCATGATTAAGAGAAGATGCAGCTTTATTTGATGTTTCCATGGATATCAATCTACTTTCACTGCGAAACACGTTATTTCGTTGAATTTCATCGTTTCCTGAATGTTTCGTGTAATAACAATGATTTAGCGGAAATTTAGCCTAATTTTGATGTTTACTTGGATTTCTAGATACTATCACTGCGAAACACGTTATACCGCGGAATTTCATCGTTTCATGAATGTTTCGTGAAATAACCATGTTTTAGCGAAGATTTAGCCTAATTTTGATGTTTACATGGATATCTAGCTACTTTCACTGCGAAACACATTATTTCGGAAATTTCATCATTTCATGAATGTTTCGTGAAATAACCACGATTTAGCGGAGATTGAGCTTGATTTTGAAGTTTTCATAGATACCTTGCTACTTTCACAGCGAAACACGTTATTTCGTTGAATATCATCGTTTCATGAATGTTTCGTGTAATAACCACGATTTAGCGAAGATTTGGCTAAATTTTGATGTTCTCATATATATCAAATTACTTTCACTGCGAAACACGTAATTTCGATGAATATCATCGTTTCATGAATGTTTCGCGAAATAAACATGATTCTGCGGAGATTTAGATTAATTTTGATATTTTCATGGATATCTAACTACTTTCACTGCGAAACACGTTATTTCGTTGAATTTCATCGTTTCTTGAATGTTTCGTTATATAACCATGATTTAGCGGAGATTCAGCTTAATTTTTTTGTTATCATAGATATCAAGCCACTTTCTATGCGAAACACGTTATTTCGTTGAATTTCACCGTTTCTTGAATGTTTCGTGATTTAACCATGATTAAGCGAAAATTTAGCCTAATTTTGTTGTTTACCTGGATATCTAGCAACTCTCACTGCGAAACACGTTATTTGGTTGAATTTCATCGTCTCATGAATGTTTCGTGCAATAAACATGATTCAACGGCGATTTAGCTTAATTTTGATGTTTTCATAGATATCAAGATACTTTCACCGCGACACACGATATTTCGTTGAATTTCATCGTTTCAAGAATGTTTTGTGAAATACACATGATTTAACGGAGATTTAGCTTAATTCTGATGTTTTCATAGGTATCTTGCTACTTTCACTGCGAAACACGTTATTTCGTGTAAGTTCGTCGTATAATGCATGTTTCGTGAAATAAACTTGATTCAGCGGAGATTTAGACTAAAAATGATGTTTTCATGGATATCTAACTACTTTCTCTGCGAAACACGTTATTTCGTTGAATTTCATGGTTTCATGAATGTTTCGTGAAATAACCATGATTTAGCGAAGATTTAACCAAATTTTGATGTTTACATGAATATCTAGCTACTTTCACTGCGAAATAAGTTATTTCGTTGAATTTCATCGTTTCAAGAATGATTCGTGAAACAACCATGATATAGCGGAGGTTTAGCTCAATTTTGATGTTTTCATAGGTTTCAAGCTACTTTCACTGCGAAACACATTATTTCGTGAATTTCATCATTTCATGAATGTTTAGTGAAATAACCATGATTTAGGGGAGATTGAGCTTAATTTTGATGTTTTCATCGATATCTTGCTACTATCACTGCGAAACACGTGATTTCGTTGAATTTCATCGTATGATGAAGGTTTCGTGAAATAACCATGATTTAGGGAAGATTTAACTTAATTTTGATGTTTCATAGATATCAAGCTACTTTCACTGCGTAACCGTTATTTCGTTCAATTTCATCGTTTCATGAATGTTTCGTGAAATAACCAAGGTTTAGCGATGATTTAGCTTTCTTTTGATGTTTTCATGGATATCCAGCTACTTTCACAGCGAACACGTTATTTCGTTGAATTTCAGCGATTCATGAATATTTCGTGAAATAACCATGATTTAGTTGAGATTTAGCTTAATTTTGATATTTCATGCTTAACTATCCACTTTCACTGCCAATCACGTTATTTCGTTGAATTTCTTCTTTCATGAATGATTCGAGAAATAACCATGATTTAGCGAAGATTTAGCCTAATTATGATGTTTTCATTCATATCATGCATCTTTCGCTGCGAAACACGTTATTCCGCTGAATTTCATCGTGTCATGAATGTTTCGTGAAATAACCATGATTTAGCGAAGATTCAGCTAAATTTTGATGTTTTCATAGATATCAAGCTACTTTCACTGCGAAACACGTTTTTGCGTTGAATTTCATCGTTTCATGAGTATTTCGTGAAATAACTATGATTTAGCGAAGATTTAGCCTAATTTTTATGTTTTCATGAATATCTAGCTAATTTCACAGCGAAACACGTTATTTCGTTGAATTTCGTTGTTCCATGAATGTTTCGTGAAATAACCATGATTAAGCGGAGGTTTAGCTCAATCTTGATGTTTTCATGGATATCTATCTACTTTCACTGCGAAACACGTTATTCCGTTGATTTAATTCGTTTCATGAATGTATCGTGAAATAACCATGATTTATCGAAGATTTAGCTGAATTTTGAAGTTTTCATACATATCAAGCTATTTTCACTGCGAAACACGTTATTTCGTTGATTTCATCGTTTCAAGAATGTTCGTGAAATAACCATGACGAAGCGAAGATTTAGCCTAATTATGATGTTTACATGGATATCTTGCTAGATTCACTGCGAAACACGTTATTTCGTTGAATTCCATCGGTTCATTAATGTTTTGTTACATAACCATGATTTAGCGGAGATTTAGCTTAATTTTGATGTTATCATAGATATCAGGATAATATCACTGCGAAACACGTTATTTCGTTGAATATCATCGTTTTTTGTATGTTTCGTGAAATAACCATGGTTAAGCGGAGATTTAGCTTAATTTCGAAGCGTTCATTGATGACAAGCTCCTTTCACTGCGAAACACGTTATTTCGTTGAATTTCATCGTTTAATGAATGTTACGTGAAATAACCATGTTTTAGCGAAGATTTAGCCAAATATTGATGTTAAATGGATATCTAGCTACTTTCACTGCGAAACACGTTATTTCGTTAAATTTCATCATTTCATGAATGTTTCGTTAAATAACCACGATTTAGCGGAGATTGAGCTTAATTTTGATGTTTTCATAGATACCTTGCTACTTTCACAGCGAAACACGTTATTTCGTTGAATTTCATCGTTTCATGAATGTTTCGTGTAATATTCATGATTTAGCGAAGATTTGGCTAAATTTTGATGTTTTCATATATATCAAACTACTTTCACTGCGAAACACGTTATTTTGTTGAATTTTGTTTTTTCATTAATGTTAGGTGAAATAACCATGTTTTAGCGGAGATTTAGCTTAATTTTGATGTGATCATAGATATCAAGCTACTTTCACTGCGAAACACGTTATTTCGTTGAATTTCATCGTTTCATGAATCTTTCGTGAAATAAATATGATTCAGCGTTGATTTAGATTAATTTTGATGTTTTCATGGGTATCTATCTACTTTCACTGCGAAACACGTTATTCCGTTGATTTTAATCGTTTCATGAATGTATCGTGAAATAACCATGATTTATCGAAGGTTTAGCTTAATTTTGATGTTTTCATACATATCAAGCTACTTTCACTGCGAAACACGTTATTTCGTTGAATTTCATCCTTTCATGAATGTTTCGTGATATAACCATGATTAGGAGAAGATTTAGCTTAATTTTGATGTTTCACGGATATCTAACTACTTTCATTGCGTAACACGTTATTTCGTTGAATTTCATGGTTTCCTGAATGTTTCGTGTAATAACAATGATTTAGCGAAGATTTAGCCTAATTATGATGTTTACTTGGATATCTAGCTACTATCACTGCGAAACACGTTATTCCGCGGAATTTCATCGTTTCATGAATGTTTCGTGAAATAACCATGATTTAGCGAAGATTTAACATAATTTTGATGTTTTCATAGATATCAAGCCACCTTCACTGCGTAACAAGTTATTTCGCTGAATTTCATCGTTTCATGATAGTTTCGTGAAGTAATCATGATTTAGCGTAGATTTAGCCTAATTTTGCTGTATACATGGATATTTAATTACTTTCACTGCGAAACACGTTATTTCGTTGAATATCATCGTTTCATGAATGTTTCGTGATATAATCATAATTTAGCGAAGATTAAGCTTAATTTTGATGTTTTCATAGATATCAAGCTACTTTCACTGCGAAACAGCTTATTTCGTTGAAATTCATCGTTTCATGATTGTTTTCTGAAATAACCATGATTGAGCGAAGATTTAGCTTAATTTGGATGTTTTCATGGATATCTAGCTACTTTCACTACGAAACACGTTATTTCGTTGAATTTCATCGTTTCATGAATGTTTTGTGTAATAAACATGTTTTAGAGATAATTTAGCTTAATTTTGATGTTTTCATAGATATCAAGCTACTTTCACTACGAAACAAGTTATTTCGTTGAATTTCATCGTTTCATGAATGTTTCGTTATATAACCATAATTTAGGGAACGTTTAGCTTAAATTTTATGTTTTCATGGTTATCAAACGACTTTCAATGCGAAACACGTTATTTCGTTGAATTTCATCGTTTCATGAATGTTTCGTGAAATAAACATGATTCAGCTTTGATTTAGATTAATTTTGATGTTTTCATGGATATCTAACTACTTTCACTGCGAAACACGTTATTTCGTTGAATGTCATCGTTTCATGAATGTTTCGTGATATAACCATGATTTAGCGAAGATTTAGCTTAATTTTGATGTTTTCATGGATATCTAAATACTTTCACTGCGAAACACGTTATTTCGTTGAATTTCATCATTTCATGAATGTTTCGTGAAATAACCATGATTTAGCGAAGATTTAGACTAATTTTGATGTTTACATGGATATCTAACTACTTTCACTGCGAAACACATTATTTCGTGAATTTCATCATTTCATGAATGTTTAGTGAAATAACCATGATTTAGGGGAGATTGAGCTTAATTTTGATGTTTTCATCGATATCTTGCTACTATCACTGCGAAACACGTGATTTCGTTGAATTTCATCGTATGATGAAGGTTTCGTGAAATAACCATGATTTAGGGAAGATTTAACTTAATTTTGATGTTTCATAGATATCAAGCTACTTTCACTGCGTAACCGTTATTTCGTTCAATTTCATCGTTTCATGAATGTTTCGTGAAATAACCAAGGTTTAGCGATGATTTAGCTTTCTTTTGATGTTTTCATGGATATCCAGCTACTTTCACAGCGAACACGTTATTTCGTTGAATTTCAGCGATTCATGAATATTTCGTGAAATAACCATGATTTAGTTGAGATTTAGCTTAATTTTGATATTTCATGCTTAACTATCCACTTTCACTGCCAATCACGTTATTTCGTTGAATTTCTTCTTTCATGAATGATTCGAGAAATAACCATGATTTAGCGAAGATTTAGCCTAATTATGATGTTTTCATTCATATCATGCATCTTTCGCTGCGAAACACGTTATTCCGCTGAATTTCATCGTGTCATGAATGTTTCGTGAAATAACCATGATTTAGCGAAGATTCAGCTAAATTTTGATGTTTTCATAGATATCAAGCTACTTTCACTGCGAAACACGTTTTTGCGTTGAATTTCATCGTTTCATGAGTATTTCGTGAAATAACTATGATTTAGCGAAGATTTAGCCTAATTTTTATGTTTTCATGAATATCTAGCTAATTTCACAGCGAAACACGTTATTTCGTTGAATTTCGTTGTTCCATGAATGTTTCGTGAAATAACCATGATTAAGCGGAGGTTTAGCTCAATCTTGATGTTTTCATGGATATCTATCTACTTTCACTGCGAAACACGTTATTCCGTTGATTTAATTCGTTTCATGAATGTATCGTGAAATAACCATGATTTATCGAAGATTTAGCTGAATTTTGAAGTTTTCATACATATCAAGCTATTTTCACTGCGAAACACGTTATTTCGTTGATTTCATCGTTTCAAGAATGTTCGTGAAATAACCATGACGAAGCGAAGATTTAGCCTAATTATGATGTTTACATGGATATCTTGCTAGATTCACTGCGAAACACGTTATTTCGTTGAATTCCATCGGTTCATTAATGTTTTGTTACATAACCATGATTTAGCGGAGATTTAGCTTAATTTTGATGTTATCATAGATATCAGGATAATATCACTGCGAAACACGTTATTTCGTTGAATATCATCGTTTTTTGTATGTTTCGTGAAATAACCATGGTTAAGCGGAGATTTAGCTTAATTTCGAAGCGTTCATTGATGACAAGCTCCTTTCACTGCGAAACACGTTATTTCGTTGAATTTCATCGTTTAATGAATGTTACGTGAAATAACCATGTTTTAGCGAAGATTTAGCCAAATATTGATGTTAAATGGATATCTAGCTACTTTCACTGCGAAACACGTTATTTCGTTAAATTTCATCATTTCATGAATGTTTCGTTAAATAACCACGATTTAGCGGAGATTGAGCTTAATTTTGATGTTTTCATAGATACCTTGCTACTTTCACAGCGAAACACGTTATTTCGTTGAATTTCATCGTTTCATGAATGTTTCGTGTAATATTCATGATTTAGCGAAGATTTGGCTAAATTTTGATGTTTTCATATATATCAAACTACTTTCACTGCGAAACACGTTATTTTGTTGAATTTTGTTTTTTCATTAATGTTAGGTGAAATAACCATGTTTTAGCGGAGATTTAGCTTAATTTTGATGTGATCATAGATATCAAGCTACTTTCACTGCGAAACACGTTATTTCGTTGAATTTCATCGTTTCATGAATCTTTCGTGAAATAAACATGATTCAGCGTTGATTTAGATTAATTTTGATGTTTTCATGGGTATCTATCTACTTTCACTGCGAAACACGTTATTCCGTTGATTTTAATCGTTTCATGAATGTATCGTGAAATAACCATGATTTATCGAAGGTTTAGCTTAATTTTGATGTTTTCATACATATCAAGCTACTTTCACTGCGAAACACGTTATTTCGTTGAATTTCATCCTTTCATGAATGTTTCGTGATATAACCATGATTAAGAGAAGATTTAGCTTAATTTTGATGTTTCACGGATATCTAACTACTTTCATTGCGTAACACGTTATTTCGTTGAATTTCATGGTTTCCTGAATGTTTCGTGTAATAACAATGATTTAGCGAAGATTTAGCCTAATTATGATGTTTACTTGGATATCTAGCTACTATCACTGCGAAACACGTTATTCCGCGGAATTTCATCGTTTCATGAATGTTTCGTGAAATAACCATGATTTAGCGAAGATTTAACATAATTTTGATGTTTTCATAGATATCAAGCCACCTTCACTGCGTAACAAGTTATTTCGCTGAATTTCATCGTTTCATGATAGTTTCGTGAAGTAATCATGATTTAGCGTAGATTTAGCCTAATTTTGCTGTATACATGGATATTTAATTACTTTCACTGCGAAACACGTTATTTCGTTGAATATCATCGTTTCATGAATGTTTCGTGATATAATCATAATTTAGCGAAGATTAAGCTTAATTTTGATGTTTTCATAGATATCAAGCTACTTTCACTGCGAAACAGCTTATTTCGTTGAAATTCATCGTTTCATGATTGTTTTCTGAAATAACCATGATTGAGCGAAGATTTAGCTTAATTTGGATGTTTTCATGGATATCTAGCTACTTTCACTACGAAACACGTTATTTCGTTGAATTTCATCGTTTCATGAATGTTTTGTGCAATAAACATGTTTTAGAGATAATTTAGCTTAATTTTGATGTTTTCATAGATATCAAGCTACTTTCACTACGAAACAAGTTATTTCGTTGAATTTCATCGTTTCATGAATGTTTCGTTATATAACCATAATTTAGGGAACGTTTAGCTTAAATTTTATGTTTTCATGGTTATCAAACGACTTTCAATGCGAAACACGTTATTTCGTTGAATTTCATCGTTTCATGAATGTTTCGTGAAATAAACATGATTCAGCTTTGATTTAGATTAATTTTGATGTTTTCATGGATATCTAACTACTTTCACTGCGAAACACGTTATTTCGTTGAATGTCATCGTTTCATGAATGTTTCGTGATATAACCATGATTTAGCGAAGATTTAGCTTAATTTTGATGTTTTCATGGATATCTAAATACTTTCACTGCGAAACACGTTATTTCGTTGAATTTCATCATTTCATGAATGTTTCGTGAAATAACCATGATTTAGCGAAGATTTAGAATAATTTTGATGTTTACATGGATATCTAACTACTTTCACTGCGAAACACGTTATTTCGTTGAATTTCATCGGTTCATGAATGTTTCGTGAAATAACCATGTTTTAGCGAAGATTTAGCCAAATTTTGATGATTAAATGGATATCTAGCTACTTTCACTGCGAAACACATTCTTTCGTTAAATTTCATCATTTCATGAATGTTTCGTGAAATAACCACGATTTAACGGAGATTGAGCTTAATTTTGATGTTTTCATAGATACCTTGCTACATTCACAACGAATCACCTTATTTCGTTGAATTTCATCCTTTCATGAATGTTTCGTGAAATAACCATGATTTAGCGAAGATTTAGACTAATTTTGATGTTTGCATGGATATCTAACTACTTTCACTGCGAAACACGTTATTTCGATGAATTTCATCATTTCATGAATGTTTCGTGAAATAACCATGATTAAGCGGAGATTTAGCTTAATTTTGATGTTTTCATGGATATCTATCTACTTTCACTGCGAAACACGTTATTCCGTTGATTTTAGTCGTTTCATGAATGTATCGTGAAATAACCATGATTTATCGAAGATTTAGCTTAATTTTGATGTTTTCATAGATATCAAGCTACTTTCACTGCGAAACACGGTATTTCGTTGAATTTCGTTGTTCCATGAATGTTTCGTGAAATAACCATGATTAAGCGGAGGTTTAGCTCAATCTTGATGTTTTCATGGATATCTATCTACTTTCACTGCGAAACACGTTATTCCGTTGATTTTAATCGTTTCATGAATGTATCGTGAAATAACCATGATTTATCGAAGGTTTAGCTTAATTTTGATGTTTTCATACATATCAAGCTACTTTCACTGCGAAACACGTTATTTCGTTGAATTTCATCCTTTCATGAATGTTTCGTGATATAACCATGATTAAGAGAAGATTTAGCTTAATTTTGTTGTTTCACGGATATCTAACTACTTTCATTGCGTAACACGTTATTTCGTTGAATTTCATGGTTTCCTGAATGTTTCGTGGAATAACAATGATTTAGCGAAGATTTAGCCTAATTTTGATGTTTACTTGGATATCTAGCTACTATCACTGCGAAACACGTTATTCCGCGGAATTTCATCGTTTCATAAATGTTTCGTGAAATAACCATGATTTAGCGAAGATTTAACATAATTTTGATGTTTTCATAGATATCAAGCCACTTTCACTGCGTAACAAGTTATTTCGCTGAATTTCATCGTTTCATGATAGTTTCGTGAAGTAATCATGATTTAGCGTAGATTTAGCCTAATTTTGCTGTATACATGGATATTTAATTACTTTCACTGCGAAACACGTTATTTCGTTGAATATCATCGTTTCATGAATGTTTCGTGATATAATCATAATTTAGCGAGGATTAAGCTTAATTTTGATGTTTTCATAGATATCAAGCTACTTTCACTGCGAAACAGCTTATTTCGTTGAAATTCATCGTTTCATGATTGTTTTCTGAAATAACCATGATTGAGCGAAGATTTAGCTTAATTTGGATGTTTTCATGGATATCTAGCTACTTTCACTACGAAACACGTTATTTCGTTGAATTTCATCGTTTCATGAATGTTTTGTGTAATAAACATGTTTTAGAGATAATTTAGCTTAATTTTGATGTTTTCATAGATATCAAGCTACTTTCACTACGAAACAAGTTATTTCGTTGAATTTCATCGTTTCAAGAATGTTTCGTTATGTAACCATAATTTAGGGAACGTTTAGCTTAAATTTTATGTTTTCATGGTTATCAAACGACTTTCAATGCGAAACACGTTATTTCGTTGAATTTCATCGTTTCATGAATGTTTCGTGAAATAAACATGATTCAGCTTTGATTTAGATTAATTTTGATGTTTTCATGGATATCTAACTACTTTCACTGCGAAAGACGTTATTTCGTTGAATGTCACCGTTTCATGAATGTTTCGTGATATAACCATGATTTAGCGAAGATTTAGCTTAATTTTGATGTATTCATGGATATCTAACTACTTTCACTGCGAAACACGTTATTTCGTTGAATTTCATCATTTCATGAATCTTTTGTGAAATAACCATGATTTAGCGAAGATTTAGACTAATTTTGATGTTTACATGGATATCTAACTACTTTCACTGCGAAACGCGTTATTTCGTTGATTTTCATCGGTTCATGAATGTTTCGTGAAATAACCATGTTTTAGCGAAGATTTAGACAAATTTTGATGATTAAATGGATATCTAGCTACTTTCACTGCGAAACACATTCTTTCGTTAAATTTCATCATTTCATGAATGTTTCGTGAAATAACCACGATTTAATGGAGATTGAGCTTAATTTTGATGTTTTCATAGATACCTTGCTACTTTCACAGCGAATCACGTTATTTCGTTGAATTTCATCCTTTCATGAATGTTTCGTGAAATAACCATGATTTAGCGAAGATTTAGACTAATTTTGATGTTTGCATGGATATCTAACTACTTTCACTGCGAAACACGTTATTTCGATGAATTTCATCATTTCATGAATGTTTCGTGAAATAACCATGATTAAGCGGAGATTTAGCTTAATTTTGATGTTTTCATGGATATCAAGCTAATTTCACTGCGAAACACGTTATTTCGTTGAATTTCGTCGTTTCACGAGTGTTTCCTGGAATAACCATGATTTAGCGAAGATTAAGCTCTATTTTGAGTTTTTCATACATATCAAGCTTCTTTCACTGCGAAACACGTAATTTCGTTGAATTTCATCCTTTTATGAGTGTATCGTGAAAGAACCATTATTTAGCGAAGATTTAGCCTAATTTTGATGTTTACATGGATATCTTGCTAGATTCACTGCGAAACACGTTATTTCGTTGAATATCATCGTTTTTTGTATGTTACGTGAAATAACCATGGTTAAGCTGAGATTTAGCTTAATTTCGATGCGTTCATAGATGTCAAGCTCCTTTCCTTGCGAAACACGTTATTTCGTTGAATTTCATCGTTTCATGATAGTTTCGTGAAGTAATCATGATTTATCGAAGATTTAGCCTAATTTTGCTGTTTACATGGATATTTAATTACTTTCACTGCGAAACACGTTATTTCGTTGAATTTCATCGTTACTTGAATGTTTCGTAAAATAACCATAATTTAGAGGAGGTTTAGCTAAATTTTGATGCTTTCATAGATATCAAGCTAATTTCACTGCGAAACACGTTATTTCGTTGAATTTCATCCTTTAATGAAAGTTTCGTGAAATAACCATGGTTTAGCAGAGATTTAGATTAATTTCGATGTTTTCATGGATATCAAGCTATTTTCACTGCGAAACAAGTTATTTCGTCGAATTTCATTGTTTCATGAATGTTTCGTGAAGTAACCACTATTTAGCGAAGATTTTGCCTAATATTGTTGTTTACATGGATATCTAGCTACTTTGACTGCGAAACACGTTATTTCCTTGGATTTCAACGTTTCATGAATATTTCGTGAAATAACCATTTAGCGGAGATTTAGCTTAATATTGATGTTTTCATAGATATCTTGCAACTTTAAAAGCGAAACACGTTATTTCGATGAATTTCATCATTTCATGAATGTTTCGTGAAATAACCATGATTAAGAGGAGATTTAGCTTAATTTTGATGTTTTCATGGATATCTATCTACTTTCACTGCGAAACACGTTATTCCGTTGATTTTAATCGTTTCATGAATATATCGTGAAATAACCATGATTTATCGAAGATTTAGCTTAATCTTGATGTTTTCACAGATATCAAGCTACTTTCACTGCGAAACACGTTATTTCGTTGAATTTCGTTGTTCCATGAATGTTTCGTGAAATAACCATGATTAAGCGGAGGTTTAGCACAACTTTGATGTTTTCATGGATATCTATCTACTTTCACTGCGAAACACGTTATTCCGTTGATTTTAATAGTTTCATGAATGTATCGTGAATTAACCATGACTTATCGAAGATTTAGCTTAATTTTGATGTTTTCATACATATCAAGCTATTTTCTCTGCGAAACACGTTATTTCGGTGATTTCATAGTTTCATGAATGTTCGTGAAATAACCATGACGAAGCGAAGATTTCGCCTAATTTTGATGTTTACATGGATATCTTGCTAGATTCACTGCGAAACACGTAATTTCTTTGAATTTCATCGGTTCATGAATGTTTTGTTACATAACCATGATTTAGCGGAGATTTAGCTTAATTTTGATGTCATCATAGATATCAGGATACTTTCACTGCGAAACACGTTATTTCGTTGAATTTTGTTTTTTCATTAATGTTAGGTGAAATAACCATGTTTTAGCGAAGATTTAGCCAAATTTTGATGTTTAAATGGATATCTAGCTACTTTCTCTGCGAAACACATTATTTCGTTAAATTTCATCATTTCATGAATGTTTCGTGAAATACCGACGATTTAGCGGAGATTGAGCTTAATTTTGATGTTTTCATAGATACCTTGCTACTTTCACAGCGAAACACGTTATTTCGTTGAATTTCATCGTTTCATGAATGTTTGTGTAATAATCATGATTTAGCGAAGATTTGGCTAAATTTTGATGTTTTCATATATATCAAACTACTTTCACTGCGAAACACGTTATTTTGTTGAATTTTGTTTTTTCATTAATGTTAGGTGAAATAACCATGTTTTAGCGGAGATTTAGCTTAATTTTGATGTTTTCATTGATATCTTGCTACTTTTACTGCGAAACACGGGATTTCGTTGAATTTCATCGTATGATGAATGTTTCGTGAAATAAACATGATTTAGCGAATATTTAGGCTAATTTTGATGTTTACTTGGATATCTAGCTACTTTCACAGCGATACACGGTATTTCGTTGAATTTCATCGTTGCACGAATGATTCGTGAAATAAGCATGATTTAGCGAAGATTTAGCTTAATTTTTATGTGTTCATAGATATCAAGCTACTTTCACTGCGAAACTCGTTATTTCGTTGAATTTCGTCGTTTCACGAGTGTTTCCTGGAATAACCTTGATTTAGCGAAAATTAAGCTCTATTTTGAGTTTTTCATACATATCAAGCTACTTTCACTGCGAAACACGTAATTTCGTTGAATTTCATCGTTTTATGAGTGTTTCGTGAAATAACCATTATTTAGCGAAGATTTAGCCTAATTTTGATGTTTACATGGATATCTTACTAGATTCACTGCGAAACACGTTATTTCGTTGAATATCATCGTTTTTTGTATGTTTCGTGAAATAACCATGGTTAAGCAGAGATTTAGCTTAATTTCGATGCGTTCATAGATGTCAAGCTCCTTTCCTTGCGAAACATGTTATTTCGTTGAATTTCATCGTTTCATGATAGTTTCGTGAAGTAATCATGATTTAGCAAAGATTTAGCCTAATTTTGCTGTTTACATGGATATTTAATTACTTTCACTGCGAAACACGTTATTTCGTTGAATTACATCGTTACTTGAATGTTTCGTAAAATAACCATAATTTAGAGGAGATTTAGCTAAATTTTGTTGTTTTCATAGATATCTTGCTACTTTCAATGGGAAACACGTTTTCCGTTGAATTTCATCATTTGATGCATGTGTTGTGAAATAAACATGATTCAGCGGAGATTTGGCTTAATTTTGATGTTTTCATGGATATCTAACTACTTTCACTTCCAAACACGTTATTTCGTCGAAATTCATCGTTTCATGAATGTTTCGTGACATAATCATAATTTAAAGAAGATTTAGCTTAATTTTGATGTTTTCATAGATATCAAGCTACTTTCACTTCGAAACAAGTTATTTCGTTGAATTTCATCGTTTCTTGAATGTTTCGTGAAATAACCATGATTTCGCAGAGATTTAGATTAATTTCGATGTTTTCATGGATATCAAGCTATTTTCACTGCGAAACAAGTTATTTCGTCGAATTTCATCATTTCATGAATGTTTCGTGAAGTAACCATTATTTAGCGAAGATTTTGCCTAATATTGTTGTTTACATGGATATCTAGGTACTTTGACTGCGAAATACGTTATTTCTATGGATTTCAACGTTTCATGAATGTTTCGTGAAATAACCATTTAGCGGAGATTTAGCTTAATATTGATGTTTTCATAGATATCTTGAAACTTTAAAAGCGAAACACGTTATTTCGTTGAATTTCATCGTTTCATGAATGTTTCGTGAAATAACCATGATTTGGCGAAGATTTAGCGTAATTTTGATGTTTTCATGGATATCTAGCTACTTTCACTGCGAAAACCGTTATTTCGTTGAATTTCATCGTTTCATGAGTGTTTCGTAAAATAACCATGATTTAGCGGAGATTTAGATTAATTTTGATGTTTTCATGGATATCAAGTTATTTTCACTGCGAAACACGATATTTCGTTGAATTCCTTCGTTTTATGAATGTTTCGTGAAATAACCATGATTAAGAGAAGATTTATCCTAATTTTGATGTTTACATGGATATCTAGCTAGTTTCACTGCGATACACGGTATTTCGTTGCATTTCATCGTTGCACGAATGATTCGTGAAATAACCAGGATTTAGCGAAGATTTAGCTTAATTTTTATGTGTTCATAGATATCAAGCTACATTCACTGCGAAACACGTTATTTCGTTGAATTTTGTCGTTTCACGAGTGTTTCCTGGAATAACCATGATTTAGCGAAGATTAAGCTCTATTTTGAGTTTTTCATACATATCAAGCTACTTTCACTGCGAAACACGTAATTTCGCTGAATTTCATCGTTTCATGAATGTTTCGTGAAATAAACATG